>VZRQ01010972.1:481622-593562 GCA_013397975.1 Machaerirhynchus nigripectus
TATATTAGTAAAGAATGAAATACAAACCACAATTGTACACTGGTGATTAACATATAAACAAAACTGCCCACATTTTTCTCCAGTGTGTCTTAACCAATCTCACCCTTTAGCACTGTAAACAAAAAAACAAAGTTCACAAAATAACCCGAAGGTTACATCTTTTAAAACACTCAGAAGCTGATGTGTCCAAGTTCTTTCCAAGAAACTTTGTGGAGAATCAGTTTGCAAATCCAATAGCTTGGAATTCAGGTCCTCCTCCCAGGGTTCTCCTCTGCTCTTTTCCAAAGCTTTAAGGACACTGACCCCGGCTCCAAACTGACGAGATTTTGCTCTTAAATGCTCTTGGCACAGCTACACAGCCGGCAAGGGGAGCAGGAGGGTTTTACATTGACTCGATTCTAGGCAAGAGCCAGTGTTAGGAGCACAACGGTGCCTTCCTCCTTAGTTCTCAACTATTTAAAACTGCTCAAAAATAAATAGATGTTTTAAATAGATGAGATATTGGAGCTTGCTACAGTCACATTGTAAGGGATCCACATCAATGTTAAAGGCTTCTGCTTCTGTGCCTCCAGGGGTCTGAATTGAAACCCAGTGTTTGAAAAGAAAATGCCATAAGTACTTGGGTATTCTAAATCCACACTGGGTTAACTGAGAATGAAACTCTGTGGTGCTTCTGAGAAAAACTGAGATAAAGCCTAAAAGTTTCAGAGCACCAGTTTGAAGTTAACTGGGAAGTTAACTGTTAAACCACTGCCTCTTCTCGTAGCAAACATATACATCTATTGTCTTTTTAACTTGGAAGACATTCCCAGCAAGTGAACTGTTCAGCCTTCCAAAGGCTAATTATTGTGAATTCCAACTATGCTAAATGTTTTTACAATATTTAGGGAACAGAAAAATACCTCGAAACCAGAGGTGAGGACTAAGTAGGGAGGAACTGATGTGGTACTCAGGATCGTTGCTCTGCACAAGGCCTCTGTCCTTCAGAAGTTTTCCAGAGTGAGATCACAACTCTGTGTGTGGCTGGGTTTGTTGAACAGAGGGCAAAAACTGCATCATTCCACAGCAGAAGCCAGTTGCTTTTAAGAGATGTGAGGTTTAAGTCATGTCAAGCGGGGGGCAGATGTGGTGTATTACTGGCTACTGTACAGCAAATGGTAAGGAGCCTCAAGGGAAATATATCCACAAAGGTGGATGCCTTGCATAGAATCATCGAGGTATAAAAACATTCTTGAAAAAAATATTTAGTGTTATCTGAAATTAATTGCTAGAGGTCAAGCACTCCTCACAAATTTACATGGCAGATCTGATTTCCAGTGTTCTCTTTTTTTTTCCCCTCCAGCAAGGAAATCCACGCTTTTCCATTTGTCTGCTGTCTGGTTTTGCTCTCTCACTCTCCTCCTCCTCCTCCACAAGTCTGGAGGGTCTCGGATGTTAGGGACCAGGTTTGGCTGCAGTAACACATCAGGTTGGCCACAGAAGTTTTAACAGCTGAAAGAGAGTGAACCACCACTGCAGACTAAATCTCAGTTCAAAATTTCTTCACATGTAGGAGTTTCTGCTTCCAAAGGACAAAAAGTGCATACAGCACCAAACAGCCAGATGCTGGCCTTTTAAAATCAAGCCAAGTGGCTACTAAAGTTCTGAGGATTCTTTAAGTAAATGGGGTCACTGCTTGTGGGGAACCTGCTCTGGCTACCTCCCCACCTCCTGTGGAAAAGACTCCGACTTGAGTTAGCGGTGACAAACAGGAATTGGTATCTCACACCCCCTTTCAGACACACCCCTCTTTTGAAGAAGACTCAGGAAAGCAGTTTGCACTATTTCTGTTCTTGTCCCCTGTGGTTTGTGATTAAAGGGTGGACATAAGGAAACATAAAGTTCCTTAGTCTGTACACCACTCACCAGAGGCGCAGACCTCTGGATGCTCTGCTGTAAGGGTGAGGCTGAGGCTGAGGCTGAGAAGCTTTGAACTGGCTGGAAGACTGGGAGCAGGACAGATGCAGGAGGCAGAATTGCTGCCTGATGAGATGGCAGGATTGCTTAAAGGTTTAAAGGCATAAATAGGGGGAAAGAGTTTGAGAGTGTGAATATGTACAAGAACCGAAATAGCATTATTCAAACCAAAATAAAAGGAAGAACTAAACTGCTGTGTATGTTTTTGCTCAAGTCGCATGACTTTGGGGCCAGTCCTGGGAGTAGAATAAGGAAGGACCACTGTTTTGAGCTGTCAAAGCTGGCAGCACTCAGACCTCTGCCGTTCTTTTCATCAAATGACTGTTGCCCCATGTCTCAGGGAGGATGTGTTTGGGGCATAGGCTCACAGAGCAACACAGGGACCTTTGCAGGACCTTCAGTGAGGATGTACAGTTATGCTGAGGGTGAAGTCACCTGAGCACAATGATCGCCAAGCCAGCCTTATGAATCACAGTGCCACCGTGTCTCCCTGTGACTCGATGTCCTCATTAGCCAGGCAGTAAGTTGATGATCAGCAGTGCCTGATGCGTCCAGCTAAGGGGTCAGTAAATGGCCCTGGTGATCTTGTAGATCTACCAGGCAGCAAGCCTTGGCCTGTGAGGAAAGCTGGCTTGGGAGCTCACATTTAACATTAGAGTTTGTCAAGGTTGAATGCTGTGTTTAACCTCAATTTTGGCCATAGAAGAGAACTTTTACAGTACTGTAGCTCCATTAGCTTCAGTAATTTTACTCCAAACTTCTTTTGAGCTAAAGGAGGAAAAGCAGTCTATAATTTCTTGTAAGCTGAGAATCAGCTGGAGAGCTGTATTTGCTCTTTTCCTTCTCTGTACTATGCAATTATCTGCAAATAGTCCTGTATTTTGCAAGCTAAATTATACCTTTAGCCATAGCTCTGTACAGGTAACATGACTCTAATTTGGAGAGTATTGCTTTTGAACAAAAGAAAACAGCTTAGTCTCACTGTCATCAGAATAGGAAAAAGAAGTAATTGGTGTTTATTATGTCACTGAAGTATATGGCACACGTGACTCTGAATACATACCTGATTTGCAGAGTAAGACCATGTAGATATTAGTATCATTTCTGCATGCTATTTCTCAGAACAGAATGCTGATTGTTATTTGTTCCTTCAGGCAGAACTGTAATTTCTCTACAGTTTGCACTAATATCCTGAGGCCTCAGCTGTTCCTGAGTGTTACCACAGTATAAATATCATTAATAATGTTTCACAAAAGGACAAGTCCTGCTCACTCTATTCCTGTAGGCACTTACATTCACTTCCAAGGATCTCAGATAGTCAGACTAGGTCTGGATGCATGTGTGAGGCTCTGGAAGGAAGCAGCTTAGCTTTGCTGTACCCATTCGCTACTGGTGACCTTCCTTGTGATTTGGAGATCTCTAATGACCCTACTTGGCATATCCCAGTAATTCCAGACTCACACTACGTTACCTTGGGTAACCAAACCTCTGCCTCCCCCTCCTTGGATAACCAACCCTCTGCCTCCCCCTCCTTGGATTTGCTGAATCCAAGATGCATGAATATGCCTTCCCAAGCACCTTCTCTGAAAGATCTTCCAAAGCCACTCCGCCACTGCCACTGCAGTCAGGGCTCTGCTGCATTAGGCACTGTACACACAGGCCGGGTGATAAATCCTGCCGGCTCTTCTGACTGGAGTCATGCGGTCCTGAAGCAGACTAGCTTTTCAGGGGCAGAGGAATTTTATGATGAGCTTGGTCCGTGATACGAATTTGTATCTTGGAGCAGTACAGATCCTGTGTGGCACTCAGTTTCTGAAGCAGACAGATTAGCATGCAGATATTCCAGAGCCACAAGTCTGGATGGGAAAAGAAAACAAAGTAATGATAGTGGGGGTAGGGGTCATCATTCCCACTCGTACTACCACCAAAAGAGATTGCAATATGGACTTTTTTTTCTTGCCTTAAATCACACTGAAAGTTGGACCCATTTGGCAGAAGTCTGATGCCAGTCTGCCACTACTGACCACCACCATATCCAGCAAAATACACACTTAAGGCAAGCAGTAGGCTTCTTTATAAGCTGCTGACAATAGCTGTAGTAAAAGAAGTGGTGTGGATTTGTAAAGGCTTGAATTCCATTTTCCCAAACTAGCAGAAGTCCCTTCTAGAATATTTGGCAGTTTCACAGTCATCCTCACATACAGAAAATAACTGATTCAGAAATACAAGATTTTTTTCAAGATATGAAAATCTCCACACTGTTCTGTTGCAATTATTCTTCCCCTCAAGAAAATAAATATGTCTTGTCTACAAAACAATTAAAATATCTATGGAACTTTTTTATTACACTATTCCTTGCAATTGCTTGTTTCTTTGTACAATCCCATGTACACTGAAAATAAATAAACTGCAGAGGAAATTAGGTGGAAAGGACCACAGAAATAAGAAAATACATATAATTATTTCACTTTACCTTAGGAGAACACATGTTTAAACTAACATATTCTTCACAAAAGCAAAGTAAATATTATAACTGATATTTGAAAACTCTCACAGTGTGATGATGTCGTATGCCAAGAATACTAATCTCTACAAAAATAAACTTCAGCAGTGGACCCTGATTTTTCACTGTTGCACTGTGTGTTGCTCAGACTTATGAAAGCTGAAAGAAAAAAGAGTCTGTGTAAAATAAAGCTGCTTCTGCATGTCTGAAAGTTTTCATAATTGTACATAATCCAGGCAGACCAGCAAATCAGCGTAAGTGAAAGTGAAGCAGACAGAAGTGGTAACTATGAAAAGAGGAGCCCTGGCTCATGGGAACACCAGCCATGATTGCCCCTGCAGCAGCTGCTGAATAACCTGAAAGGTAATGTTTTCACAGCCTTGGCTGTTTGGACTCCCCCTCTGACAGCCTGAGATGATGTTGGGTGGACAGCTTGGGCATCTAGTGTCCAGTTTAACCTTGCTTTGCCTGTCATAGAGTACTAAGCCCTGCTTAGTACCTGAGCTTGACTGTCAGGGTAAACAATTGTTTAAAGACCAGCTGGGCACACGGAGCAGCAGATCCTGGCTCTCTGAATTTAAAAAAGGGCAGAATACTACTTCTAATGATGCACTTGGAGCAGCTCCCAGCACACCAATGTTATAGGCTGGGAGTGTGTGTATAGGTTCTCTGTCTGCTGCTCTTTCAAGGTTTGTGGTAGAAGGTGATGGAATGAAAATTACAAGCTTTTTGCTTTTTTTTCTTTTTTTTTTTTTTTTTAAGTAAGTAGGGAATAAAATGCTGGGCTTTAATTTCCATCACTTTTCCTCCAATAGCAAAATTTGTCTGCAGAGATGTTTAATGTCAGTCAGCAGTGTGTCTGTGTTTTGCATCAGGATGCTTGAACACTGACCTTGGTCTGAGCAGGAAGACCTCTGAGGGTTCCCTCCGCCCTCAGTTACCATATGCATCTGTGATGAGGTGTGGCATCATGCCTAACAAGCAGCCTCAGGTGGAAACAGGCACAGCTGCTGCCCATTTTGGGTGGGTCAGAAACCAGTTTCAAGAAAGCAAGCCTGCAGGGTAATAATGTAGAAGACTTCCTGGTGTCGGCTACAGGTGGGAAGGAGATTGAGGACTGGAAGAGCTAGGACATGCCAGAAGGGTGAAGCAGACCCTAGGAAAAGGCTAAACACCTGGGCTCACAGATGACGGCAGGCACAGTCTGAACTGATCTTGCCACCAGGCAGGTTGTAACATAATAGTACTGTAGAGAGACACACCAGCCCAGCACCTGTATTTAGAAAACACAAATTCAGTCTGGCCTTATAGCAAGGAGGCTTAGCTGAGGAGGGCCTGGTAGGGGCTGGCTGCACCAGATAATCAAAACATGGTCTCTAATTAGCCAAATCAAAGTGATGTGAGTGACTACTTGACTAGATTCTTTCTCAGATTATAGTCAGTTTTGCAGTGTTCACCTGAGCCTAGGGGGAAAAACAAAAGGCATGATTATGAAAATCATAAATTTTTATCCTCCCTTAACAGCTGTATTTAAAATAAGCCTCTATAACAGTCAGATTGTTTCGAACCTGCCATCGCAATTGACCATGCTTCCCTAAAGCAGCAGCAGATGAATCGAAACAGTAGAGGGCTTGTGGCGCGTCCCCAGCAGGGCCAGGCCGCCGTGGCGCTGGCAGACGCTGCCGTGCGGGCCAGCCGGTGAGTCACGGGCCGCAGCTGCTCCCTGCTGGCACCGCGGCCCCCCTGAGGGGCAGCCTTCGCGCCCTCCTCCGGGCGGCCGCCCCCTCGCTTCTCCCGGCGGGGCTCTGGCCCCGGCGCTGTCTCCCTGGTTCGGCTCATGTCTCTTCGCGAGCCTTCAGCGCACAAAAGCAGGCGAGCCCCAAAGCTGCACATCTGCAGGCTGGTTTGTGAGAACACACAGATCTGCGGGGCAATATAGTGCCACATGCAGCGCATACGAGCAGCAAGCAGAGAGTCTTTCAGCTCTACACATCAGCATTCCTAGCAGGAAAAAAAAAAGTCTGAAGGATGTACCTCAGTGCTAAATAGCCTGTCTGTGAGTGAGATTCTTGTTTGAGTCACTTGGGCTGGAAAGAGCAGCATGAAGTTTCAGCTCATGTAACCTCATTTTCTCATTTTTCTTGTGTCAACCTTTAGGCAGCAGCACACAAAAAATTCAAATTCTCTAGATTCAGGATCCTAGCGTAGATGAATTTGCTAGCTTTGTTCATATTAACGTTTAAAATTTTCTGAAAAACAAAACCAAAAAGAAAAATAAGTGGATTTCCATCCTTTTCTTCTAAAACAAGCGTAGCATTTTGAAGGACCACCGTTTTGACCTATCGCCGTGTGTACAATCTTGAACTGAAAAGATTTAATCTGAAGACAAAAGAAATGATCTACCGCTGCACATAAGCTTCTCCTCTGTTCCCTTTCAAAGCACACTGATGTCCATCTCTGACCTAAAATCAAGTGGTACCTATACTCCTTCAAAGCTGAACTAACCCGTGTTGCCCCTCATTTTCTGAGGGGTTGTAGCCACGGCTGACAAGGATCAGGATTCTGCTCCAGGACTGAAAGTTTGATGATTTCCAGAGTTGATTTAAAGGCAACTGCAATTATGAAAATCAGAAATTATGACTGCCAACGATTTAAATTGCGAGAAAGCCTCTCCAGTCAAGAAAACTTGAACAAAGACCATATGTAAGTCCTTAGCACTGACTGGCAAAAACACCAGTGGTTTTTTTGAGTGTTTGCCAGTTTCATGAAAGATACAATATATAACATTTTTAGGTCTGCAGGAATCTCTTGTGATTCTTTACAGTTCAGCTCATCAAGCACTGACATTTTCATCTTCAGTGTTTCAGTATTTAAAGCAGCTTTTCCAAGCCAAAATCACACAGTTCTTCAGTCTTCTCTTGTCATCTGTTATCATGTATTTTTCAAAGACTAAAATAGATTTATACTAATAGATTTAGCTCTTCTCAAAGATAGGGCTGATAAACTGAACTTTCACACCTGCTACCTTTTCTTAGGCTTTCTTAGTCTCAAAGTGAGGTGGGCTTTTTCCTTCTGAAAGAATTTAAGATTTGTTTTTATTGCAGAGAGGATCTCAGTGGCTTGACAACACAGGTAGAACAAAGTCTTTTTACAAATAGTTATGCTGAAAAAAATATTCACAAAAGCAGTTTAAGTATTTCCTGACAATTTGTTGTAGGGTTTGAAAAGAAAAAAAAAAAAGAGGATCCATATTTATAACTCACCTATTAGAAGTGTTTGTTTGGAATCCGCAGCCAAATCTCATCTCATCTCTCTGATCTCCAAGTTTTCAGGCAGGCTGTGCCTGAGGATTAAGTTCTGCCCTGTTCTGGAGAAACTGGGGGGTTTTCTTAACTTATGCATGTTTAAGGTTGCTGTTAAGAGCTCTGATCAGCACATCAGGGAAGTGGGGTTTTTTTTCTCCTTTCTTTTAAAACTTGTTTGTACAGATGACCTAAGGCTGAATTTGTATTTAAACTAAACAAACCTCTTTAGCAAGTAGTTTTCTTGACTATAACTCTTTCCAAATGTTTCCACAGCTAATTTTTTTAAAGTGCCCATAATGATGTCACCAGGCAGGTAGATTATTATTCACATTACAACTAAAAGTCAAAAAATAGTTTTGAGTGAATTCTCCAAGGAGCATTGTGTGAAGGAGAATATGGGTATCATATTGTTGAAAGAGCTACTAGGGATCCTTAAAGCAGGGAGCATTTTTCCTTCTTTTTTGTTAAGTGTGCCTGCTGTAAATAAATGTTTGATGATTTGTCTCGTGTATTGAATGAAAAAGAGTTAATGTGACCATCTAGTCAGGTACATGTGTTGAATACTCCATTAGCTAGTTTTCACAGCTAAAAACCCCATGCTTTAAGGCATCTTTTTCCTCTCTGGCTGTGCAATAATCTTCAGTACATGTTAGCCTGTATCATGAAAGCTTATCTTCTCAGCAAAGGAGACTTCAAGTTCTCTCTCACTGGTAAAGTAGTTTAGCTCTTTGCCAAACTGGAAAACTTCACCCTCCCCCAGGGGTAAATAAAACCCCTATAAGCAAGAGTACAAGTTGAGCAAGTTCTTCACTAGTTACTCTTTCCATGAGTCACACACATCTCTTCTGGAGAATCTGTCCAGCTTTTTGTCTCAGTGATATAAGATCAGCGTAATCTAAATTATCCTTCATAGCTGAAAACAATACTAACCCCTAATACTAATGAGAATAAAAGCCCTGTGCAGTAACAAACCAAGCGTTTCTTCTCCTTTCCTTCTGCAGTTTTCTTCACTCTCTTATTCTTCTTGCTCTTTTTCCTAGGTCTGGCTCTCTAATCAAAACATCATGCTTACCTTCTCATATTGATGATTTCTAAAGCAGCCACTAATCTTCCTAATGTTTTTCAGTCAGTGAGAAGCTCTTCTCTTATACTTTCTGATCGCCAAACCAATACACTCCGTCAGGAAATTATGCCATTGGCATGTGGTCATTCCTCGCAGCACACCAGGGTACAAGGCTTAGACACAAACCAGCAGCAGTGTGGTGGAGGACATGGAACCTGGTTTCAAGGGCTAGCCTGTTTAAGTCCACTTCTAATTTAAATAATGGGGAAAACCTAATGCTCTGAGCACACTGTCTGATCCTGTAATCCTGTAGTCTTGCACAGTGTCTTAACTATTACATACAACCATTGTTTCCACAGCGTCATTCCAGCAAAAACTATAAATAAGATGTTTTTACTTTTGTGACTTACTAAACCAGAAACACTGACTTAGAGAATAACCTATTTTATCCAAACAGGGATGTACACTACAGTAATTAGCATCTTCCAGGGCTAGGTGTTATGTTAGGAGGGTACATGAGAAACCTTTCTTCAAAAGTAAGAAAATAACATTAAAAATAACAAAGAATGCTTAAACTGAAAATGTGGATGAGAAACCATAAATTAGTTTTCTTTGTAGTGCTGAATCCCATATTGCCAGCCCATCTGAAATGCTGTGCACAGCAAGCAGTGCAGTCCCAAGGGGGACCTTTGAGTTTTATTAGGTATTATAGTGATATGTGCACAAATGTTTGGGTATTGTCAAGAGAATCTTGTCAAAGATAATAATCCCACTGAACTGCTTGGAATGTTTTCACAGTTTCATTTTCCAGGATATCTCCAGAAGTGTAGCTGGTGATGTCTAGGCGTTGTGGAAGATGAATGGTGTTCTCCTGACCTTCAGTAGTAGGTTAAGTCACTAGGTAGCCTGTTGAGTCCAAAAAGAGTTACACTAATATTTTGGCTGCATAAACCTGTAATTTAAAGATATTTAAAGTCAGGATTATAAGCATACTTAAGTAGCAGAAACTATAGCACAAAACACTTTCAACTGCAGGCAATTAATTATTCTCTGTTTATCTCTTTGTTTTACTAGGTCTCTTTTTTCCTACCTACATGTTTTATAGTATACAAGAATATATTCATTAGGATTTATACATAAGACATGCTAATGTACTTAGAGGAAAAATCCAAGCCCCATAACAGGTTTTGCTTTGTTTTAAAAGTACAATGGTGTGAAAGCCGAGCACATGGTTTAGGTTCCCTTTTATCACTCTAGGGTGTTGTCTGGCTTTTCCAAACCATATACATAAATATGACTGTATAACCTGGAGATAGGAAAGCACTTGTTTAAACATGTGCATGCCCACAGTACCACAATTTACAGAAACTCAGAGTTGGCACTGTGTTCTGACACAGAAATTTAGGGCTGCACCACACATACTGAACAATTGCTCTAATGTTTGAAATACAATGGCTACACTGTTTTGTTTCCAAGTTTTTTAGGAAAAATCAGTACAAATTTTTTTGGTACCATATTACCTCTCTAGATACTATAGAAAAGTATTCAGTGTATTATTTCTGAATTAGCTGTTACTTATTATACTCTAAAAAAATGTTCAAATTAAATCTTAGGTACAACTAACTGGCATGTGGGGAAAAATCTTTGAAATTCAGTGGAAATGCTGTAGTAGCCTGTGGATTCAGAAGAGGCAGGTGGAACACAAACAAACAAATAAAAAAGGCTAAGAAAAATCTCTAAGTTATATATACCAGTTTCATTGTCATAAACCAGCAAGTCAAGCAAGCACCTTGTTTTATGAGGTGTTAGAGAGTCAGAGGAAAAGGGGCTGGGGGACTGTACCAAAAAGTAACAGTGTAAGGTAGTGGAGAAAACCCCCTACATTTGTCCCTTTTAGAAGACAGTTCCCTGTGCTGGTTGCAGTTGTGATGTACACTGTATAAACACGCACAGCTTGGTGCTCCTGAACCCAGAGAAGTTCATTTGGAAAACCCCACACCTTTTCCCAGCTTACCCTCACAGGTTTCCCCTCCGTAACTCTGCATGGATCATGGTACAGTCACTTTTGCATATGGCCGCTCTCAGTGAGCAGTTGTGAGACAAAGATTTTTGTGAGGTGTTCATTCCAAGCTTAGTTCTTGATGGCAAATCATACTTCTGCTTTCCTGGTGTCCAAAAGTGATTTTGTCATCCCGACTCAAGGAAAGCACCTGCATGGAACAAAGGAACTGAGCACACAGCTGCCAGTAGTATGCTAGGATGTACTAACCTGGCAGGAAATCTCTGTGAGGCTCAAACAGAAAGAAAAGGTGCTTAGCTGTTCAAAATTACGTTTTTTGAAAGAGACATTGAAAAAATGTGAGGCAACAAGTGATCTTTTCAGCCTTTGTCTCTGCTGCATTTGACTCAGAAATTTTGATGGAGTTACAGAAATGCTACAGCAATTTTTTTTTCTTGTACTTCAGTAGTTCTCAGCAAAAATGTCAGCTTATCTGGGTTTAAGCTGACACTGCCAGGGCTCATTGTCTCAGGTTGATTTGTAACATTGTCTAGTTCTGTTAAGCAGCTAATAATACTCACACCTACACAACACTTTTCATTTATAGACTTCAACACACCGGCACAGCTGTACCCCTGTTTTACACAGGGGAAAAGTCAAGGAAAGCAAGGCCAACACTGGACTTTCTAATGCACACAGCAGTTTGGGTGGCAAAAGGATGACGGATATTACTTGTTTTTTTCTCTGGTGTGCTGGAAAAGGGTTTAATTAGGCACAGTGGACTTCGAGTGTGCCGCCATTTATGGGCCTGAAGGCCCCACAGGGTTCCCGTGTCTCGCTGGTTGTGTTTCAGGGGCTTCAGCCTGAAGTGTGGGAGCCCCCTGACACAGCCCTGGGCACAGCACATCTGCTGCACCCAAACATAGCCTGCTCCCACCTTACAGGGACACGCAGAAACACAGAGGGGAGAGACACGCAGCCTTGGAAATGTTGGTGGCATGGGATCAGAGGGAATGTAAAGGGGAGACTGTGAAAGGAGAAGGGGAAACATAGCAGAAACTTCCAGGACGGGGAAAATAAATTCAGGGAAGAAGAGATGAGACATGCTGCACCTCGTACATGGAAGTTTTGATCTAGCAAAGAACATAAGCATTGCTTAGGCGTCCTTTTAAGTTTGAGGAGCTGGAATACAAAGATGCGTGAGCTTTGCACTCTTAAAACTTTTCAACTCTTGTGTCTGTCTCTTTTCCTGCCCTGTGCTGGAAACATTCACAGAATTACAGTCCAGTTCTCCTGAGTATGATGCCCAGGTAAATGGAAGCTTAACAGGACAGGAAGCCAACCCCTTTCATTACACAAGAACAAGATGGACCATAAAGCAAGATCCCAGTGTGAGACTGCCAGCAGTGCAGTCCTTATTGTTAGGAGCAACCCAATCAGCCCTAGGGCACAGGCATACCACTGTCATTTTCATAGCCTTATTTTCATTGCCCCACCACTTCTTTGTAAAGCTGACACTCTCCTAATTTCCAGCCTCCATTTACGCACCACCACTTTATACCAACTCCGTGCTTTCTGTGTGAGAATTTTCTTTGCAACTTAGCAAAATTCAGGCTTGTCCTGAGTGGATAACATGTATGTCAAGTTATCTGCAAGTCTATTAGAACATCACTTACGGATTAATAACAACTTCTATGTTTATACAGGATTTTATATCCAGTGTACTTCCTAATACCTTGTAATTGTTAATATAAATTTCTTTTACAGAAGTGTAGACAATGTCTAAACCACGAAAAGAGGTGCGATATTTAAGAATTATTAACTAGACTAATAGATTTATGAGTTAAATAAATAAGCTTTAGCCTTAAAAAACCGTGTAAATAACATAGCCTTAACAAAATATTTAAAAAATGTGGAATTAAGACTTTATTAACTAGATATATTATAGAAAACACACTCCAATAACATTTTAGAAAACACCAAATATTAGAATGTTTAGTCTGACAGTGAAGCTTATCAGTTAAAAAAATCCATGAAATATTGACATACAGTTACTTGACAATGAGTCGCATCCTGGCTCATGTGTTGAACATGAAATTCACATTGGACCCCTCTGTCAAAAGCAAAATACTTTTTATGTGGTTTAAGTTTTAAGGCATTTGTACATTTACCAGTTAAACTGCTAGGTAAAAAAAATTGAAATTAACAATGAACAGAAGTATACTCTAAGAATAGGCTATCAAGTGTCCAAACATTCAAAAAAAATAATAATCTGACTCTTTCTAAAACAGTTTAAGAGAAGTCACCAACAGCTGTTAGGTTCTGATTTCCTTTCAAAATTAGATTGTTAATTTAGATACAACTAGAAGGTAAATTTGGCTATCCCAGTTTAAGTATCAGTCTTCATATAATGTTATTGTTCCCTATTTTGCAACAATTCCCTAATTACACAGAAATTCTAAGTTGCTGGAAAGCTGTACCATCAGACAGCTGGCTGAGCCAATCAAAACGAGGATTTTCTTTTTAAAGTTAATATTGCCATTCATGGCCGTGGGCTGTGTGCGGCTCTAACCCAGCTGTTCAGGATAAGAAGGGAGCAGACAAAGGCGTTTCACCCTTTCAAACCTCGCTGCACTGCTTCTGCTTAGCTTTTGCTTTGAGAAATGATGGCAGGGCACGGGCTTTTGGCTGGGGCGTAGCCCTGGGAGCTGTACGAGGGGACAGCCCAGGCTGGAGCAGGCACCTCCAAGGGCTCCCCTCCTTGCCAGGACTGCTGTCCCAGCGCTGCTGTCCCAGTGAGACCGAACACTCACCTTAACCCGTTCTAAGCAGAGAGCAAATTTTTGCCTAGTGGTTGGAAAGGGGAAAACCAAAACCAGGCGCCTCCACCAGTTTGAATCTCTGGTCACGTCTGAGTGAGTGATCGTACAGGAGTGTGCTGTGATACCTCTCTGTGCGTGGGACACGCGCATGGGAGGTACCCACAAAACCCTAAAAATACGAGACTATAAATGTACTGCAGAGTCAACAGTAAGTGAAATGTTTTCAGAAAATCCTAAAGGGAAGAGTGGAAAAAAAGCAGACCAGCCCTCTGGGAACTCTGCTTTCCTAAGTCATAAAACCCTCAGCTTTCCCTGTCTGGAAAAGTTGTCCACTATGCTCAGAACAATATGCTTTTATTTTTAGCCTTTTACACCAAATAACCATGAAGAAAAAAATACCCAGTGTCAAATGTTGCGAGTGGGAGAAAGTACCATCTTGTAGTTAAGATAGGTATGTTTTTAAAAGCGGGAGTTTGAGACATGAAATTGAAATTGTTCAACAAAGTTTACAAGTAAATTTAATATTTCAGGAACATGTTTATGTCCTTAACTAAAACAGGTTTTCAAACTGCTTTAGTTTTTTATGCCATGTGTAAAAAATTTTTCATGTTCTTCACTTTGAAATTCACAAAAATTTAGAATCTTAAAAAAGTCCTGAAAAATGGACATGCCAAATGTGTTGTTAATAAACCAAAAAAATTTATTTTATTGAATGAAATGGCTTGAAAACAAGCCAAACTTCCAAAATGGAAAGGAAGATACATTTTTTTCTTCTTTTTCTGAAGGCATCCAACAGTGCAGGAATGCTTTGTTGAAAATCTAAAGATGGACAAATAATCAAAAACTTGGTGGAGCATGGAGCAGCAGACTGTATTAATTAAACCACAATTAGCTTTGCGGCACTATTTGGTTTTGCATGGTCGCGCAGTATATTCATGCATGTTGTATCTAATCCTACTATCAACCAGATAGACAAAACTCCAGACACCAGGAATTTGGTTTGGCTAAGTCAAGCACAGTGACTTATTTCAGATGCTGATATCTGTTTCTTAAAAAGAAGCATTGTTACTTTCCCCTGTGTATTCTACAGCCCAACTCAGCTGAAGCTCAGAGTGCGTGGGCATTCTCAAGGCAAACCTGCAGACAACACCCAGATATTGCAGAAATTTATAAAGATGTTAATGAGGCTTTGCCTGGGTGTGTTGCTGTATCTGCAGCTGAACTGGGTCAGAGACTGAAGCTCCTGGGCACCCTCCCAGCTGCTCCCTGTTGCTTTTTCTTTTTTTCACTGCCAGAGGTCACTCTCTTTTGAGCTCTGCCTGTCACTGCATGCTTAGGTTGACACTGTGAAATGACATAATTGTCATTGTCCTGATTGCTTTACCACTGGTACCTCTCAATAGGTACTCACATCAGAGATAGTGAAGAGCAGAGTGACCTTAATCAGTGGACTTGGTAATGCCTGCACCCACCAGCGTCGCTCAGGCTGCTGTAGGCGTTCAGAGTTTATAGCAGCAGAGAGTCACTGGAGGCACTTCTTGCCTTGGGGGGCTGGCAAACCCCTCTGGGTACATGAGCCCCTCTTTGCACCCCTCCTGAGAGACGGAAACCTTTACTCCAGGTCACTGGGCTAGTCAATATTCTCAGACTCTGCTGGGCCATAAATGCCGACCCTCTCAGATGCCAATCAAAGGCAACCTTTTAGTTTGGCGCAGCACAGGTTCGGTGTTAAGGAACAGATACAGGTAGGGTTTCACTGCATTGACACCTGGGGCAGCGCTTCCCAGAGATCTAACAAACTGTAAGGGGAAGAGGTGATAAGAGGCAGGGTAGTTTTGGCAGCCTGCCACCACAAACTGGTGTATGCTGAATGTATGTCATGGGCAGACGTCACAGGAAGCTAAACATTACAAATCCTAAAAGGTCCTTGCACAATTAAAATTTTAAAAATAATGTATATTATATAAACTGCTGTGATTTAAAGAGGCCAGGAACAGGGGAAGGTAGCCTGCAGCCAGGATTTTGCTAATTAAAGTATACAATAGAAATATTAATCAAGGGAATTTAAGGGTAGGAAGCAGGCAGGAGGAACGGGGAAGACATGGCATAATCCCCTTAGTACCATGTGATATTCCAGCACCCTGAAAAACGGGACAGGCAGACAGAAAGAGAGCAGTCCTGCCATTCTGGCTGGGAAAAGCTGTCTCTACCAAGGCAGGGGTTCTGCCTGGGCTGAAAAGCCACATACAATGTCTCTGAGTGCCCACCAGTGCACACCACAGCTGGGTACTGGAGACTGCAGTGTCTTGAGCCTGTGAAGGCCTTGAAGAGGATGCTTTCCAAATGTAGCTTTAATAGGGAGTTTTGTTTTACTTTTTCCTACCTTGCTGTTACAGATTGATGGTTTGATGTAAGCCCCATCTTTAAGGGAAAATATCACTGTGAGTAACGTCACACACTAAAGCACTCTGTTCCTGTGAGCATGGCAATGTTCAAAGCTTTTCCTGCAACCAGCGTTCCTATCTGTATTTTTCAGGATACCCTAATGATAATATAGTCAGCCTTCTCTTAGTCAACAAGGCTGTTTGGGAGATGGTATCTCTCAGTCTGAGGTGGGGGAGCATCTGCCAGCAGACTGCTTTAGCCAGGAAAATCCTCTGGCACAGAGGGTGAGTCAGGAGCCTGCCAAGTACAGAGCACTATGAGGGAGTTTGTAATGAAGCAATGAAGCCTGCACATGCTTCTGCCTTCATTTGCTTGCTGCTATGGAGGACCATCCCTATGTCACGGCCCAGCTCCTGCCTTGTTTTGCTTAGATCTACCAGCTCAACTCAGCTTCCTTTTCTGTCCTCAGCTGATCTCGCCGGTAAACTGGACACTTCTATTGAAAAATCCATTTTGTCTCTTGTCCCCTCTTCCTCAGCACCACCCTCATGTGTGACTGTGAATTTCCTTATTTAATTCTTTCTGTCCCTTGATTGTGACCTGCCATCTTTATCAGCCTCTGATGTTCAGGTTGCTGGGCATGCAGCACACAGTACCTTGGGGCTAGATTTCCCTGGCAGGAACTTGAGGAGCTGCCAACAGTAGTAATAAGGAAGAAGGATGGAGAATCCCAGCCAAATTCTGTCACGTGAACACAGTCTTGCAGTAATTAGGAACCTCACAGCAGCTTGGATATACATGCCCTTTATGCCTGCCCACTACTCACTTGCATACTGTATTTTTCTTAGCATTTTTTTTTCACTGATCTTTAGAACAGTATTTTGGAGCAGCTCTCAGTACCAGCTGTAGGATAAATAGGGTAGTCCTGTTCAGCTTTAAGTAATAGTTTGCAGCAAGGATAGTATTCAAATATCAGCTCTTACTATCATAATTATATAAACTTCCTTGCATGCAAGCACCCAGTCAAAGGAATGCATATGCCCATACCAAAAGTTCTTTCAATACCTTTGCTGGCATCTGTTATATATTGCCTGAACAAAGAAAGAGAATGGATCTTTTCAGCCATCTAGCCATTCATACCTAAGGTCTTTGTTTCTGGGGCACAGGAATGAAGCTAGTCCCCAGGAAAAAAAAAAAAAGAGGTTGAAAAGACCTCAATGTAATCTTGTTTCCCTTCATGATTAACTGAAGTTAGGAAAAAAAGGGATCTCTTTCATGAGCCTTAGGTCGCTGGAAACATATTGGAGTCATGCTGCTTTGTCAGCTGAACAGGAGCTCCCAGTGTGACACGCTGCTAAAAGAGACAATGCTGCTCTTGGATACATGAGCAGATACCCAGGAGTGTATCCAGTAGGACGGCTATCGTATGTCTGCACGCCGACCGGAGCAAATGCTGCTGGAATACTGTCCTGGCCTAGTGCCTGCAGTTCAAAAGGGATGCTGATAAATTATAGTAACTTCAGAGAGAAGCCACAAGAGTGTTTAACATGGACATGACCAATCTTCCTTATCCTATAAACCCTGTACCAAAATCATTGTTTGAACAAAAGCCAACAAAGGGGAATTCCAGGAATAGTCAGTAGAGCACAAAATTGGTGCCCCGGGAGTCCCACTGCTCACTGCATGGAAGATGAAAGAAGACCATGATAGAAGATGGGTTGGTCACTCACCTTTTCCATAACCATGCACAGTCCTGGGATGAGTTGTACCTCAACACTTCCATTTCATGCAGCTGGAGCACTGCTAGTTAGTTACCTGGAAAATAAACATAATCTATGAGAAAGCCCAGGAATTCTGACTGTTTCGCTCATCAAAAAGAAGGTCAAGGACTGAGTTCAGAGTCTGATGATACACGAATAAGACTTTGATAACAACTGTTACAATTCAGTAAAGGAGAAGGACTCTGAAGGTTGAATATGAATATTGTCTTCATTTCTTAAGGTGAAAAAACTGTTTTTGAATGTAATCCAGCGTTTGAAATTTTGAAAAAGAAAGTTCAAAGCAGCCATAAACTAATTTTCATTTTCTTTCTTAGAGCCATTATCCTCTTCACAACCCTGTGAGCAAGTATTGCTTATTCACATGGTAAATGGCTGTACCCGTATAACTAAGAAATCTCATTAAAAATATTCTTTTCTTAATCCTACATTGCAAAGAACAAATAAAAATTTTCATACCCATCTCTAACTTTCTACTTTGGAAATATCTATTTATGACATAGGAATGAATAAACTTGAATAAAAACCCCATACCCTAAACTCTAAGCAGTCCAGCTAGTCTGGAAGCTCATCTCTTTTCTGATGGCAGCACACAGCTACTGACAAATTGTGCAGGGCCTTCAGACTTACTACAGAACCGGCCCCCCCCGCCCTCCCCCCCCCCCGCCCCGGTTCAGAAGCCTTTGGCCAGGATGATCCCTGCTAGCAGATTTAAAACATCACAGTGGATTAAGGCACAGAGTGATTTTTTTGCAGTCCAGAGGTATGCAGAAGCTCTACTAGGAGATGAAGAAACGCAGGGGGTTCTGGGAACCAACACTTGCATTAAATGTATTTTTATGAAACAGCACAATCCCTCTTCCTTGGCTTCCTTGACAATAGGCTAATAGGAATCACACGACACTGATAAGTGCTTCAGCAGCCATTGTTGTGGCTAGTGGGGTTTTAAAACAACAACAGAATTATTGTATGTTCCTATTAAATCCTCTTTGTCACCACTGATAGAATTGATCGAGTGCTCTTCGGCGAATAAACACATCGGTGAATTACTCTCTTTCTTGGTCAGCTGTTGTGTTGACAGGATTCTTTTATCCTTTGAGTGGCGGATGGTATGTGTGGCTGCTGGGAGGCAGCAGACAAAGTCAAGTCCAGGGCTTAGGGAACAGGCTAAGAAATGCCAGTGGAAGCTTGTGCAATGTGCAAGAATCATCCAGATTCAGAAGGGAAGGAGAAGCCCTGTCTAGTGACTGCTGAGACTGATTTGGGGTAGCCACTGGCATTACCTTCCTGATGACACAGATGAAAGTTACTTTTAAAGATGCCATAGTGATTTCAAACATTGTTTGATTTCCCCAGCAGTTTCAGAAACTGTCTCAACCTCCAGAAAATCAGATGCTGCTGAAATACCTTGCCACAGAGGACAACACCAATAGAACAGCAAAGGGAAATACCACTTTTTCACATGCAAATGTATTAGAGGAAAAGAAAAAGTGATTAGAAGACTCTTCCTCATAACCCTCTTGTAAGTCCAAATGTTTTGGTATTTTTAGTGCAACTCAACCAAATTAAGGGGAGGCATTGAAACCAGTAAATCAACCTATGCTTGCTTTCTGTACCTCAACACACCACATCCAGAATGCCTGTGGTTTCCAGTGATCAGAGAAAGAGCAGCCTGTGAAATTAAACAGGTATTTTTTCCTTAGCACTAACATTTTGTTTCCCATTTCTCCCTAAGGCACTGTCCTGCCTCCAGCAGCAGACCCAGCCCTGGCATTCCAGCACCATTCCTACTCCTGCACGCCAGCTGGGCAGGGAGAGTTGGTGCAATGAATTTTGCAGCTACTCTCTGTATGCACCCGTCAGTGTCACTGACCACATTCCTGGGACCTGACACACACTGGAACACCTCTCCTACGCATTCTTCTCCTCCAGTTTTGGCTCATTCCAGTGGTTTTCTTAGAAAAATGAACTAACTATGGTTGTATTACTTTAAAATGTAAAGCAGACATTTTGGCCCCTCAGCAAAACATCTTTAGAGTCAAATACTGGAGAAATATACAGAAGATATTTTGACCACCAGAGGGGGCCTGTATTGTCCCAAATTTAAAGTAAAACCAGAAAAGCATGTTTTAGGAGAGAAAGAAAACAGCAAGTATGTATTTGTACTAGGGTAGCACCTACAGGCATGGAATAATGATCCATTCCCTGAGATGAAGGGAAAACAAGTTTGTGTGGGGTGAGCAGGGCGGTGCTGTCTTGTACCCACTCCATCAGCTGTGCTCAGAGGGTATCCTACAGAGGAAATTCTTGAGGAAAAATACAAGTTTTTATGTGACTCTATATGTGAAATACAATGAGATTATTTTGGCTGTTGTTTTTAACCGCTGCCTCCCCCATGTGCATTTCAGTAAAAATAATGCTGTAGATGCAAGTCAAGTTTTCAAGGCTCCTAATCATATGTCATGATATTAATAGACTTCAGAAATACAGTTTACAGTTAATACTTCTAATTATAGTCAGAAATCCTAGCAGAAAATTTAACATGTAAGATTGGAAAAGCCTAAAAGAAGGTTTTTTCACCCTAAGGGTATGAACTGATCTACAACTGAGAGATACCATTTTTCAGTACCTACTTAGTTATTGTACTGTATATCTCAAAAGTACTTGTTTTTCCTTTGTCTGCACTTGGCTTTTTTTATCTGTGTAGAATGAATGCAAACCATGTGTAATGCCATACCCCATGCTTGCAGTCTAAAGCAACTTTCAAAAAGCATTCATATATCATCATACTAATAACTAGGCAGCAGAAATCCTAATGCAGCATTTAATGCAAAAAATCCTGTTTATGTTCTGTGACTTTTACAGCAGACCATCTACACAAAACAATGGCATTAACACTACCACAAAAAAATTTAAAATATGGGAAAGTTACTGCTGTTTGAATAGCAATTGACAATCTTGCATGTTCTAGCTTGGAAACACTGTTCAAAGGAAACAAATCTTCCAGCTGAAAGCCTCTTTCCTAGAGTCATCCAATAACACATAAATAGGACCACTTAGACACAGCATTTGTCCCACACTCTAACTTATTCATCTATTTGTAGCGGATATGAGAGCTTGTGGGTGGCCTGACATGGTCCTCATTCAATTTTATTTAATTACTCACTTGATTTCACTTGAAAGAACTATTAAAATGGCATCTTAATTGCTCAGTATTATCCAGAATCTTTTTCAAAGCCTATAAACTGTCAGGGATTAAAAATGATGTCACTTTTCTGAATTCCCTATTCAGAGGGGAAAAGAAAAAAAAAATCTCCATCCAAGCCAAAATAAATACATAATAATACACAGCCCTTGAGGAGGGGGCCAACTCTTTCCCTCCCCCTATGCTGCACTACTGCTGTGAGCAGGATTTGGGGAAAGCAGATGAAGCACTACAGCCATAAAGGTTTAGGCAGGAGACGAAAGTCACGTTTGGGATCGTCAGATCCCGGATGATGGGTTTTCACAGCCACAGCCCACTCCACCCCCCAAACACGGAAGACTGCCATCCCAGGGTAGATGAAAGGTTCATCCAGCCCAATATCCTGCCTTTGACAGCAGACAAAGGCAGATGCTTAGGAAAAGAATATAAGAACAGGGTGCATGCAGAGTGATTCCCTCTCCACACACCCCCCTCCCTTAATATCCTCTGTGTTTCCGACAATCAGGAGTTTAGGGATTTCCTGAGCCAGATGTTGCATCTGGGCCACTGTTTTTAATAATCAAATAGAAATAGAGACCCTTTTCTACAGCAGCTTGGCTGTAACTGCAGCCAGCCTAACACAGTAGCAGCCAGAGCGAGCGGCTGTACTGCTTCCCTGAAATGCACAACACTTCTTCCCATTTCTGACTTTCATATGTAAAAATGCTGTAAATTCAGGATTAGCCCTAAGAAGAATTCATTGCCATTGGACTTTATAAAGATAGATTATGCCATCAGTAGTCTTATTAAGCAATCTTATTAGTTGAAATTAGTAGAAAGCCCTGTTTTTACATGAAAAAACACATAACCTACATCTGCAAGCAGATGTTAACTGCAAGACATATGGAATCTACCCTTAATTATCTTACATATCAGAAGAGTTTGGCTGGATATTTGATTCAAATGTACTTCAATCTATCTGGGAACTGGAAAACTTAAAAAAGATAGATAAATGTTGGTATAGAAGCATGGGATACTAGTGCATTAGGCCACAATTTCCCTTGAAGCGCTGCAGGTTCTTTGTATAGCAGATATCCCATAATGGCTACAAGGACCAGCTGTCATGGATCTAGAAATTAGATTAATTTTTACCTTTGGAGAAGGGAGGAAGTCAACAGAGAATACCACCTTCTTTTTTGTGCTTGATGTACATGCATAGCTTTGCCTTTTCTTTGTTTAATTAACCAATTTGAAAGAAAAAATGTCTTTCATTTCTGCTTTAAATAAAATCATCTCCCTTTCTTCTCCTGATCAAATGCCACACACGTTTAAAAAAATTTTTTTTTGTGGAGTTAATTCAAAAATAACTGAACTCTGGAACCTGGCATGCAAATAGTTCTAATCTTAGTGTACACAAATGTTCAAGCTTGAAAACAAACTGAGTAAGATAAAAATAAAGGTGTTGGCAATTCTGAATATGGCTGCTTGGCATCTGTTAAGACCTTCAGAATGTCCTGATTTAACTCCCCCATATTTTGTGACTTGACACAGATATACCTGCCTGATCTCAGTGCTCAGCAGGCTCTGCAGAGGCAGCAGACAAGGACAGTGATGCCTCACAGTTATCACAGCAGAACCTTGTGGATGGTGAGGGAAGAAAAAGAAGAAATTGCCTAAGAATAGACACACTGGAGAGTGCTTTCTTCCAAGAACTGCAGCTCCCAAAAACTTTTGTTGCATTTTGCTACTTTAAGCTCTGCAGTTGACTCTAAGGACTTGACTCCAAACAGTTCCAGTCCCTGAGTCACTCAGTGTATCACAATATACATCGAACTGGTCACACCACATCCATTCCAGTGAAACCAGAGCATCACTGACTAATTTTATGATAATTCAGCTCCTGATTCATTACTGTTTAGTTACACATTCATGTTCAAGGAAGAAGGATCTCATTTACATACCCAAGTAGCTTACTTAGTTGGAGTTTAGTTTGGAGTTTACCTGCTCCAAAACCCAAAAGACATAAACCCTTATGCCCCTCAACTGGAGTTTCCAGCATTTTTAAGCTGAGGGAGACTTGAAATTGAGACATTCCCCCAACATCAGGGTCAGGCATTCCATTAGGTAGGGATGTGCAGGTCTTCTCTATTTCTGCCTTTCTTTCTCAGCAGCCTTTAGAGAGTCAAACATCTTCGAGGAGATGTGATCCTCTCAAAACACTTCCTGCCTCATGGAGGATTGTAGGCAGTGGAAATAATGCTCACTCTCTTTCAGTCTCCACTCCTTCTTCTTTTGCCCTTCTGCCCAAACTTTTCTGCACTCCCTCCCCCACCCCCAATCACGAGTTCTTCCATCCCTGTGCAGCAAGAGAGTCTGTCTGCAGGGCTGAAAAGGGAAGACAATGCAGATGGAGAAACCAAAATCCTCCCGTTCTGTGGACCCCCTTCAAGTAATGATGCAAGAAACATCTTGCCCATCGCTTTTAGCAACTTTATTACTTTTAAAATGCTATTAATTGATCTCCATGTTGTCAGTAAATTCTTTTAAAATCATGAGAAAGTACTGCTATATAAAGAGAAATTGTCATAGACTTTACACACTTATAGGCGAGTTAGGATTGCCAGCAAATACCCACCTGCACGTCCCAGCCAGTGACTCCTGTTAGAATCAGTGTGTTACCTCACATGGGGGTGTGCACAGGCCTCAAGAAGTGGCCAGCCTGAGCCCTGCCATACTCATGCTGGGCCTAAAGTTAAACATTAATTCACTGAAAAGTTGGGAATGGGTAGTTCTGGGTACCAGGGACACACACACATCTAAGTAAAACAGGCACTGACAATCTTCAGAGCTCCTGAGATGCAACGGATCATCCACCTGGAAAGTCTTTTCTATCATATGAGAAAGTGCACTTCAATGATATCTGAATTTTCTGAGCATGAAGCGTGGATATCTTCTCTCAAAAAAATAGAAATATTGAAAAATTTCAAAGTATGTTTTAACTCTAAGTTGGATTTATCATAAAGAAACATGTCTGGTTTATAAATTAGAGTTTGTCTTTTTCTAAGGCATGACTTAAAAACAGAAGAAACTGATCAGTTTCCTCTGTGCCTATGTATGTGTATACATGACACACCTACGTACAAGAACAGCAGCCATAACACGTTTTACCATTTAAAACATCTTCCTCTGGGAAAATAATGCCAAAAGCGGCTTTGCTCATTTCATTAATTAGAACTCAAATAGTTTCCAGTTCTGACATGGCTCTCGAGAAAATAGTGTTTCTGCCTATGACTTACCTGATTTACATTCCATGTTGCTTGAAATTCAAGGAGTCATTCATCTTTACATCTCCTACTGTCAGGTGCTGACTGCAGACATGTACTCACACAGTCCCGCAAGCTTGCACCTCTCCCATCAGTCTCAAGAACTGTTTTCCGAAATGCAGCAATGACAATTCATTTCAAACAAGACAGCCCAGTAGCTGGAGTTACACTGCAACCAGAACTGTCAGTGGCAGCACCATATTTTCTAAGAAATTGCTGATCACTTCAGGCCTATACAAAATAAGCGGGGAAAAACAACCCTCGCTAATTAAAAACTTGCCCTGCAATATTACGCTCAAGATGATTTTTAAAACTCGTTTTTCCTGTTTGCTGCTTGCCAGATGTTAACAGGATTGCAGCACATTTGCACAGCTCATGGAGATTTTTGACTGCAAGGTTTACAAGAGACACATAAAATGCATCTCCTAGCCTCTGATACAATTTATTATTTTTAACTAGCCCAAGTGAAAGCACTAAAAATCCCTGCTCAGCACTTGAGGAATGAGTATCTGACAAGGAATGCAGCACAACTGCCCCCAAATAACTTTGCCCTGACCCACCAAACATAGGGATAAAACAAATGAGATGGTTCTTGCCCCTCCTCCTTTTCTGAGAAGTCAGCATTCTCCACTGAAAATAAACCAGTGTCAGTAAGTGACAATTCTGGAATTCTCCTTGGGAGTTAAGTCCCAGCTGAGACACTAAATCACTTCATGAGAATGTGTCCTATTGCAAAACATTTGTATCAGGGTCCCATTGCACTGTCCTTGGGTGCATTCTTTTTTTAATAAAATTGACATTTTATTCCACTTAGGCACATCATAAAATTGCCACCAAATAATACTTCATGTGGTAGTTCTGTAAAAATCAAAGAGACACGCTGGGCACTTCATTCTAAATGTTTGTCCTAATCCTCCAGGCAAATACTAACGGATAGTAGCAATTTGGATAGTCATTGGAGCATAAAAAATGACCTTTTAAAAATACCTAATGCTTAAAAAGCAAACAAACAAACAAACACAATAGTTTGCTTGTCAGAGCACAAACAACTTCCCCACAAAGCATCTGAGAAAGAATGAAAAGGCGTAAGTTTGGACAAATCCAGTTTAGTCATTGTGTGTGGGTCTCTGCCGTCAGTAGGAAATTTTGATGCTTTCCTCTTTTTTACTGACATGACTGCCACTGCACCGAAGGCTCAGCAAAGGAAGCAGTAATGTCTACAAGAGGAGACAGATTCAGTAATCTGAAAAACATTACCTGTTACCCTACTGCAGGATAGTGGATATCATACCTGTCAGTAGATGGGTTAAACCAAAACTTGTGAAAAACCAAAACTAGTGAAAAGCAATTGTAGAGACAATTCCGCTATGTGACGTGGCAAACACACACACAAAGCTAAGTTCCCCAAGTGAACAGTCCCATCTCCACTAGAGAAATGATGACACTATGCTATGTGTGTTAACTTGCCTTGTAGGAGGCAAAACCCTCTGACTTCAGGCATAGCCACATGGGTGTAATTCAAATTTTACTTGCCACCTGAACTTTTCGAACTTCCACTGAAAACAGAAGAATACATTGTCTTGGATTCATTAAACAGTTTTAATGTGTCCTTTTCTAATTAAGTGGTTGAAAGCAAACAAGCAGACTAACCCATGCATGCAACAAGACTCTAATTTCTCAAATTTTCTTTACATTCCCTTTCTTTCCTACTGTCAAATGCTGAAACTGCACAATTTGGTCTTTCCTTTTTGGAAGGTAGGAGCTTTCATGCTTGAGGGGAGCAGGGAAAGCTACCTCACTATAAAACACTATAAAGCTGCTCACCTCACCACATTTAGACCCTGGACAGCAAGATATCCCAGCTAACACATCCTGGGAGTCGCTGCCGAGGTCCAGGCCGTGACCAGAGCTGCCCTGCGGGACCAGCCTGTTAGGACAGCTATTGAGCCCAGCATGACTTGGTCTCTTCAGAGCCACGTGTCCCATGCCATCCTCCAGCCATCCTGGCTCCCAGAGCGGCTTTCACCCATGAGCTGGGGGGAACAGGGATGTCAGATGCCCATGCAGTGCTTCACCGATACACACCTCCTGCCATGTTTCTACTGGGAGCACTGGCCAAGGAGGCCAGGCACAAGCTCAGGCTTTTTCTCAGGTTAGAGGAAAGTCAAGCCATATACAGTAAGTGCAGGACAGAGCTTACCTTTGTCTAAGTGGTCAGGGCAGTCATTTGGGAGGAGAGAGTTCTGGTCTCGGTATCATTTGTAGCTTCTTTTTAATAAACAACAAACATACGCATATCCACATATCCTCACAGACATCCAGGTACCTACCTGAGCTTTGGTCTAGCATTTACTGAGGGTGGGCACCCTCAGCTTAATGTGAGAAGTAGCACATGGTACCAATGACCACTATCTGAGGGAGTCACACCCATGTTTGCGCAGGCCTGATCCAAAGGGCTTTGTGTTAAAGGTGCTCAGCTTGCTGATTGCACTGGGGCCCTTCTGAGGGCTGCAGGACCACACCAAGCATTGTCAGAAAAGTGTGTGCTTCTGAGGCTCCAGCCAGAGGTGTGCAGAATACAAATCCACACATCTCAAAAAGGGATGGACTTCATGACTATAGGACTGGGAGGAGCAAAGTGAGGGCTTTCTGGCTTTGTATTTTGGTATTTCCAGTTTGAACACCTATGCCCTTCGTGGGGTTCAGTCTGAAGCTCTAAGTTCATAGTAATACCTTGCATATGTAACCACATAGGAATGCTTATCAATCAAAGCCAACCATCTATCCTTATTGTTACAAATATCGTATCTGAATTATTCTGTAAGGTTATCTCCCCAAATTGTTCTCAAGGAGGAAACACTATAAAGCATTACATCTATGAAAAAACCCAAACAAACACAGCAATTATTCTGTAAAGACTAACTGCTTTTCATGAGAGTATTTAAGACAAAGGAAAAGGAGTATGTGTACCTGGAGCTTGATGGAAGGATGAGAGGAGGGTAAAGGATGCATATAATTTGAATATTCTGTCTTTTGAAGACCATTTCTCCTACTATTTATAATGGGGTTCAGTCCACGGAATGAACTCGTCTGAACACGGAAGACAGTAGTATTCAGCAAACACTGTTTACTAGTAAATATTCACTTTCAGAGAAGCTTAGCAACAACTCTGTGAATGTTTGGTGAAAATCTATGAAACCATGCCTTTAGGGTACAGATTCTGCTTTTTCATCTGAAAAGTACCTTACATTCCTGTGTATAATACAAACAGTACAAATTACAGAATCACAGAATGTTCTGAGTTGGAGGAGAACCACAAGGGTTCATCAAGTCCAACTCTTGGTCCTGCACAGGTCAGCCCCATGAAGCACACCATGTAAATTAAAATGGCAAAGTACTAAAGACCAATCAATTGGAGGCTTCACAAAGAAACTATTAATGAATTCTGTGTGCCCAAAATTTTTAATTGCAGTATTTGAAGATCACTGATGTCCTCTGATATACTAAGCTTGAAAATCAAAATGTCACTATTTCTTGAGTACTTCTCTGCCTTTTCCCTCTTTCTAGATGGAGAATTTTCACCAAAATTTGTTGCTTACCTAAGACTTCATATTTATGCTGACTCTGTATGCTAGAAAGGAGAAAAGAAATATCAAGCATATTACTCAAAACATATTTTCAACCATGGAAGATACAGAATCACATTAGTTACCTTCGTAACCCCAGCAAAAATGGAAGATCATGTTTCTGGTGAAAGAAGTGACCACACACATTTGGTCTCTGCCAGCTCTCTCAGCTCTGGAAAGAGGAGACAAACAGTTGAACCCCCATTTTCTCTGTCCTTAGATGTAGCTCTTACGTGTCAGTGTGATGGCTATGTTAAATCACAGTCACTCATAGGATATTACCATTAAGGAGAGGCACACGGGGAACCAGTAATTGGTACTAAAACCTGATCGTTCACCTCTGTTGCTGGTAACTCAACAGATCCCCCATTTCCAGGCTTCATGAGATACTTCAGCTTTTGGGAAAACGTTCATGCACTCCAAGCTTGTGACACACATATTGGTGTTAATCTCATTTTGCTGAGCTGATAGCCTCACCTCAGTGCAGGCACTGGTGTTCACATTATAAAAACAGATGCTTTAATGCTGGACATAATGACATAACAAGATCCCATGGCTACAAAACAAACTTAGATAAGTTAAAATGGTAAAGCACACAAATTTCTGCTGTGAGGAAATGCAGCATTTACTTCAAGTTTGTGTCAATACTGAATTTTTTCACACCTGGCTCAAATGTTAAAGGCACAAACCAAGTACTGCAGGGTGAAAATCTATAGTGTGTCCTATAATGAAAGCTGAAAGAGATGAATATTTATAACCTCTCCTGGCTTTAAAATCTACCAGTTCTTTGACCTGTGATCAGAGTGCTAGAAAGTTATTTGGAAGAGCTCTCCAGCCTATTGTTTTCAGACCACTAAAATTTTTTAATTTTGAAAATAAGCTCCTGTTTTCTAGTGTTTCCTCCACTTTTTATTTTCCTGACTTTTTGGGGCTTTTTTGGGAGAGAAAGGGGGGGAGGGAGAGGGAAGAGAGTGAAGGACATGAAATTAAAAAAACCCCAACTTTCCCCAAAAGATCTGCTTAAACTACTACATGTTTTTGTCTACTTCAGATGCAACCCTGGTTTTTATTCTTTCACTGCAAGATAGTACAAATAATTTTTTAATTGCTTAACTTTGATTTTATTCTGAAAGGCAATTAAATATCTTTTTCCAAAGATATTCAGGTGATTTATTTCAGCAATTAACAGATACTTCAAGGGGAGCACCAGCTAAACATCTCTGCAGGCATTGCTTACTGTGTTAAGGATTTACTCAGTACTTGAAAAAGTAAAATCCTATAGTTAATTTTACAAATAGTGAATCAGCTCCCTCTGACATGGGACATACAACATTCTGTTATATAATGTTCAGAGTAGATAAACCATCTGAACCCATTTCCCCTTTGACCTCCTACAATCTAAACTAGTTAATGCATATCTTTTTTCATCACCTGTCCTTCATATGGGGAAGAGGAGAAGGTAAAGATCTGTCCTACGAAGGAATCTGCAGACAACTGACTTTACAGCGAACCCCTAAAATGCATAATTCATTTTCCAAACAAAATCCTGCCAAACCTGGAGAGTTCATATCCAAAAACATCCTGATATGATTCAGTATTTTATCCAGCAAACTCGTATCATTGTTATTCTTGGCCTAGATTCCTAAGATACGGAAAAAGTTTAATCATGATATGTGTCTTCCCCTAATAACTTCTACGGACACAGCCAAATTCAATCACCTTTTAAGAGGAACTGGGATGTCAAATGTATTCAATTCCACAAGGTTGTTAAACTGAAATTAGGAGAAGCTCCACTGGAAAATGACAGCAGTTTTAGACACAGTGAATGCGAAACATTGTGGGAATCCTAGGTCTGGGACAGGTTTGTTTGGCATTAGCACTGTAGATTGGATAGATACCCACAAGACAGAACGCTATGTATTAGACCTCAGTAACGCTGCTGCCGACAAAACTATTTTCTGTAGATATATTCTGACTGATATATTTTAAAAATTTTTTTTAGGATGGAAGTGTTTGTGTAGTCCCAATCTGCTGCACACCAAATGTCTGCCTGCATGTGCCATCCAGGCTGCCTGCTAATTCCACAGAAAATATTGCCTCTGCCTCCTGAGAACCACTCCTGCCATTCCCTCTCCCATACTAATTAAGGAGACGACCTGGAGTTCTACTACTGCCAGGCACTTCACCCCAGAAGCCATTATCCCTATGTCATGTCCTGTGAGCAGGTCCCACAACTGGTCTCCAGCCCTGCCTCCTAAAAAGAGCTGGACAGCTAATCACACATGCTACAAAATCTCATGGAGTAACCTCATCACAATTATATTTGCATTATTTCAATACATTGTTATAGCTTTGGTTTGCTGTTGGAATTCTGTATCCCTACCTTCTTTTCTTGTAAGTGAAGAAGCTAAACAATATAGAACTATGCTGTATCTATAAGGACTAAAAAGCCACTAAAAACACTGAATTGAAAAATGACCTAGTCTCTCTGTCGAGATTTTTCCTGGAACTGATAAATACTAGGTAGACTGCAAGAGAAATTGAAAATAAACTTTAAAATATGGCTCTAAGAGCAAACCAATTTGGACAGTCTTACGGAAACTTAGAAAATTAAGTTCAAGCCACAGAGATTTAAAATAAAAAGGCAGAAAGAGCAGATCCTTAGATTGTGTAAACACATAGAACAGAATATTTGTTTTGACTGAAAGATTTCCCAACGTATTTTACAAAATACGTTTACTTATATAATACGAAATTGTATATAGAAAGAATAATGTACACTTTATACCCTAACATCATCCATCCCATCTCTCCGATGAAAACCAATTGCACTATATGCCTTAAATATTTTGTCACTGGAAGTTTAGCTAGGAAAAAAAATGCCTAACAATTTTATTGTTCAATTCCTGAAAGAATTCTGGTTTTCATTACAGCAAAGAACAGTTACAAAAGCTGCTTTTCAAAGACTGTATATGGTACCACAGACTGACATTAGGTACCTAAATAAGGTCCATGGTGAGAGTAAATCATGGCATATTTGCATCATCAGTCACTGGATATTTGCAATCAACTGCTATGGAATTAAAGTCTCTGATAGCACCTACAGCATGGACAGTCAATTTGTTCCATTACTTTCCTTATGTTTTTAATTAGTTAAGATGACATAGGAAAGGCCATCTCCGGCGTTGTGAAGCCCCATATACGTAGCCAAGCCACAGCTTTTGTGATTCTGAGCAGGTCTTACCAGAAAAAAGCCCGGCATATCAAGAGAGGGGGGCACTAGCCATGCAGCACCAAACATCCCACAGATCTCATCTGTGTCCTTCCAAAAACAAACATGGGCATGAGAAGGGAGATGGAAGAGACTGGGAGTGTACTCTGCGATCCTAAGTGCCTTCCTGCACAAGTAGTGGCAGAGCAGGATACTTCAGCTAGAAAGGGCAAAGCAGAGCCAGGGAAAGGGTGTGATGGGAACCAGGCATGCTCGATAGTTATTTATTTCTACAGCTGTACAGGAAATTTCAGCTGTTGGCAGCCTGCCCTGGCAAGCCACACCTTGTCACCCTTTCTGAGCAGACAGAAAAGAAAGAAGGGGAGCCAAGTAAGACCCCTCTGTGGATTCAGCCACCAGTCCAGCTGGAGCCAACAGTATCCGAAATGTGATGTTTGACTACCTGCTTTGCTTATGGGTTAGAGATTCCTGCTTCACCCTCAAACTGGGGAATAGTTGTTGGCCTAAGTGATGGAATGGCAAATGCCAGTAGGACTGTGAAACACACAGAAAGGTTAGATGCTTTCCCTTCTCAGCATGGGAAAGAGCTGAGCTGAAGTCCTCTGCCCCATTTGGACTCGGTACTTCACAGATGGAGCCAAATGGAGATAGCCCTGAGGGGAGCAATGGAAACTAATCTGAGGTTCAGAAAACCTGACATACAGGGAAAGACAGAATAAACACGTTGTTTAGAGAAAAGGGCTGAGAAGAGACTTGAGAACAATCTTTGGTGTGTATAAGGCTGCAAAAAGAAAAGGAAAGGTACTATTTTCCAGGTCCAGTGTAGACAGGGTAAGAAGCAATATGCTTCATTTGCAGTACGAGAAATTTGGGGAAAGGAGTCCTCTAACAAAAAAGGAAACACAACACTGGTGAGTTTGTCTGGAGAGCTCATTATGGGCAGTATTTAAGAACAGACCAGACAGATCTCTATGACAAAGTGATGTTGGTTTAACTGATCCTTCCTTGGGACAGGGAGTCGACTTCACAACTTTTCTGAGATCATAGCTTGAGAAAAGTCTAAATGAGGTAAACTGTGTGTCATGGTCACGCTACAGACCCCAAGACATCACATGTGAATGAAGGTCAGCAAGGATTGTGCCATACTGAAAGGCCAAATGGATTCCTTGGCACCTCAGCGGAGGATTCTTCTGGCCACATATTGTGTGGGAAACATTACCTATTGACACTCACTTCCCTTTGCAATTTCCAAGTGATTTCTGCTTATCCAGAAAGTGATTCAGAAGACAGTCTTTGTTAGGTCACTGTTAGGGCCTCACTTGGCCTCCTTTCCCCTGATGGAGGAAGGGGTCTGGGAAGAGAAGTCGTATCCTCACAACAGTTGTTGGAAATCACAGGTTTTTGGGGGGTCAAGAGAAATCTCTTAAATCTGCTTCCAAATTTAGATTAACAGAGACACCAAGCATCTCTACAGTAAGAAAAACTCTGGGGTGAGAAATAGCCTGTTTCTTTTCTAAGTTAAAAGAAGAGGACTAAAGAGAGCCTTATCACACATACCTCCTGTATTTGTACAGGAGCCAGGAGCCTTCTGGTCACTCCCAGCTCAGGTGAATCCTCTTCTTCAATCAACCCCAAACCAGCAGGAATCCTTCCAGGAAGGGTTGCCATGCTTTTCTGGCTGCTGGTCAGACAATGTCCTTGCCCTCATTCAGCTCTGCAGGAAGCACATTTTGGTGAGTGCTGCAGTTTAAGGAATGCAGGCATGTTAATTATTAGAGCTTCAAAAGAAACAAGTTCCAGTGGGCTGGATTCCAGAGTTCTGAATGAAATGAAAACCTCATCTTGATCTCCCATGGCCCACAGTTTGGGTTGTTAGTGGGAAAAAAGAAGAGAGTACACAGACAAGAAGGTTTACCAGCACAAAACAATAGTACACCGGTTTAGGACTTGGGGACATGTTAAAGTAGGAGCTGTTGTTGGGCAACGTTCCTTATACAGACTTAACCTTCACTGCTCTTAAGAAAATTCCACAGGGAGATTTCAGTGTTATGTTTACAGTGCTCTCCTTTAAAACAGATGTAAACAGATCTCCTCCTTCTCTACTGTTTGTTTGGAGGTCACATTACAGTTCCTATGCTGTGACCATGTTATATAATGGGTGCCACCAGCATTCTGAACGCCATAAAAAAGGAGTCACTTAAAAATATACCAGAACTGAGTTTTTATGCCTGGAGTTTCTCATCATTCCCCACTATAGTTTCCTGCTGTTCCTCCCCTTTTGCAGAAGAATATATGTAAAGCTGTTATGCTGCTGCTTGCCTCCCTCTCTGTCTGAGGAAGCCTGTGAGAGAAGTGAGAAAACTATCAGATATGTTCAGCCTCTGGCTGCTGAAAAGCTGTGATTTGAGGCACTGGAGGTAGGAAAAATAGCACAAACACTTCTCCACCTCTGGTTACACAGGTAAGGCAGCACAATCCAGGGCAGAAGTTCAAAAGTTGGTCTGTCCTGCCCAGGCTCCTACTGTGGTACACATGGACAAAATGAGCTTGTTTAGGTTATGATTAAGATGGCAAGATGGCTCATCTAGTAAAATATGAGACCAGACAGTTATCTAACAAAATATGAGGTGTCTGCACAGAAGGAAAGGAAGGGTAATTCATTCTCTCATGAGAGCCACCATCACAGCTGAGCACTGAAGAAAACAGTACAACAACATTCTGTACCCTCAAAAGTATTTTTTCATTGAGTGAGAGAAGACATCACATGCAGATTGACTCAGCCATGCATGCCTCCTCCTAGTACAGGCAGACACACAAGCTTCTCCTTGCCAGCACACTGGTGCAAGCTGTCTGATTTTCATAAGGTGCCAATCTCCAGCTCTTTCTACTCTTCAGACGCTCTGTTTTATGAACCACACAGGTGAAGTGGTTGCCATTTCTGAAGGTCAAAATGTCTGCTATTCACTGCTAGCACATGACATGTCTTCTCCTGTCCTGATGGCTGCAGTATGTGTCTGAATGGATGTGGCACAATGTAGAAGCACGAGCCCCTAACTCCAGTTCTGTTTCTTGCTTGCTCCATGGTCTGTGGCAGGTCACTTCAATCCTCTGTGCGTCAGGTTCCCCATATGTGAAATGGTGCTAGTGATACCTCTCTAAAGTCTCTGGACACGGATGACCACAAATTTCTAGATACTGTAAGGAGTTTATTTCCCCAGCAATTCTTAAAAATTGCATGGGACCCTCTCACAAAAATATAAGTAACTTAAAAGAAGTCAGGAAATTTCCAGCAGTTCAGACTCTAAGCAGAAGAAGTAAAGTCCAAACCTAATAATCTGTCTAGCGAGAATCCGGAGTTTCTCATTTAATTAAAATATAGACAGCTAGCTCAAACTCCAGTTCTTACCTCACTGCCTGTGACTAATTCACAAGGGTTCCCTAGCACCCAAACAAGGGAGGATTTTCTGTGAGTGTGTAAAAGAAAAGTTTGAGGGAGGTCTCTCTGGGATCTATAAAAACCATGCATATTACACTTGCAACACGTTCCAAAAACATCAAGATTGAAAAACTGCATTTCAATATAGCCAAGAGTTCAAGTACTATGAAAGCACCATTAAAATGTACATTTGTATTGCATCACTGAGGCAGAGCATCAAAGGATACACACTAGAATTTTACTTCACTGACTTTAATACAGGCATTGCTATATCCTGGCTGCACTAGGACTATCTCTTTATGACTTTGCCATTACCATCCAAATATACACATGAAGTGCTAGAAGTTGTTTCAGTGGACTGCACTGAAGAACATCGTTCTTAAAAAAATAATAGTGCATACTTTGCATTTGACTGGATAATTACCTACACAATTATGAATGAGTGTGCAGTTGTGAAAACTAAGAGATTAGACTTAACATTTGCCAGCACAGGCTTTTGTAGTAGGGCTAAAATGAAAATCTTCTGTTCTGAAGTGAAAAACTATGAAATCTGGATTAAAGAGCATAGTTAATCAACAGCTGATGGTGGTAGCTGTATGGACACACCTAAAGAAAAAGACAAAAGTACAGTTTTGGAAGCACACTACACATCTGCTGTTGTGCACACAACATTAAAAACCTGGAAATAAATCATCAAATCTGCTTTTTCTTATGGGAAACACTTTGAACCAGGGTTTTCAAGCACACAAAATATCTCTGATAGTCACTGCAATACTGCGTCCTGTTATGTCCAAGTCATTTTCAGTAGAATTTCCAACAAAATTGGAGCCTATGTGATCATTCATTTTGTGTTCACCTGTGTATTCATTCCACTAATTTCTTAGTGATAGTTCCAACCAGCTTTTAACACTGGTAGACTTGTGAAAGATAGCCAAATTCCTCCTTTTTCTTCCTGAAAATAGACAGATGGGTAGAGATGCTATCAGAGTCCTGGCTCTGAGAAAACTTGCAGTTGTGAGTTCAAGATATGAGAGAAGCCTCATGGGAGAAAGCCCTTATATAAACACCCCACTGATGGGAAAAGCTTTGCCTGGGGCTCACATCCTCTTAGATAGTGAAAGTCAATCACCCATGAGACAAAACACTATAGGAAACCAGGCTTCATTAGTTCTGCTGCCACAAAATTACTTGTTTAACAAAATGGCTATTCCAGGATTTCTGAAGAAAAGCACTGTACTGTAGCCATGTGCAAGTCTGAACTTTTTTTTCTTTTTTACTATGTACATCTGTTTATTAAGCTATAAGTTGTGTACCTAACTCACCAAAATGTACAGTCTCACTGCCATCAATAGCAGGACAAACTGGTGACCTATGAAACACAAGAGTTGAGCAAATATTTGCACAAACAAACCATGACACAAATCTACCGAGAAAAAAGAAAGAATGAGCAATTTAAAGTACTTGCCTACTTTGCCAACACATCATGCCTGGTTTTAACAAGTAAATCTTAGCAGAACATGGAGAGGGGGGGAAAAAAAAAAAGCAAGCCGTTCAGATTTTCTTACAGTGTCCTAAATTTTCAGCAGTGGTTTTGCATGCCAAAACATCTGAAACAAGATTAACTATCAGAGAGCAAACTTTGAAAACACAGATAAAAACCCCCAAGTCTATTTTGATGTCTCATAGCTGGTCAACTCAGAAATGAGGTATACAAAATCTTTAATGATTTTATTTCTAATCAAGTGCTGTGAGTATACTTCTTTTGCTTCTTGAAATTCTCACTTTGTTTAAGAGAGAAGGAAATTTACTCACCAAACTCCCTCTATTCTTGATAATCGGCACTCTTCATACACTAAAGCAAATTACAAAACTGTAATAATCTGTCCTTCAAATTCTGGATTTCACACATGCACACACCCACAAAATACCCTCAACATCCTGGAAATCTTCTGCTATTTTGATTGCCCCAGCATTCACAAAAACAACCTGGAGACTTGGGCCAGGGTCAAAAAATTGAATCTTTATTGATCTCTAGTATCACCAGTCTGAAAAAGTAAGCCTGAGAAGCCTTCTTCCCTGGTGGTCTGTTAGTATGGATATATACTGGTTTACAATTTTCAGGTCTGTTTCAAGAAGCAGGCTACAGACTTTAAAGAAAACAACCCAAATTCACCTCAGACCTAGTGGACAACCACCATAAACCTCACCAGACTCCAGCTGAAAAGCCTCAGAAAACAGAGAGGGTGAATGTGACTGCAGTCCCACACATGAAATATGCACACTGGTATGGAGAGAGATCCATCCTCTGGCTCTGGAGAGCAATTGCTTGAAAGATTTACTGATTTTCCCACACCTCTTATTTTTTCATCCCTTTCTTGTATTTTTTCATTTTTCTTCACAAAGAAAGTATAGACTGTGAAGGTCTTCAGTCGTGCAAATATAGGTCAAAAGTTCCTCAGCTTAGTCCTTTGTCTATGTTGTTCCCAGTTAGTAGATTGACAGGAAAACCCTTCATGGCTGTAACCAGATTAAAACTTCTGTAGATCAATATTTTCCTTACCCTTCTTAAGCTTCACTTAAAGCAAGTCTTTCTCTTTACTCTTTTAAATCCTCTTTGTTTCTCCTGTCCCTTTTTAAGTAAAATCCCCATAATCTTTCTCTTTGCACCTTAAAAGTTGATTCAGTTTGCTACCTCCGCCATTTCCAGTTTATTCCCTTACCATGAGAGCTGCTTTACATGTCTTGTCACAACTTCTTCATATCCAATTTTCAGCTCTCTCCGCCCAGGTTATAAGTGACTGGAGCAGCAACAGAATGCAGGAGGTAACGGAGCACCAGATGAGCTATAAGAAACACTGATAGTGGGAAGACAATGAGCATTCTCTAATGAAAGAAATACCTGCTTATTTTTTCTAATAAAATGGCATGCCATAACTATTCTCTGCCTCACAGAATGCTCTGCCCCACGAGAAAGTTTCCACATCCTGTGCAGAGCTGATTGGTACTGCTTCAATTAAATGCAATTTTCCATTGAATGGAGATGTTTAGATAGGGGATTTTACCATGGGTCTCTTGAATCCCAGACAATTACAAATTCTTAGATGATATATACATGCCTCTCTTCAGTGTTTACAGATCATGCATCAAGCCATTTTGCAATTATTTTACACTGTTCCCTTTTTTTAGTACCTTAAGTGAAATTTCACTGGTATGTTCCCTAATCAATCTTTGTCTGTAACTCAGTGGTTGAGTCACCAGCCCTGGAGATATTTAATAGATGTGCAGACAGGGCATTTATTAGGGACATGGTTTAGTGGTGGACTTGGCAGTGCTGGGTTAACGGTTGGACTTGATGATCTTAAGGGTCTTTTCCAACCTAAATGATTCTGTGTTTGTAAATGGTTAACTAACACCAGAACCCTCACCACCTAAGCTCTGTGGCACCTAAGCATCACTACTCTAAGTCCCTTCACTGTTTTTTAAGTCATGTTGATGCATACATTCAAGCTGATTTCAGAATTTGTACACTGCATATTCCATGGTCCTCCACTGATTTAGTTGTTATGTAAAAATAACACAGTCGAATGTGATGAGGTCTGTTAGTGACACAAACAAGGGCTATGACTGGAATGGAAATAGCTGTATGTAGGCACATACTCATTGAAAAGAGAAATGATCCGCAAGAGTCCGGCATCCTGTGAAACACGAATTAAGGCGTTAAGTGCTCTCATGCAGATATCTGATCCTGCACATTCCAGCCTATCTGGGACCTTGATCCTCTGATTCCCCCCTCTCCTCCCATCTCTGTAAATAACATTTCTTATTATGAACCACCCCGCATCTGGCACAGGATAGCTTATACCAAGCTGACTACACCCTTCCCCTGGGATGTAAGGTCAGGAATCATGACAAACACAGCAGTATAGGAATTTCACACCTTATAAAATTATTGTTTACAAGTAATAGCAGTGACTACTCAAAAGAATCTCACAAAAAAAAAAAGATGAAAAAAGCTAATTAGATATGTAGACACAGTAAGTAGGTTGTAGCCACTACCAGTTATCAATTTACCCAGCAGTGTAAGTGTGTCTTTATTATTTTGCAGCTTTTTCTCCAAGAAAGCTTAACTTCCTGCAGCCCTACTGAGAGGAGAAACATCATTTAAATACCCTGCCCATGCATCACAGAGCCCTGATTCAGATCGTTTCTTTACTCCCCAGAAAGAAAAAAGCCAAGAGGGTGCCTTCTGGAGTATATTTATTTTGCTTACTAGCTTGAGACTAGTCAGATTTGGAGACTGTCCAAACTATTCCGTCTCGTAGCCCTCCCTTATGCAATTGCTCCAAGCATAATCCTACTGGGAGCAGGCTGCCGGAAGACATTCAGCACTCGTGAGCCTCTGCATCCTTTCTATGTGTGACATGGATGGCCAACCACAGAGAAGCACCAGAGACACCATCTGGGAAGAGGTGAAGAGCAGTTTCCCCAGCCTGACTATTCTGGCTGAGCAGAGACCCAGGGCAGGTGACCTGCGGCACACACAGTCATGGCAGAGAAGCACCTGCTCGGTCACACTTCCAGCCTGGAGCTGCCACTTCTCAGCTGAGATGGAGGGACCCTGGCGCCACCAAAAAACCTGCTCCAGCCTACAGTGGAGCCTACACTCCAGCTTATTTTCAAGTATCACCATACTTGAAGTGGGAAGTTGACTGTTTTCTATCTTCCCATACAGGTGCTCACCCCCAGTGCATGGCCACAAACAACACACACAAACTCCCTGTAGCCCTGGAAGCCAGAGTGCACCACACCTGAGTTACAGTGACCCATGCTGGGTGCCATCAGCTGCACGAGGGTGGACAGGGAAGATTTGACATGCCAAAAACCAATCTCTTTCTCTCATTTAGTCTTTTGGCAACAAAGACTACTTCATGGCTCAGGCTTTCTACATTTAGAAAATTCTCTCCCAAGCTGAAAATCCACACAGGGACTTTCCAGACCCTTCAAAGCTATTGGAAACAGCAACACCATGTGTCCTCCTCCACTCTCATCAGTGAGTTATTTAGGAGTTAGTTCCTCTGGGCCCATCTTAAAAATACTCAGAGCACAAAAATAAGTCATGCCTGAAGGTCAGTTAAAATGAAATCTTCCAAATGGTGTTTGAAGTGCCCCACTAGATGCAGCTAAGAGTAAGGACTGGGATTTATTTCCCAACACCTTTCATATAGCTCAGTCAGTACTATGCCAGTGTCAAGGGGGAGACAGGGAAATATTCCAGAGGGTCAAATTTTGCATATCTCTTCCTTTCTGTGTAGGGATGTGGACAGACTGACAGAAATGGTGGCAGTGTGCCCATCACAAGGTTGTGCTCCGTGACCAGGGACACATAAAACGGGGTTACAGAAAACAACAGCTACACCTTCCCTTGCCAGTCAGCCATAGGATGGGTCTGTCTGCTGTTAAATTTACAGGTTCTTTACAAAGCAGACAGCTATGGCCTGGCTGTCCCATCAGTGCTGTCAGCTGTAGCTGGAATATAGCACATGGGGGACTGCAGGCATGCATGAATTTTGGATTTCTATTTCCCCCTACAAATTAAACCCTTTTACGGTAATATTTCTCTAAAGATATTCGAGCCATTAATATATGTTCTGTGCAGCTGCATATATATGCATGGTCTTTGACTGTATATAGAAGTTACATCCTGCTATATTCACCATCTGCTATATTCTCAAAAGAGTGTAATATATAAAAATAACATTAAGGTGGAGATAGGAGCTGACTAAATGAATGCAGAAGACTAAAATCCTTCTTCAGGGGCAGAAGAAAGTAGTTAATTTTAGTGGTTACTGCTCTCTAGCAAGTTTGATTATTTTATGGCTCCCATCTATTTACCCTTTCCTGTTTAATTATTCTCCCTTATCAGTCATTTGAAGACTAAAACCTTCAAGTCTGGCTTAATTCAGTCTTGTTCTCTTTTATGTTTTCTTGTCAAGACTGCTGTTATCTACTGCTTCTTCCATCTGTGGCTTATTTTTCTGTCAGGGCAACAAGCTTCTCTTTGTCAGCTCCCCAAGGTCACTTCTGGGACATCTTCCATATGTATAACTACATCTAAAACTAACGGCTCTAAGGTCACCTGCAAAGCCCTTTGCTTTTCACAAGGCCTTACCTTACATCTCCTCCAGCTGCTCACAGGAGTTCACAGTAATTTGTGCATAAAATGAATGTACTAGAAACTGACGTTCTTATTCCTCTGCCTATTTGGCAGTCCTTGGGCTGTGGTTTTCCTAGAGTAGGAACTGTATTCTTCAGCTATGTCTAGACTGGTCAAACTAACAGTGTCTGAGCACAGACACACCCCAGTCACCCACCCAGCTGAACTGGTAGAATGGCCTCTGGCATGGTTTTGGTTGAGGCCAGCTAACTCTCTTCCAAGAATTATGTGGGCATGATTCAAGTTTGGATACTGAGATGGGCCATGGAACATTCCCATTAGGCAGTTGAGTCCCATGTTGTTTGGGAGAGAGAAGCATTCCTCTATGTGGACATGAGCTCTGCCATGCCATCATGGAGCAGGCTGACATCCTACCAGACATTACTGTAATTCCCAGCTCTTGCAACTGGGACTGCTTGGGATGTGTGCAGTGCCCATCCCTGGGGGATCTCAGCCATGACTGAGATCTCAGCTTGCTGCCTGAACCTCGGTGGCTAAACAACGGCTGTATTTTTCCATTTCTAAGATTTTATAAGTGCATAAGAAAATATTTGCCCTTTTTTTTTTTTTTTGCCTTTTTTGCCCCCTCACATTACTTGAGTATCCCTTAAGGCAAAGAGGCACTTCACTTAACACTTCAAGGAGAAAACCCAATTCCAATCTCCCTTTCATTTGACAGAAGCCAAGAGAAAGGATCAGAAGTCTCTGCACTCCCATTTTCTTCCTTGAGCCATCTGCATTACCTTTGCTGACTCAAGGGTTTACAGGGAGTGGCCAAGTCTGCCAGGGACTTTCTGTCTGAACCCTGCCTGTGAAACCTCTGGGTTCCTCTTAAGGGACTACACTGGAGCACTGGGACCTGGAGAGCGCCTGATTCCAGAAAAGCCATGCTGTGGGAGAAAGGAGGGTTCTGGGAAGGTACACAGCCTCTTAAAGAGCATCCTGAAAACAAGACAGCTGTAAATGAGTTGCAGCAGGGAAGGTTAATGTGTGAGATGTGACTCAAGGAAAGGAAGAAGCAACAGAACCGGCAGCTGCAAAACTTGCACTACTCAGAGGGTGTTCCCATGATGCTGGAGGGAGCAGGGTGACAAAGATCCCCTTCATGTGACTGCAGATAAGGCTGTTATTCCTTCCTATAAGGCCCCTCTCAGAGTCCAGGGAAGAGAAGGAAAGATAAATAGGAAACTGGGAGGCTATTATCTGTCTCTTATGGGTCCTTAGAAAGAAGAATTTGGTGGCAAAAGCCACAAGTAAAAAAAAGGAGCAAAGAAAAGCAAGAATGGCTCTGCATGTCCCCTGCTGTCAACAACACACACTAATAGTTTGATGCCTTTCTTGGGCATCAAAGTGCTGGAAGGCAAAGGAAAAGACTGATGCTTGGAAAGGTGGGCATCTTGTTCCTTGCATGGTTCTGACAATAGCTCGTGGAGATTCTACTGATACTGTGGCTTAGAGGCAAAAATAGCAAACAGGGACAAGGAGAGTGTGTGCATATTCTTATCTAGATTTTGTTCATAAATGAGAAAAATCAGAAAAATAATTCAAATCTCTCTTAACTGGGATTCTTCGTGAGAGCATTGCTACATCATCCCCTCCACCCGCAGGCACAGAGCTGAGCCCTGAGATCTTCCAGCCTCCATTTCCTAAGCTCTCCCACCCCATGGCTGCACTACAGTCAATATTTACGAGTGAGACTTAAAAAACAATTTTATACCCATGCCCTCATTCTGCCACAATTAAATACCATCTCCAGAGTTGTTGTGAGATCACTGATGGTATCAAGTGCAAACAGGACAGTAATTTGTAAAGACACGTTAGCATTGTTCGCCTTTAAAAGGCACAAACCCGCACACATACGTGCCCTCGCACATACACAATTTTGCCAAGCATTACAGCCAACGTTATTTTTAAGCTTCTGTCAAATAGACACACGACTGCTGTGGGGATTTTATATGTTTAAAATGTTTAGTGTCATTTCAGATATTTTCCTCTTAAATCTCTACTTTTTATTTTTAATTATTTTTCCAAACAGGTTTTGAAATACTCACAAAGCCTTAACATATTTAAACTTGCAGAAAGGCACGTTTAAGGTCTGACAAGACTATGTGTAAAAAAGTTCCAAGACCCATTACTTTTTCAAGGATACTGTTCTGTTCTTACTATAGTGCTGGGGTTTGTCTTGATAAATCTACACACACACAGTGGTAACTTTTCTCCACTGCATCCAGCAAGAATATGCAAACAAATCAGGCTCACATGCAGAACGAGTTGTGAGAGCTACTGTTTTAAACTGTGAGGCCTCAGTTTTAGGAAGCATTCTTTACACTACAATCCTGAAGTGAGTAGAAAGGCTGTTTCACCGAGTTTCTCAGGGGAAGTTCATGGCCTCTGCATTTGACAGATCAAAATAACACTGCTGCTCCATTCCTGAAGTGGTGATGCAATATTTTCACTAGAACTCTCACAGAGAAAGTCCAAAGGAAAAAAACCAAAACACCCTAGATTAAATTTCAGTGACAATAAATCAAGGCATGAATGCTTGAAACAACTCAAATGCAATTGCTTGTCTGCACAGATACTACCTTGCCATCCCATAATACAAACCCCATTTGTTTTCACTGATGCAGAACCTTGTTGTAGAAATACCATTACAGCAAGAAGCAGCATAAAGGAGGATATCAGGTTTTCCTGTGCATTTATGCCTTGGAAGGTGAGCATATCTGCACTATATCCAAAACACACGCAGGCAGGATGTGACAACGTATCCCAGTTTTGTTCACTGTTGTCACAGTAAGCTGCCTTCACTGCTTTCCCAATACTTTCACAAGAAGTAGACTTGTATGAAAAATAAAAATCATTTGCAATGTGCAAAATAAGTTCTAGTATGAATGTATGAGAAAATGTCCGGAAAAGATCTAAATACCTTCCAGAGTTCCTTGGTTCAGCTCCCCAAGCTTCCCCATGTAGCATCAAAGCGATCACTCAGCTAAAGGCATTGCCAGCAAAACAACAAAGGGTTCAACTGCTTTTAGAAAAAAAATTGCAAAACTTTCCTTTTAGAAACCAAACCAACACACAAATCACCCCACTACGGTATTCACAAAACTGGTGTCTTTTTCATTCAGTCAAACCTCATGGAAATAATAAAACCTTAACCAGAAACTCTAAAATTTAGCCTCGGGCAGAATGCTTGAAAGAGCATAAATCAAAAGCTCCCCTGATATCCACAAGAGACTTGGTTATAGTCAGTGATATTATGCAGCAGGCACTCAAACACTGCAGTAGCAGGTGGGAGCATTCACGTGCACAAATGATAAACTAGGAAAAAAAAACCCCATGGCTCCAGACATGTCACCTTGGGAAGCAGAGCATTCCAGATTGCTTTGCTTTGCCTCAAGGTGGAGGGAGGACCACGAACAAATAAGAAGCGAGTGTACATTTGTGTTCAAAGACTGCTCTGCAATACCTGCAGCAAGTTAGGCAGTTGCACTAACTCAATCAAAGCAGAAAACTCTTTGTTTTGTCCAAGAGCGTGAGGCACTTGAGTATAACAGACGTAAGATACCAAGGAAACAGAATAAGCAAAGGCTTAACCTCAGGAGATTGACTCTTTGTCCATAATGTTCAGGAAACTTGGAAAAACCCTACTTACCTCAGTGCCAATCCTCCTGATTAACAGCTTGACAGAAGTTTGCTATAGTTCCGATTAGGAACGTATCAGAATCTGAACTACATTTGACAACTCTTTCTGCAGTGAAACAGCACGTGCAGGCAGCAGCGAGTATCTGACTGCCTGTGCCACCTCTGGACGGTGTCACAACACTGCGTGTCCTCAGTATTATACTGCTTCGTTTCATTTTATGGACTTCACTTCTCACATTGTTTCCATAGGCCAGTTACATTTTTCTCCTTCCTCCATTAATCTATACATTCCGCAGGACTCAATTTAAAGTTCTATTTGAAATTATGTAAGTTATTCTACATCGATTCTTTACAACTGGCTTTGCTCACTTATCAGCTTTCTTAGAGATTACTACAGCAGTAAAAGCCCTTGTGAAGTACAGACCAAATGCAAGACATACTTCAGCTACAAAAAAACCCCTTCTGCTTAGCATGACAGTAAGTTTACAAAAAAAATCATCTGATTTCGGTAGCTTGCCAAGCTTATGAACTACTTGCCTGTTCTTTACTTGCAAACAGAAAATGCAGACTGATTGATGCTGTGTTCACTATGCCTGGCATTAGGACTGCATAGAATTTACAGTCAAATTAAAAATCTCTATAAACAGGAGGCGATAGCACTGCCAATAGCAAAACCCGAACCATGGAAGATGGACTGCTACAAATAAAACAAGTAAAAAAATTGCAGGTACCTCTGGAGCATCCCCAAACAGACAATCCCTCAGACCATATGGGCTGTTACAAGTCCTGCAGTATGTCGGGGTTTGTGTCTGAAAGTTGGTTCTTTTAACTTTGGGCTATTGCCAAACCGTGACTTACTTGTCTCTCCAGCTGCATCTGTTACTTCTGGTTGGTCTGCCATCTCCCTCTGGCAATGTATGGTCTGCCTATTTACTGCTCCAACTTTTGCTACGGAAAGACTTGTGCCTTCCTGTCTGATGAAGAGTACTAATCTTTTTTTCCTTGTTTTAGCAATTCCACAGGGACCATCATCACCATCTCTAGGCTGCTGTTCTTCCTCTACAGTCTGAGTTTTCTGGCAAACACTCATGGTGCTCTTTACTCCCCTTAAACATAAAGGTCCTTGCCCTCTGTCTTATCCCCAAGGGGCTCAGCCGAGACAGAGGGGAAAATGCCCTTTTCCCACTCCTTCAAATAACTCTCATCTCACTACAACTTCAATTTTTCATGCGTTGCCAGCTACTCTTGACACTAATTGCAATCTTAAGGTCCTTGCTATCATCTTTCCTATCAAGACCTCATAGACAAACCTTAAAGAACCAGGGAAGAGAGATTACAGGGAGGGGATGGTGGGATAGTACTGCTGGAAAGGTACAAAATGAAATTGCTGTGAGGCAGAAGCACACAAAGAACTGTAAAAATTAGGGGTGCTTTTCCAGGGACCAAAAGTCACAAAACTGGCAGAGAGCTGAGAGATCACAAAGATGGGTAAGTCAAGTCTGTGTCAGAGAGGCTGGAGAAAGAAACACAAAGGTAGTTTCTGTGCTTGTAGGATCACCATTCCAGTGAGCAGAAACTGAAAACTAAACAGGAAAAATCCTTTGAAGTGGATGGAATGATTGCACTTAACACCGAAAGACTATGATGCTCATTTAGAGATGACAGCAGAAAAGAGCTGAATTGTAGGGGTTAACTCCTAAAAGCAACTTAAAAAATGTAGCTGCTTCACTTCAGCAGTGATGTCATTAATAGGCTAACTTGCAGTTTTGAAGATCTTCATCCTGTTAATCCCAGTTTTTCATTGCATGGCTCTTGGCTGGTACTTCTTTGCCTGGTTTGTTACACTCGTTTTTGGCCAAGAACTCTTGTCATTGACTCACAGGTCACTGAGGTTTAAAATAAATAGGAAAAAAAATTGAGAAGGGACATATGACATCACTGGTGATTAAAAGGTTCTTGGTGTGTTCTGAGAAAACATTCAGGTCAGAGTAAACTGGAAACAGAAAAATGGACATTCATACTTAGGTTAACTTGGAAAACAGTTCTATAAAGAAAGCAGTTATTTAACACAGATTTTTAATCCTAAACCACTCTGTTGTTGCAGAGGCTCATTTTAGGTTTATATCAGTATTAGTGGATTACATTTGTAATAGGTCTTTCATCTAACCCAGCAGAGAAGAGCAGCAATTACTTAACTTGGCATCCTTTTCTTGTTCAGTGAAGAGAGCCTGCATCCACAAACTTACTTTTCTTGCTTTAACAATGGAATCAACAGTGCAAAAGAAAGCGAGAAGTGCAAAAGTGCGAGTGAAAGGACTAATGCTATAAAAACAGTAAAACAAACCAAACCAAAATGTCCAACAAGACAGCTGCTGCTCTCTGATGGCTTTCTTTCTTTAAAGAGCAGAAACCACTCCAGCTACAGTATATAAGCTGCCCCCAAAAGCAAGGTTGTCTCCATTTTCAGTAAGGAATTCTAACAACATACTGTTAAGAGTTACCAATTTTCAACTCATTTGCTGAAAACCAAATACTGTCACTACCAATGATTAGACCCTGGTCTTTGAAGGATGTTAATAGTTAAAAAGAGAACCCTGTGCTACTACACTCAGGCCATAAAGGATAACTCTTTTATTAGTGTAGCTGAAGGATTAGTAGAAATGTTTGTCTAATGAATGCAGCTACTATATTTGAGCACATGCCTGAATAAGCTACGGGTTGATTGAAACCTATCTATTTTTAAGTACTCCTGAATGCTGCAAAAACTTTCCCTACTGCAGTATTAAAATGGGTTTTGTATAAACGTAAGTATTTTATTGCCATTCGCTTGTGAAATTCACCTTATCTGCCAGCCTTATGCCTGAAACACATAACGTAAAATGTACAGGAATGACCTTCCTACATCTGGTCCGATTTCCAGTCTCTGTAATGTATACAGCTTTCATGAAATGTACCTTTTTGTAATTGTACCTCTTACACCTTCAGAATTAACAACTGTTTCTGTGACAGACGCAAGATTCTATACACATGTGCACGTTTATACATGTATAAATATGTGCTTACAAATACATAGACAGAATATAAACAAAAATAATTAACTTCTTGAAATAATTTTTGAAACATAAAGCACTTGGTTTGAGTAATCACACTGAAAACAACTCCATACAGTTGATGGCAATTTTTTCGTCTTTAGAGTAAGATATTTCCTATCGAATTCCAGTTTATTTTTAAGTTCAGAGAACCCAAGTTGTACCCTATCAGCTGTTACCTTTTCCCTATTTTGTACTTCTGGTACAGAGCTCTGCATGAAAGCAGATGAAGAAAAAATTAGGTACTTGTATATTATTTTAATTTGTATTCCTCTGGAAATAGCATGAGTTTGTTTAGCTTCCTTTTATGTCCTGAAATACATCACATCCATCTGTACTGTCAGTCACTGATATTGAGACAGAAATACTGAACAGAAGAGCTAAGTCAAAATCATTTCCAAGAGACTTTACAGCTTCTCTAAAGCAGAATAAAATTAATACCTGGGGATTTTTTTGTCTAATTTATTTTGAAAAGAAGAGGCGTAGTTTTAACTAATTAGTTTTAACCAATGTATGTACACATCCAAAAGCTGAACTTGCAAATGTGTTCTCTGTATTTGATAGAAACCATGCAACATTTCTAGAACTGAAAAATTATTCAAAGCTTTATTTCTTTCCAAAGTTAGTTTTAATACAGAGCTCTGCATGAATGATGGGATGAGAGCTGCCTGCCTTTCTGAATGTACCAGTCAGTGTGGTGGAAGGAACACGGAGGACAATGTGACATGGAACACAACATTTACTGGCCTGTACTTGGGATGATCTGCCTGAGTCAGTGTGGCCCCACCAGCCCTAAGAACATTCACTTCAGCTCATGAGTAATGTCCCAACCCCACAAAAACCTTTTAATACCACACCCAGCCCAACACATCCCTCTGGGTGAATCAGAAGATCTTCCCTGGGTTCTAACCACTGGGGGCTGAAAAAACATCATAGGTTGAACCATATTAAGTCAAAGACATAGTAACACACCCTTTTAGGCCACGGAAATTAATTCTTTTTCATACATCATACTTCCTGGCTTTATACTCATCTTCAAAACTCTGAGACAGTTGCTTTCCCTGTCTGGGTTGGTAGAAGTTGAAAAATTCTAGACTCATCTGTTTTACCTCCATGTCACACCAAATTAACTCTAATGGCAGACAGATGTCAAAAGGGGGAAACCCCAACACTTCTGAAGTCAAAAAGACAAAAAAGATCAGAAAGTACCCGAAGTTCTACTGTGAACTGTAAGCCATTCCTGCAACATACTGCCTAATCGAGTCCATGCCACACTAATTAATAATCTGTAGCATGTGCTGTACATAGAGCTCTTGAAAATAACAGAGGTGTTCCAGAGGTATCTGCAGATGTGACAACTGTATCAGGAAAGGACTGTCCAGTTTTGCTAAACTCTTGAGGATTCTGCAGTTTTCATGAGAGTGATCCAAGTAAGAAAGACACTACCCATAAGATGGAGATCTGAAAAGTCTGAAGTCTGTTTAGGAAATTATTCTTTCTCTTTCAATACTAGCCAGTCTTTTTTGACAGCCAGAGCTTTTATAGAAACATTGTCTTCATGACAATGGTCTCCTAAAGCTATTCTGAACCAAATGTTGCTGGCATGAACAAAGAAAATCAGTACCATACAAAACTGACATGGTTTTTGTGTCTGGAAAGTTTTAAAAGGCCAAAGAAACAGTATGGGCTCACCTTGTACCTGAGGAAGATGAAAACACCACCTCTAAAAAAAGAGGTAGCAAGTACATACCTAATAGAGAGATTTATATCAGGTGTTCAAGCCTCATGGATAAAGTGGCTGAGGTCTTCTGGCATCATTATCTGCTCTGAAAAGCCAGACTCCTTCATGATGCGTTAGCTCCTGCCTTGCCATCTTCCACACCACCTATATTGTCTGTACATAGTTAAGTTGTGTATTTATAAGTCTCTGCAGACATCTCCCCTCTCTTCCATTAATTACAACAGGAAAACTGATGTGCCGTCACAACATTAGTCACCCCACTCTTCAGGAACACCCTGGCTGTGGACACTAGGCTTTCCCTGTATTAGCTGAAAGACAAAGCTGCTTACATTCCATGCATCTGCTAAGACAGGGAGGCTCATATGGGGAAAAGATCTGTGCTGAGAAAATGTGTGAAGCACTGTAATGAAGAGACACTGAAAGAGCAGAATGACTTTTTCACTTGACCACCTTAGGCGAAGAAACAAAAAGAATTTTCAAAAGAACAAAATCAAAGGGAAAAGGACTTAAAGGCTTTTTCACAGACTTTTCAAATATTCCACATGAAATGTTAACTTCCCATCTATCTTTTTTAAAAGCTAGACAGAAACCATTACACAAAACTGAATCTGTCTTCATGTTCTGCACCGCCAAACTGCAGCTATGAATGTGTCTCAGGTAGACTCAGTAGAATTACGGTCTTTTAAATCAAGACAATGGAATTCAAATCTCATGTTTTCAAGCTAATCATGACCCCTTCTTCCTAATAAAACTTAGTGCTGGGAACAAAATAATAGTTTCAAAGATATTTTCTTCTCCTTAGTAAGTCACATCAAAACATAATGACATATCAAAGAGATGGCAGTGGTGCTAGTCTGTCACAAAACTCGCAGCCTTTTTTTTTTTCCAGTCAGGTGGACTCCTCATTACATGTATGAGCAAAACGGGAGCAGCTAAAGCAAATTCCCTCTGCAAAAACTTTAATGTCTCCTCTCTTTCTGGGCAATTTCAGCAAAGAGGTGTTTTGGAGCCAGCTGTCCTTCACTAGCAGGTAAACCTATTGCTAAGATGGCAATTTCTGTGGGAACCTCATGCTTAAATACTGTCACCAAATAATTTATTCTCCACTCTAAGAAGCTTTACAAAGATATGCAGCTTTACAAAGGTGTCAAGATGGTTTACCCCTTCATGCACCAAAATAACATGCATGTGCTGCTGCTTCAAATCAAAATAATTGCTTGGTTTACTTGTAACTTCTGGCTTTCTCTTCAGGGAGAAAATTCTTACCATTCAGCAACAGATCATACCACAGACTGTACAAACTCAGATCATCATTCTCATGGGGAAGAGCAAGCCAAAACTGTGTAAGTGAGGGAATGATTTCACACAGGTTTCTGGAAATTCCTGAAAAAAATCTTATTTTAAGAAGAGCAGTAGCAAAGATGCTGAAAAAGAAAACCATGCAAAATAGTCTAGATGAAAGTAACTCACTTGATCTAGTCAGATATAAGTATTTAAGATTAGACTGCAGCTTTATTGCTGCCTCAGTAGGGGAAATCCCCCTGCCTATATAAGGTCCAAATGAAGTACCAGTCTATTGCCCACAGGACACAAGCTATGTTTATTGAATAAACCAAGACAGCTTCAAGTAATAGCTGTTTGTAAATCCCAATGCAACAAACAGCCTTCTGCTTTAACTGTATTACCCGAAGAACAAAAAACACTAAAGTCTTGCTCTCAGGACCCCACTCCCACCCTGTAAGCAATTAACACTGAGTTAAAATGGGAAATAGGCTGGGTTCAGCTCCCACCTCTGCTGCCTGCTTCTCCATCTCCTCCAGACCAGAACCTCCCCTGCTCCCCCACCTGGGTGAAGCATCCTCCAGCATCCCAGCACTAAGGTGGATGCAAGCAGGCAGAACTAATCTTCCATAATCACCTTACAAACATCAGCAGCTCTCTTCCAGAAAATCTGGGGCTGAAGAACCAAAGCATGCAACTTTGTAAGACAGTGGGACCAGGTAAGAAAGAATCTTAAAAGGCAGCCTGAACTCTAGAAAAAGCTGACCACAAGAACAGCACTGTACAGAAAAGTGTTTATTGAGAGTATTGTTGCCTGAGAATTGTTACCATTTCATCAGCAAAAGCAGTGGCAAAAGTAACATGTCATTATTGTCATCCTGTCCCGAAATCTGGTCCGTATGTCAGCACTGGTCTCTCAGCTGGTTGCTCAGCTCCTGAAGTTCAGCAATCATGTTGTCCATAGCTGTCACCTCATCAGCTATCTCACTGTGAACCTCATTACTTGTTACATCTATGAAAAGTTGCTGCACAACAAAAAGAAATACTTGTAAGTACTTTATAAATAAATACCTTTAAAAGATACATACAGTTTCTCTGTTTCAGGATCGAGACAAAATACAGGAAGCTCATCATGTCTATACTGCTTTTCATATTTTTGTAAACTATGATGGTATCTCTCTCTAAAAAAGGCCATTTTGTGGTTACTAAATAGAAGTTATACACACACACATATAGACACATATCCTGCATATAGACCTGAAATCTGTGCCACACACCTGATATTGTGCCAAAAGGGTTGAATCCTTCTGTGGATGTGGGGTTTCTCTTCTGACCTGACTGCCTATGCTGACTCCCGATTCCATTGAAAGTAAAGGACTTTTTCATTAAACTCAAATTAGAAGAGCATCTCACATTCTGTCACTGCAGTTTATAAGCCCACCTGCTGATAAATTAGTTGTGAATTTTAACGACCATTTTCCCCAGTGTCATATTCTGTTGCTTCATTTTCTCCAAAACCTCAAATAAATATCTTTTAACATCTGATGTCAAGACATGCATGGGTGGAGGCATTCACCTGTGTGTAATTAGTTTATACCAGAGAAAACAAAGCACTACAGAGTAATAAAAATAGATTGTTCTTAAAAACCTTATGACATTAACAGAAACAAACAAAAAAAGCGGCTAACTCATGAGCAATCATAATCTTCATCTATTTAATACTGAGCCTGTGTGAAGTACCACTACACAGAAATATGGGGAAGGGGGGACACCCAAACATATGTTTTCCCTTCATTATGTAAAGGGAGAGTGATTCACACTTCATTTGACACTAACACAATGCCTACATTTAGAGATAAAAAGAAACTGAGAAAACAAAAGTTGCTTTGGAGTACATCTGTACATCATTATGTCAAAAACCAAAATGGGACAATACAGATATGTATATAAACAAAAATGTACTTAAAAGGCTTGAACCAAGGTATTCAGTGCACCTCAAAACAAAGTTGTCACTGAAATAAATAACATCTTACACAAAAATAGGAACATGTTCATGCCACAAGTACAGAAACTTCTCTGACTTTCAGCCCAAAAACCTCACAGTGGGAGAGTGACAGAAAAGTTTGGTTCCTTCTGGTAAGACAGCTAAATAAATCAGGATGATACCATTATTTGCTCTTTCTTTTTTTTTTTTTCTCCACACACAGTTAGAGAAATCTAATCAGCTAGGGACAGCCTGGGGAAGTTTCAAGCACCATCACTCTTTGGGCTCTGTGCCCCACGTTTCCCCAAAACAGTGCTCACATTACATGCATTTACGATGCATCTCCAGAACACTTCTCTTTTTCAGACCCCACCTGTCAGATCTGAATGATGTGCTGGGGCAAGGACCAGAAGAGAGCCCACTGTGCTATTTGCCATAGCATGTGACGCCCACCCGGCCCTGTACAGAAAAGAGTCCAGTAGCAGCACATTTCTGAGCTGCAGCCTTCAGCAGTCTGTGGGTGCTTAGTGAGTCTGGCACAACACAGGAGCTCAAACATCAAGAGATGGAGATCCCAGAAGTACTGACATTCTTTCACCTGTTCTACTTATTTGTTCCAATTGCATGTCCTGACTACAACATTTTGGAATTTTATATTTTCAAAGCAATTTCCACTGTTCTTTTATTCCTTCTGAAATCTTAACTAGTGAGTCTGCTCTTAGCCCATTTTCAAAGTGCTTTTTTCAGTTGAAATTAAAACTGAAAAAAAAAATCCCACACTAATATTGACTCACAGGGCAGCAAAATGAGAGGCAGTCAAGCTTGGACTGGCATAAATAGTGCTAAACTGTTTGTGCATAGGATCTGACAGACGATGGCTGAGTTTTTGAACTACAACACACTTTGAAAATTCAATATGACTTCAAATTAAAAATAAGATGGCATCGTGGAAGGGACGCACAACCAGTGAGTTCATATAAAACGTTTCATTTCTAATATGATAGTTTTCTCAGAAGTACCATAAAACCATCAGCTGCCAATAATACAGATGTGCATTTAATTAATGCCTTTGGAAACTAAAATATAATTTACAAGACTCAAACATTCTTAATTTTTCAGATACTGCTTGCTCTTTCATAATATAAACTACCTGTACTCATATGCATATAATTTATGTGATTTAGTGCTTTCTCTACAGCAATACTCAGTCTATGGCCCTTTTTTTAAAAAAACACAACTATATTTTGTGAGTAACAGCAAAACATATATTGTCCCTTTTTTCGGCAAATTCCAAAGTCTTCCCTGTGCCTAAAAGCAGAGTTACAGATCCAGCCTGTGTTTGTTTATGCAACTTTCCTAGGCTTTTATCCTTAAAATTGAAGGACTTAACTGAGACAAATTTAGCACACTGATGATGAAGCAACACTTTGTAGGACAAGCACACATTATAGAACTTAAGCTCTGTGATTCACAATTGCTAACTCCCCTTCACAGGCAGGAAGAATCCCTCTTTAAGACAAGGTGTGTATTTTAAGAGAAAATGTGTGATTCGAATATGATGACTTTTTCACATAATTAATATCTGAATTGGCAGGGTATCCACAAAAAAGCAGATTAAAAATTAGTTCTGTCTTTTAATAAATAACTCTCTTGAAAACACTCCAAGTGATGCAAAGCAATCCTGACACATTTTGGTCCTTTCTGCAGGTTTAGATCCATTCTTTCTGAGACTGCCCAGCTTCTCCCATGACTACTCACATTAAAAACACGTCTTTGAAATGACTGACTGCTTTCAAACATTCAAATCTGTTTGCCCAACATTTTAAGTAAAATTCTACCTTACTCTAAAATGTCAATGCTGCCTCTTAGACTAGTACTGCAATCAAAGCCTAACAGGAAGAAGGGAAATAAAAGTTTACTTAAAACTGGAATCCTTAACAGCATAGAGATGAATACGAATCTGATGATGCACTGAGACAGGCAGGTATTATTTGATCTATAATTGATTCAAAACACAGAAATTCTGGCAACAGAACAAAGATTCCTAGCTTTCAAACAAAAATTCCTACCTTTCAAACATTCCTACCTTTGCCTTGGATGACAAGCCACGTAAGTTGAGCCGAGCTGAAGAAAGTATCTGCAAAGCTTCCTGACGATTAGGTTTGTTCTTGCTGCATTTTATAGCCACTAGAATCCAAACACAGAAGGACCCCAAAATAAAAATGCATTACCACTCTAGCAATAATCTTTGAACAAAAACATTTAATTAAAGATCTTGATACCCTCCATAGACTATTTTAAATGTAATATCCCCAAAAAGAAATACAAAGACAAAACAAAGCCAAGTAATTTTGAGAAGTTAACTCTAAACTCAACAGGTATCTGTCTCCGTCTTAAACATAAATATTACAGAACAGGGAATAATCTTACTAAGTTTCATTCATTTCCTGACTGGCACACTCAATCAAACAATTTATGTGATGATCTGAGGACTGAGATGAACTGCAGATGCATTTTCACTTGCATTATGAAGTTGCTAGATCATGAAATTAATTGATTCCATGTTTACCAGTCATACATTTACTGACTCACCCTACACAATTTCTGCCTCATTCCAAGTATGCTTTTTATGCAGTATCAGGATGATACTCTGTTACAGGATTCCTAGTAGTAGGAATAAATACAATAGGTAAAGTAGAATATTATTTTGCCACTAAGTTTAATAAATATTTGTTACGTTCTTCATGAAAAATGGAAGTTCTTTTCAGGTAGAACATACCATGTGCAATCTCTATGGCTCCTTTCACCACTTCCTTAAAAGAAGAAACATCTTTCTCCCAATCACTCGATTGAATTTCACATTTATGTGCCTTAGTGAGATACTGCAGTGACTGCAAGGAGGAAAAAAAAATTATTAGTATGTCAGAAAACCAACTAGGAAACTAATTCAGTTTTAAGTATCTATGAAATTAGTGGTCAATCCAGCAAATGAATCTGTCTTTACTATACTCGATTTCCCGTGAGTTGGAGTAGTGTCCTTCTCTGCAGCAGTAAGCACCAGCTGTAACACAGATGTTCTTCACCAATACTGCAGCTCAAGTATGAGAAGCATATAAAGTAACATGCATCTAATTTTTATCTTTCAAAAATCTGTCTAGACTGATGGATGTGATCCATGTTTGCCAAGTCATCACAATGAAATGCACATGAAAAAGAGAAAAATACTTGCATTCACACTTCGAACAGCAAATTTGTATATCTGAAAAAATTATAACTGAATACATCAAATACATTTCTTCCTGTATATGTAATCTTGGGAAATATGCATTTTACAGATGTAGCTATTAGTTGCCGTACTGCTCTGGTTCTCAGTGTGAACAGGAAAAAAAATGTAAACAATATGGAAGGAGGGTCCCATTAAGGGGAGAAAAAAAGAAAAAAGAAAAATTTTAGCAGAAGAAATTAATTCTTGCTTTCGAATTTTGTTTTCTTTCTACCGCATCAAAAACATGAAAAAAAAATACATGCCAGAAGTTACATGGCTTGGTTCAATGGCAGCTCTCCAGTTACCTTTTAAAGAGTTTAAGTATAATATAAAAGAATAAAAAAATTTCAGTGTGGTACATATCCATGAGCACAGTAAAGACTTCTGAATTTGGGGGTTGTCACTCTTTCCATCTTCTCTCTCCCACCAGAGTTCCAATCACTATGGCACAGCTGACTGAACTGCTCATGCTGCTCTAAATGGCAGTAAAGGGATATTAAGTCAAACCAGAATGAATTAATTTTTTTTTCATAATAACCTAGGTTATAACTGGTAGTAGTTCTGGCAACCAGAGGCAAGAATTTCCAAGAGAAGGAACAGTTTCTACAGCAGTCTGATTTCAGTCTGCATGTGTCTGAGTCAGAGCAGCAAATTAGCGGGGTTTTGCTGACAGATGTCAAGGAGGGGAAAGAATTCAAAGTCTTGTGGGCTGTTTGTTTGCACTTCTGGAACCTGGATTTATCCTGAAAGGAAACAGTTATGAGCTGGGGAAAGTTCAAGGAACAGAAGGGATTCATAGCCTGGGATGGATCAGCAGGAAACTTGAAGGCTGGAAAGATTCCTCAGAGGGAAAGGTGTGGACTGGACTGCATTCAGCATAGGGAAGAAAGAAGTACTGAATTAGGTGGCAGTTCAGATATATTGAAGTGTGAGAGTAAATATATGCTAAGCTAAGGAAAAAAAACCCAAAACAGAACCACAAACCCTACACTTCAACAGTTTTACACTCCTAACTTGCAAACCTTGTCTGACTTTGATTCAATTTACAAAGCACTGTTGTGAATTATAACTGTAGACTCTAGTGATTCATGTGGCATCAGATGTATCAGCAGAACAGAAAAGCAGAAGAACCCCAGCAACCAAGCCACCCTTTAACAATAGCCAGACATTGTTCTTTCAAATGCAATGTTAGGAACAAAACCGGTTAAATATAATTAAACCTGCACTAAATAAGGTGCAGAATGGAAGGGTACGGAGTAAAGGTCAAGCCCTGCATTTGTAAGGAGGTACGCGACACTTCTTAAAGGTCTGTTCCCATCTCTTTGTCCTTTCATGCCACAGTATAGTAAATAATGCCCTTTTAGAATTCATTGACCTTTTGCCTAATAAATGTGGGTGGAAAACTGCAACTATACAGCTAGAATTTTTCTACATATACAGTTACATTCACTGAATAGCTGACTGACCCATGATGGTACTTGTTGCAGTAAAGCCAATAAATACTGGTTTTATCATTTTTACTTTGTAATATGGTATCAGAAATCAGTGATTATTTGGTGTATTGCAAATTAATTTCTACACTGTAAATTAATATATGCTGTGGCTGTAGGCAGTTTTGCTCTTTTATGATCTGTATTTGTGGTACTGTCATACCAGGATATTTGGATACCCATGTAAGCATACCTGAAGTATTTATAAACTTCATTCCATCTTGCAGGGCAAGCTAGACTGTGTGTTCCATAACCAGTCTGATGAGGAAACACAGTTAAAGTACTGTCTACTCTACAAATTGAAACCATGTTTTTAACTGGGTTAGTAAAAAATACCGTGATGTAACCAGATTCTGAAATGATTACATTCATAGTATAGACAGGGCCTCTGCTGCTTTGCATGTCTGAGTAAGAATTTGAGGATATATTACAGGATATTGCGGTGTCTGTATTTCTGCATTCTAAATAGGCCAAATCCCTTTTACTCTTTAGTTGTAAAGAAAAATAAGGAAGACAAAAGGGAGGAATTGGGAGGTATAATGGACACCAGCAATGACTGAACAAGGCTCTTCACAGGGCAGAGCACAAAGAGAAAATGAGCAAGGCACAGATGATTATAAATTTATGCCCACAGGAATACAATTTGTAGGTCTAACCATCTTCCTTGCTTGACATCAAGCATCAATCCTCCAGACAGGCATTTTTTGCCCAGGCCAAAGGTATACCCCCATTAGTGAACACATACTGAATGCTGACCTTGGGTATTTTCAACTTCAGTGAAGATCTGATAACCTGTAACTATTTTTGAAGTGTGCAAGGCTATTTGAACTTTTTGAAATCTAATATCAAACGCAAAGCACACTCCAGCATACAACAAAGTAAACACTTCTAGCAGTGCAGAGTGGTTATTCTGGAAATACAATCAACTTAATTCCTTGGGAGGTGATAAGGACAAGAAATGGAAATTAACATAGCAAAACCAGTGACAGGTAAAGAGAAACCAAGGGTTCAAGAGACTAAGAATTAAATAGCATTATTTAATTTCATTTTAAGCTAATTGGGGATAAAACATTTCTACTCTAGTTACTTTGACTCTGGTATAGATTATTTTAAGTGCATTTTCCCTTAGTGACTGCAAAGAACACAGATGGCTTATGCCACTACTGGATCATGCCTTTAAGATGATTTTTTTTTCAGAAGCTGCAATATCCTATCTTCAGAATAAAAGATTTCAATTAAAAACAAAGCCAAAACCTACACCACCATTTGATTAGACATTAGACTGTTGCCAAGGAAAGTTTCAGAATACAAATTCAGGACAATACACATATGCTGTGATAGGATGTTTTAAAAGGAAACAGTGGTAAAAAAGAGATATTTTTTTTCTCAAGTCCAAGAAAACTGATGTAAAACGTCTTGCTCCTGTTGTAACAAAAATGCGCGCTGTAGGAATATGAAGAAAAGACAATGAGCTTATAAAAAGATTTAAGCAAAACAGGTCTGGAACAAGAGCATGTTCCACTACAGCACTATAGTTTTTACCTTTTCAATATCTTCACCACTATCATTCTCTCCATTTCCATAAAGCTGGGCATAAAGTCTCCAGATTGCCCCATCATTTGTCACTCGTGAAGTGACTCTGCCCAAGAGCTCTTGCAGTTTTCCCTTCAATCCGCTTGACACCTCTCCAGCACGATCTGCCAGACCATCCACTACTGCTCTGACTAGAATAGCCAGCACCTTAAAAAAGCAGAGAGAGTTTTTATTTCTACTCAAAACAACGTCAGTATATATAAGGTTATCTGTAATACCTGATACCTATTAATGATTGTGCCATATGACGAGTATGGAATTTACTAAGAAATACATGGACTAATTCAACTGATTTAAACCTCCTCTATAAGATTCTATGTTGGTGAAGGCAAGGAGGCCAAAAATCTAAGACAGAAATTTGGGTAAAGGGAAATTTGCCAGTATCTTACAGGTATTTTCACCTTGTAATACAGTTATAAAAAGATCAGTAAACAGGCTGAGCCAAATAAATTCAGGTAATGGAAGACACTGTTGTTTACAGGACCTCTATTTAACAACCTGCAGAAACAGGTACAGTGGATAAGATGGAAACTGGAAGGCAGTGGAATACCACCTTGGGAATCTCTGTTTTTAATGCACTTCTGGTGAATTACTAGTCAAATCAGTTCCAGCAGGCTCTTCTACAAGTACTCATTAGTGGCCATGCTTTTCGAATCACTGGCTTGAGAATGTGGGATCTGACCTGCAGAAATGCTGAGCATGTGCAGCTGCTGGTGGGAACTTGGTTTTGTAAGAAATGCTATATCCTAACAGTCTTTTTGTCCCAAACTGGACACTGAAAGCTAGAAAACAGTGTCACTTTGCCTCAGTTTCTCCTCAGCAAAATGAGAAACAGCAAATGTAAATCAAGTCAGTAGATCATACAATAAATTAGAAGAAAAAAAAAAAACCCAGAAAAGCTGTGGCTTATCAAGTGAGTAATACCTGTTCTGTGCAGTGCATGAGACACAGAGACTGGGGAAGAAAAAAGGATGAAAACAAAATGGAAGTTTCATAAGGCTTGCATTCAAGATAGGCCAGTTGTTGCACAAACACCTTCATGCTGGTACTTCCTAACTTGTGAGCCTGTCATTTGGTAACTTTACTGCTTCAACATTTTTGTCCATATGATACTAACACCTAAAATGAAACCACACTCATAGCAATATTGATATCAAGATAGTAATAAAACTAACTTCAAGGATGACCTGTGAATAGCTGCAAACCCTACAAATACACCACTGCTCTACTAAATGTAGAACAGGATGCATCCTCACAAATCAAGATGTAGTTCACTGGCAGAAAGTAATGCAATAATTATGACAGTATCAAAGTATATTACGCTTAGAATAAAAACACACCCAGTTTAGCATTTGTGATATGTCACTTTCCTAAAATAACCTTTCTTATATAGAATAACTCAATTAAAATGCATCCCAAAAAAGAATGAGTTTTATCACATATAGAAAATTTTTAGCTGAACAACCCAAATCAATTAAAATGGCTGATAATTTTACTGAATAAATCTAAGAGAAGTGAAAACAAATATACACTTACCTTCTATCTTTTCAGAATTAATGATATCACAGTAACATCTGAACATAAGTTAACAGCTCCCCTCTTGTCTGCCCCAAAACCATAGCAGTAGCTTATATTTCTTATAAAATGATATGACAAACTGTCAGTTCCTTCTTTTCAAGATCTCTTAAGAGTCACTTAAGATAACAGAAAGTATGATCAACTATTAATAGTTCAAAAGTTCTGAAATTCATGCTATACCCATGATTTGGAATATAAGGCACCAAACGCTATCATTAACCAGGTCTTCTATAATGATTTGCCAGAAAAACACCAGCAAGTGTTGATATTTCCATTTTAACAGCACTGTAATAAGAAAACGTAAGAGGTGCAAGAAGAAACACTAAACTATGTTCTCTTTTGACAAGGCACTAGAACTGGTCCTAAGGATCCATACATACATGTATGACTTCTCAGTTTCTCATTGTGACAAAACTGATACTCGAAATCCAAAATGTTGGTTCATGTGAATATCAGATATAATCATCAAAAATTTTAAAGCAAGTAATATTTTGTTTGTAGATGAAAGAAAAAGTTTACTTAGTCAGTAGGATGTAGCAACTGTAAAATTACCCCTATTCCCCTAGAGTCCAGGCTTTGCTTACAGTTTTGTCATAATAATAAATTTCATTTTTTTTGTAAACCATCATGTAAACTTTGGCACTATGGCAGTTAAAATGAAACTAGTGTCAAGACCTGGATTAAAGGGTCCATTAAACAGTAATGAATCATTAATGCTACTTGGTTGTGGACACTTGTTAAATACAGTTATTTCAAACTTCAAGTGAATTGTGCTAATCATCAAAAAGTATTAGCAGTGTAGCAGAGCTTTGCATTTTAGGTTGCCATAAGTGTTAAAATTTGTATCTTTGAGAGATTTTAAACTGCCACACATACTAAACAGCAATGCTCTGTTGACCCAAGATCCCAAACAAGCAGTAGAGGATTTTTTTGGTTGGTTGGTTGGTTTTTTTCATGCCTCTTTTAATGAACTGGGCTCCATATGACCAAGGAGTTAATGTTTAGCATGACATCACACCATCTGCATTCCTCCTTCGCCACTGCTTTTGTGAATAATGTGTTTACTACAACCTGAACAAAAGACACCGTGAGACAAAACCTTAGAAATAAACCAAGTAATTTATAAATGCTGAAATCTTCATCAGTTAATCTCATTTCACAACTGTTCTCCAAACAACTCTTTTCACATAAAAATTCTCTTGGTCAAACCATTTTTAGATGCTTCACTGATACTAATCAAACTCGACAGTGCTCAAGAAAGAAGAGAACCCTCAGATACCAGATCCAAAACGACAAATCTGCAGTTCGTGAGCTCTCCCTATTCCCCTTCCAAATTCAGGATTTTATAATAAAGACAATTGTCATTAGTGAGCTACTTAATTGAAATAGAGCTCCAGAAATTAAAATTCCTACCCTCACTTTTCAAAATCCCCTTGGAACGTGCTCTCGTGGCCTTTTGTTAGAAATGGTTTGGCAACACTAACTGAAATGAGGATGTTACTTGATGAAAAGGGTACCAGAAAAACTTGCTAGAGTCTAAATGGCACAGAATTGCAAAGTGGAAACCTTTGTCCATACTTCTGTATTCAAAATCTTTGACAGCACATAATGAAGATACGGTTTCTGAAACAGTGTATCTAAACAGCTTTTCCAACCACAAAACAACTTTGTCATTCGCCAGACCGCAACATTCCAAGTAAAAAAGGTTGATTGCCTGCACGAGCACGCTTGTGATGAAAAGTAGTACAATCAGCAGTTCCAGGTACATTTGTTAGCTCATACCAATAATTCAGAGACCGAATTGACAATTATAATAGGTAAGGCTTTCTCCTTGGATACCTTTTAGTGACTGATTTACTAGCAGAAACTATGGATAATTCAGGGAGCCTTTATATTTTATTACATAACCCGTATATCAAGGGTTTTCCAGGTATGTTTCTCAGCTTCGTGAACACTAAAAGATGTATGGAAATGTGAAGAATTTTAAGAACCAGTAAGGAGGGAAGGTAAGAAGGTGTGCTTTTAACATTTACATACAATGCTAGCAAATTGAGACTTTTGAAACTGCCCTTTGCTGTAATCTTTTACTGCATTGTTGCTCATTTATAAGGAGCCCTTTAGCTCTCCCTTACTCAAGTCTATCTGCAGAATCTGTGCACACATATCTTCAAGCTTCATGATATCATGATCTTAGAACCTCTGCCACAGGGATGACATCGATAAATAACTAGAACAGAACAGAAGCAAAATTTCCCAAATCTGTGTTCTGTACTTGGAAGACTGGCACAAAGGCCAACAATGCCCTAATAGAAATCACCAATAAGACTCTGAATGCTTTACTATTATTAGAAGAAATCAGTGATTTAAAAATATGACTTCATACTATTCTGAAATAAAATTTAAAAGTCTGATGTAACTACAGAAACCAAGGGCATTTCAAATTGTATATTCAATTGCATACTTGTAATCAATACATTCAGTCTCACAAGGGGTATTCTGCAACAATGATTATGTTAAAAGCAGTTGGTTTTCACAAAGAACTGGAAGCAATGACTCAACTTGCTTCTTCCAGTCCTGTGTGTATTTATTTTTTTTTTAAATTCCTACCTTGTTTCTCACCAGTACGTCATGCAGCTTAGTAGTCTATCAATTAAAATCTACGATGACTACAAATACTAAATATAACCTGAGAGAAGATCGTACTATGTTGAATGGAAACAATAGTGTATGTTTTCATTTACTCATGTTCATGATTTCACATTGTTAAAATACAATGGCACAAGATGGTAATAGATCATCCCTATTTAAAACAGTCAAGTTGGAAAAAAGGAGAGGCTCACCAATTAATGGTGAACTTTGTAAACAATTTCAGCAGAAGCTTTTATTTTTATCTGCTTTTTTGTTTTGCTATGGAAATACTCTTCTCTTCCTTGTAAGATAATTGTTTCAAGCCTGAATTCTTTAATCAGGCTCTGAGGTTTTTCTTGGCAACTAGTAAAATCCTTCTAATTGAGGCAACTGAATTAGAAATTACAATGAAACCCATAAAACACTTCACATATCAGAAGCCAAAGTTAAAATTAAGACACAAAAAGAATTGAGGGAAGATAGCATATATACTTCTCTAAAAGTTAAAAAAGTTGTATGAGAACAAAATGAAAAAAGTTATGCAACAAAAATAGAAAGTTAATACAAGCAGGATCCCCAAATACTTTAATAAAATATACTACATAAAATTTGACGAATAACAGTAATCTGAATCTGTATCATCTCCAAATATCTCAAATGGGCAAATACATGTAGCAACTTCCATTCCTAGTCAGCTGTCAGTCTGTTTAAAATAATACAGTAGACCACCCCTAAAAATACTATTTTAAGTAGCAACTGAGAAAAAAATTCATTGAAAGCAGCCAATCATCTAAAAGATGCTCCATGACAGGCCCCACCAATACTACAATATTCTAGCTGCCAGTCACACTGATCTTTACCACATATAACACAATTTTCCATAGACACTCTTTAGTGCCGAGAAAGTTTGAGACCTTTAATGTTTAGCTATATCAAACCTAAAAGATTTTATTAATACAGAATGTTATCCTGTCCATGACTGGCTTTACTAGAAGTAAGTATTGCACTCACGTACAATTTGTTATTAAAAAGTAATGTGAAAAAAGTATTTAACATCCCTGCCCCCATGAACATGAGATGTTTCCACAACCAGCTAATTCTATCTGCTCTCTCTCCTCATCACTGGACTCAAATTCCCAAGATCCAGGAAAGCTACTTTTTCTCTTTTTATGGGACAAGAAACAAAATCTTGGGATCTGTGAGCAGCAGCAGCAGCTGGTTCCTCTCACCCTGGTACTACACAATCTCCCTAAGAGCTCGTAAGCTCTTCAACCTGATCTGCTAGTTTTGCAAAGGCTCTTTGGAGGTGTTTTACTACTCCCCTTGAGAGATTCTTTGGCTTGCCTTGTAGATTCACCTTTCTATTTTCACTGAGTGTACAGAACCTTGCTTGGATCAGGACATGGCTTCAGGTAAGGTAACATCCCAGCTGAAGCTGCTAAGGTAGCTTTTCTGGTTTTTGTCCAGAGCATACATTTACAAAAACAAAATTTAACTGAACTTAACTGAACTACAGTGAAAGATGAGCAAAATACCTCTTTTATTTTTCTTTGCTCTGGTTTATTAAGAATCAATATTATGACTATAATGCATTCAATTTACTTTCAAAGGGTCACCTGTGGAACTTTCCAACACATGAGAAAAGCTTCTCTTTCTTTAAACTACGTAATTTATATTATTTCTGATACCGAGATATGCAGGAACAATACAGAAAGATGGGGTTATGCATTGCACTTTATATAAAAATAGGTCTTAAAACTGCAAGGCTCATGCGTGTCCTTTCACAAAGCCTGATGCAATCTGGATGCAAAGGTTTTCAGCTTTGTCCAGTTATATTTTAAATATTTATTCTTACAGTCCAAATCTCCAAAACTTAAATCACTTGCCTGCATAACTACATTGGCATGTGCACTGTCATTACTGATCCCACTATCAGCAGCTATCAGCAACCTCTCTGTCTCAGAAGAAAAATTAGTGAACATATAGGATGACTAAATATGAATATGAAAACTTCCCCACCTGTGTATCCTTGTACTTTTCTCTCAAGTCCATGAGCCGGTGATAAGCTTTAATTGCTTCTGAAAACTCTCCAACATCTGTGCTGGTGAGAAGATAGTTTTCCCATATTTGCCAGTGCTCATAATTGCACTTGAGAGCTTCTTGGAGGGTTCGAAATGCTTTGATCCTAATCAATAATAAAAGAATAATTGAAATTATTACAGAAGATTTCTACACTAAAATCAGTTGGCATAGTATTAACTAAAAACCTTCTTATTTAAAAAAATCACATTTAGAACACAGTGCGATGTCAAAGCGATTGTTCGTAATTTACAATACTGATAATCCCTTTATCTCTCTTGCAAACGACTTTGTGTTAGTTCATACACAACAGTACGCTCTCTAGTTTGAACTAGGTAACTTTCCCTAGCTCTTGTAATTATGTCTTTTTACAAATATTTATCGTAATTGTGCCATCTATGTCAATACTGTCCTTTCCAAATTTTTAACTGGAACCATGAGAAAACAATCTTACTCATGCTGCAGTTGTAACACACACTAAAAAATTAAAAATCGCTGAATTCATGACACATGCAGAATGGTATTGACTTATTTAATCACACAGAGGGAGGTTACTTAACAGCTTTTTGTGATTCATTTTAAACATCTGCACATGGCAAACATGCATATCCAGGGCACAGAAACCCATCATTTTCAACCGGTTTTGTCCTTATGTCAGCTGGAAGGTTTACTTACACTCTCTGCTCCCTGATGCTGTGCTGCTCAGTACAAATGTCTGAGTGGCCTCAAACACTACTAGGGTCCTCCTCCGATGGTGCTGCCCAAGGACCCATCTCATAGTGAGAGGAAAAAGTGTTATGGAATAAAGGTGGACAGCATAATTCCTATAAAATCATCATCAAGTTACAAAGCATCTTCATTTTTTCATATGCATCCAGTGCAGGCAACCCTTGGCCATTCCCTTACCAAAGGAGAGCAGCAATGGCATCCTCTGATAAGAAAATGCCATCTGAAGAATATGTTGGTAAGGGTCGTGAGCTTACTGTTTAAAGCCTTGAACATACTACCTAAAGTTGCAAGAAATTTGAAACTTTAAAATATCTCTGCTAGAGAATTGGAATGATACGGTTCTTTCCAAGAGACTGAAGTGTACTCTCAGTTGGACAGTCATGATATGTAAAAAACCAAAAAGGAAGGGATTCCTTTTAATTAGGACTTGATACTGAGCTTTCCTAGGCTGGTAAAAAAGTCTTCTTTGGGAAGGCATGACAATACACCTCTTCTTAATGAATATCATATAAAGATGGCCTGGTATCAAACTTTGCAGTTCACTTGCTCTCTTTTGCTTGAGTAAGTTGTTAAAAGTGCTTTCTCTAAAGAAAGGCAGCCCAAAGAAAGTGTTGGTTGAGTTTCAAAAAGAGGGTCCAAGAGAGTCTAAATATCCCAGCCAAGTAATAACTAAGTAGTTGATCAGGCCATTGAAAGTCTGAAATAGCTTGGTCAAGGAATAATATAAATAACTGCCAATCTAAGGCCATGATATCAAAAGAGAGATCAAATACACACAAAGAGAGTGGACTGATGGAGCAAAATTATTTAAGGAGAACAGGTCATTTGGCATAGCTACAGCAGAACAGTTCACATGAAGGAGCTTCCCACGTCCACCCTCCTTTCCTCTGTCTTCTGATATATTGATAGCTGTGATGGTGATGGCCAAATGTACCTACAGTTGAGTTTCCTCCACTGTTAATGATCTCACTAAGGGACTTCAGACCCCGATTTTGCTAGATTAAATTAGAGAAGAACACAGTCCTGTTCCTTCCGTGGATTTTGCTACAATGCAAGTTGGGATCTGCCACAACTCTCTGACGGACTGGAAGATGCTCTGCCTGACTCATGTATTGTTTCCACAACTGCTCTTCAACATCTGTAAGGTTGGTCTGTATCATCTTCCCCATCTTCCTGAAAACCAGAAAGTTATCAGGAGGGCAAATGCCAATAAGATGGAAATGTGAAATGTAGCCAAGATACCAAAGGGATGGGATGGAAATTGTATTCCACAAATCATCACTCTGGCTATGTAGTAAAACCCACTAGATTCTCAAAACAAATCCCCTGTGTATTTAACCAATCATGTAATGATGGAGTATCCTTAAGCCAATTCAGTTACATCAATTCATACCCAGACAGGAAACAGCAGGCAGTACAAATGTGTTACCTGGTCTTGGAAACCAGGAATCTTTCATATGAAGGACAGAGGGCCAGCCCCGGTTTGTTCTGAGAAATCTGAAACCTAGATTTCAAAGACCTCCTGGCATATAGAGTAGTTCTCTGGTAAACCAAAGCATAGAGTCTGTTTTCATCACAACTAATTTTTCTGGAGGAAATTAAGAATATACAAAACGTGTGGAGTCTTAAAAAGCAAACAACCCCAAAAATCAACAAAACCCCTGTCCTTTGGCTGTTAGCAAGTTGCTTGCATACTCTTTTCAAAAAAAAGTACTCATGTTTTATTTGTCTTTTGTGTGAGACTCTGCCAAGCCTTGGCCAAATGCACAATCTATGAATGGGTCTGAATTAAAAGCCTGGTGTGAGTAAAGCTAGATTTTTTTTTTTGAGGGAGTGAAAGAAAACTATTAACCTAAATATCATACTTTTGTTTTCCTTTTTTAAAATCCTCACTCCATGTATTTTTTTTTCTTCTGGCAGGCTTGAAAAATAAGAATTTATGTATCCCCACAGAAATCATTCTCAAGTGTAGTGCTATAGATATTCTCTCTTTTGAGAGAGAGTTAAACTAACACACACAGTCTTGATCCATTAGTGACTACACAAATAATCAAAGAAGTTGCTGTTCCACAGCAAGTACAGGCCACACTTGGCTATCAGCATGTAATACTCACTTAAAATTTACCGTACAGAGGGTCCTATCTCACATGATTCCTGTGGGGGAAAAAAGCTCAGAAACATGCCCCCATTTATTGCTTTTGCTACCATATCGAATAAGTTGCAAGTTTTGTGTGTACTTAGCATATTAGATCACAAGAGTAGATTAACAATAATAACATTCAACCAGTAAACTGAAACTAATCACTCAGTAGTTTCTCAGACTTGTAGCAGATTAACAGACAGAAAATGATTTTGATTAAAAATGCTTTTATGAAACAAGCATAAGCCAGTACAGCGAGCATCTAACATTTTGAACTGTATGGGAAAGAAAGAGCAACTCTAACATGAATTATGCATACTCAAGGCACTGCTGAAGATGGAAGGAACTACTGAAAAGTTAAAACAAGCTCTTGATTTCTATTACTTTTTAGCCTTGTGTAGTTATTTTAACAACTTTATCTTCTCCTCCCTCCTGCTCCCATTGCCATATCGATCTCCTGAAGTCTGTATTACTTCTCACTTTTCCCATGTATATTTATAAATTCAAGCTTTTGTGCAAGTTTACTATTCTTTCTCTCTTTTTTACTTTGCCTCCTGACTACGTAACCATACAAACTGGTGTCAGATTTTGAGTAAGGTTTTTAAAAATAAATTATCTTATTCTTTTGTTTCATTCTTTGGAGACAAGTTATAATGTGAAAATTCTTAAATATTAAATTCTTCCAGGTAAACCTTTATTACATTGAGTTGAAATATGAAATACAAAATAAGAGTGACAGTCCACTTAGGTCAAAGCTTCTTGTATGAATCATTAGTTCTGAAGGAAAAGAGCAAGGTAGCTAGCATGTGTGCAGATTTCCATCTGCTTTCGTATATAAAAACCAAACTGTCTGGTTTTCCCTTAAATCTACTGAGGATAATATACTATGAAATTACATGGGTCTGAATACATCATTTGCTTGAAATGGACCTATGTTCTTAACGTCATGGTCAAAGTAGTTTTTTTATTCATCTTTATTATTAATGTTTTGCACTGGTTGTACTTACTATATCATAAATTCTTCTAACAAGAAAAAGGTGTAGAGAGAGGCTGCTACTTGTATAAAGGTTACAAAATTATTTCCTGTAAAATGAAGTAGTTCCCTGTGATTCAACCTGGGAGAGAAAACTGAAGGGCTAAGAATTACAAAATATGAGTTAAGCACATTATAAATATAAAACCCTCAATGTAAAAAAAAAAGAAATCACAATTATTTGTTTTGGAAGCAATACCTTCTAATTCTTTTGAAGTACTTACTTCTGTTTTAATCTGATATAAGCAGTTGATAAATTGTTCCAGGCCTCAGCATTCTGGAATGATAAAAGAAGAAGTACCAAAAAATTTATTCACTTAGATTGTGCTTACTTGATAAAAATACGGAAGTGAAACCACTGCCAAACATCACTGATTTTGCTACTCACACATATTGACACATAGCTTCTACATGGTAGTTAAAATACTACATAGAAATAGAAATTATTATATTAAAATTGAAATAAATATTTGACTACATCAGCAACAATCAGGTGAATAAATATCAATTCCCTGCCTTGTGGTTGCAATACACTAAGTCAGCTCTTGCCTTCAGTCTCAGCTGTAAACAGGCATTGTCTTCCAGGATCTAGCTGGGATGGCTGGAGAGGTCAGTCCTCCCAGCAGCTCATCAGTTCTCACTAGCTAGAAGCTACTTAACCTGCACCACTCTCTGTTAGTCGACAAAAATGATCTGATGTCTGCTGAAACACCTCAGGTAAAACCACCAGAGATGTGCAGAGATCATTCCTGCCTTTTGCCTGACACTGCTGTAAATCTGAAGCCCCATCACTGAATTCAGCAAAGTGACAACTGGAAATGATTCGAAGAACAGAACCTGTGCACTCCAGTGAAAGGTACTCTGGTACTGAAGGCTATCCTCAGGCTTAAGGAGCATTTAACTCATGCTGGGAAACCTTTCTGAGACTTAATTGATGAAAATGGTCACTACATTGCTGCAGCTGCAGAGGTATAAAGAAAGGTTTTGCCTCCAACTGAGAGCCAGTCCAGCACTTTTTACTCATAAAAAACCCACCACTTAACCCATTGAGAAGTCAGCTGGCTTGGTCATATGAATACAGTTAAATACAGGCCCTAGAGAGAGAAGTGAACCCAGTTTAGTATCTACTTAGAAGTAAATTTACTGTACTGAAAAACAACAAAAAACCAATATACAAAGTAAGAATTCCATTTAAATACAGGGTTGTCTGTATTTAAATGGACATTTAAATACACATTTTTTCCCCCCAAGGAAGTTATTGCATTTCATAATTAAGAAAAAAGAATACTGTCACCTCTCATTGCTTTCTCATTCTTTTCCCCATGAGAAAAGAATGAATAACAATAGTTTCTGTCGAGTAGATGGCATTAACTCTAGGAAAGCAACAAGCACACAGTCAGGCTGTCTGGCAAAAAAGTATGGTCTGTGCATTCCTCAGGTAATTCAGCTGGCACCTTCACTGTCTCAATGCACATTCAAACAACAGTATTGCACATATGCATGCCCTGCATCCTGAAAAAATGGCTAAGCTCTATTCTCCCTGTGCTCCTGAACTACACAGTTACAAATGTACTTGTCATACATGAACCTGACTTTTTTTTTCCAGGAGAATTCGATTACTTAGAGGACTAAATATTTTAACTTAATTTTTGTTTTAACTCTTTTTAGTTCTCCTCACAATCTAGCATAAAGGCATTTTTCAAATACATTTTAACATTCACGCATTCATACTTGGACAAAGTTAAGTACTGGGTAGGTATTTTTATGATGTCTCATGACAAAAATATATCCTTCATGCACAAGTTTATTTTATTCAAAGGGCTAAGGTTTAAACAAGTTTTTCATTATTGCTTTGCTTGTTTATAATGAAAACATCCTTGCTGCTTTTAGATAAGCCATCTGAATAGTTTGTTCGAAAGTACATACATCTGGTTCCAACGTCACACAGCGCTGAAATGCTTTGGCAGCACCTTCGTAGCCTTCTAAAGCAATGTATGCACAGCCCAAGGAAAACCATACACCTAGCTGGAGAGAAAAAATTAATGGTTACATATATACATGGATATCTCAGCACAAAAAAAAAAAAAAAATCTGGCCTGGATGAACAGACACACAACTCTTGTCAATTTTTACCTGTCTTCAACTATAATAGTATTGTACTGGAAAAAATAATATCCTGTATGCTGATTAGAGAAAAACTTAAGGTTCAAAGTTTTAATAAATATGGATAAACAAAGGTGTTGACTACACGAAGATAACCATTTGTGAAGTGTTCTTTAACAGTCCATTTTCCTTTACAGAAGAAGGGGATAGCTATTTAGAAGTTTGCATATTTTGCTTTAACTTGTGAAAAATCCACATTCACTTTATACTATTATAATTAGGGCAAATGATAAACACTAGAAAATGTTTTTCAAGCTAATCACATTTTCACAAGAAAATCACAAAAAACATCTCAAATGACCGAACATGAACAGTTCAAAATTCCAACTCTTTCTACTTGTCAGAATATCAACCTTATTGAGCTTCTATCACAAAAGTTTAGAGATAGAAATGTACTTAAATAATGCCTTGCACAGAGAACAGAACTTTACCAGTTCACTAGTCTTGCATTTAAATTAAGTCTTTAGTTGTTACAACCAAATACCTCTCATCCATACAGATTCAACCAGGGAGGAGAGCTCAGCACCTCCCTTCTCCACTCCCCCTTCTCAGGGAGCTGTAGAGAGCAATGAGGTCACGCTTCAACTTCCTTTTCTCCAAATTAGACAAGCTTAAACTCCTCAGCTGCTCCTCTCAGGATGTTCCTTCCAGTCAGCCCTTTCTCCAGTTTTGTAGCCCTCCTTTGGATGCTTTCACGGACCTTCACATCCTTCTTAAATTGTGGGGCCCAGAACTGCACACAGTGCTCAAGGTGAGACCTGCAGACAGCAGGATAATCACCTCTTTTGAGCTGCTGGTTGTGCTGTGTTTGATGCAACCCAGGATTTGCTGCCCTCTTGGCTTCCAGGGCTCACTGATGGCTCACACAGAACTGCTGTCCAGTGGTATGATGTGCGGGAATGGTAGAAAGCTGCACCAGGGGAGGTATAGACTGGACATTAGGAAGCTTTTCTTTACCTAGAAGGTGGTCAGACACCGGAATAAGTCTTCCTAGAAGTGGTTGATGCCCCAAGGCTGTCAAGTGTTTAATGAGCATGTGGACAATGCCCTTAACAACGTGCTTTAACTTTGTGAAACTGAGGGTTAGTTCCAACTTTACAGCCCAGGGTACAAGTTAAACAGTGCTTCTGTAAAGGGTGAAAGAAAAATCACTGCATGTCTCATAATTCTAATGAGTAACAGCAGCACAGTCTCACTTCTGAACTTGTGCAGACTTTCACCACGGGAGAACTGACTGTGTGAGCTCCTTGATCTCTGGAATTGTCTGGCAAGACCTGAAAGATGCGCATAGTGGACGTATGAAAGAGATGCACCTGTCGTCCACTAGTCGTGTACTAGAACAAGTAATTCTGTGAGCAGCAGTGCTAATGAACACAAGTTTCAGGTATATTTGAACCACAAGGCTTTCTTTTCTTTGTGGATTCCCCAAAGACTAATTCAGTGATTGGCTAACACAGCAAACACCTTCCTCAGAGATCGCAACCAAATTTGACCAGATGGCTAAAAAGTACACATGTTTAAGGGAGGGTTGAGATAGAATGGTTTTATCCATTACGTATCTTGGGGAATCACTTGCTGCAGTCTAAAAATCTCTCCCTTCAAAAAGGTTTCTAATAACCACCAAAAAAATCAGAATTTCTTTATAACAGGGAGTCTTTGTTTACCTGATAAATTATTCACAATTCTGGGAACAAGTTAATGAATTGATTAATATTTTCTTTGTGTTAAAGTCCTTGCCTTTAGAATCAATTTCCACTTTGCTTTTCCCCTAAAAGACACCCTGGAATAGGAAACAAGTCATTTCTGTAGTCATAGAATACAGACAGAATTTAGAAGACAGTTATGTCAATCTGCACTATCTGTTCAATCTGTTTGTTTGAAACAATTCAACTGAATCTTAAAAAGTGCTTCCTAAGCAACAAGAGGAGGAAATGTTCACTTTCCTATATGGACTGGCCTATTTTTCTTGGATTTCCTTTCATTCTAAACTTCCTTTGGATAGGATACAAAGTAAAAAAGCATTTCAGCAGAATATTTCTCAGTTTTGAGCCCTGTAGGCCATCTTCTGAAGCCCGTTATTATCTGGAAATCCTCTTGGTTTCAATAAAATTCCTATCTAAGTAATATATTTCACTGGCATTTTTTGTCATTTTGTTTTCCATTCTAAAGATGTTTATACATTATCTGGAGTTCATTTGAATAAGAATAGGACTCTGATTGATTGAAATAAAATAAGTCAGTGAAATACAAAAAAAGCTTAATGATAAATGAGTTGAAAGGCTGGAGGCCTTTAAAATTCTTTTTAAAGCAAAAGTCCAGCTAGTCTGGGGAACTTAAAACAGCAGCTTCAGCAGAGTTCTTTGGGGGCAAGAAGGAGGAATACCCTGCTTTTGCATGGACCTAGAAATGGCTATGAGGAGCACAATTTATATACATAAACAACCACAAAGTTGTTTTAACTTCTCAAGACCTTCCACAGGGTGAACCTTACTGGGATGGGATATAGTGGCTGAGAAACTGAAACAAGATTGCAAAAGCTGTCTGCAGAATAGCTTGCAAAGATCAACAGGAGAAACCAGCCTCATCAGGAGAACTCTTTTCACTGTGGTTTCAGTTTTGATGCATTGTTGTAATAGAAGCTACTGTCACCACACGTGTAACACAGTGATTCTCAGTGACTCCAGAACAGGACAGACCAGAACACTTGAAAAACATTTCTGTGAAATACAGAGATGAGAGTTTGTAACTAAAAGCCAGGGCAAACTCAGACAGGGCAAAGGGATACTTTCACTAAAATGTGCATTCTTCTTGTAACTGTTTTGCTTTATACCTTGTTCATCATTTATTTGATGGTAATTATTATTTTGCAGTGGCTTCATCTCTTTGAAATAAAAGAGCTCTACAGGTAAAGATTTAGCTGCATGCAAAGACCTGAATGCAAAAGGATGTCTTCATTTCATGCTACCATTTTTAGCCAGGCTTCCAAGTACATGGTGAAAATTTGCTATGAATAGTAATAAACTGTTATTTTGACAACCGTGCCCAGAATTGTCTTTTAAAAGAGGTGTCATCATTCAAAACTGAACACATGAACTAAAACCAAAGCCATATGTGCATAATTTCCCAACCTGCATAGGGTTGATCTGTACTGAACGTTCAAAGCACTCCACACATTCCCTGAATTCCCGGTTGCGGAGATGGAGGAGGCCTTTGGAGCGCTGGGCACGGGCGCTGCGGTGCCTGGAGAGCTCCCAGGCCTTGTCGTAATACTGGTGGTCTTTAAGAACATCACCAAGCAAACAGTATAAGGCTGGTGTTTCCTTCTTCTCCAACTCCCGCCTGAGTATTTCTTCCGCCTGTTAAACAGCAAGGAGAAATCAACACATAGTAAGACTCTTCATTTTCAGTTAACTACCTACCTGAACAAATACTGCTTTAGCACCTTGCAATCATCAGCTGAAGATTAGGAAGTAGGGCTAGCAAGGAAACAGTATCTTCATGCAACACAGCATCAAAGATAAAGTTGAGAAAGAATCTGGTTCTAAAGTGATTTTTAAAAAATACTTCCACATAATATGGTGGCTTTTGGTTTAACACACCAAGGCAAATTAAACCATAAAAACAAGAAGCAGCTTAGGCCTTTTTTTACATCTTAGGTATGTATTCTGCCCCAAGAACAAACATCAGTCCTGGACATCAAACCCAACACCTAATTCACAGCAATGCAGTATCATCACCGTTAAGGTATCTGCAATCCTAGAAGTTTGTCATACTTTACACGTCCTAGTAAGTACTCTTGCAATGAATCTCATACCCTTTTCTCTAATTGCTCTTTTCTGAAAATAGTGATTTCCATTCTGCTATGTCTGAAGACACGTTGACTTTCATACTGTTGGTTGTGGAAATGCTATGCTTTTACATAAGAAGCAGAAATTATAAATTTATATAAATGTTTGAAATAAAATATAGTAAAAATATATACAGCTTTAGGAAAAAGAAGACATGAGCTGTGTCTCCCAGACATCTATTATGGGCTGTAACTAACTTTCAAAAGCTATTTTTCTCAGGGCCACTATCTTTGCTCTAACAATAAAATTATTGTCTCTTTCTTAAAACACAAGATAGTCTGCTTTCTGGGGCTTTTTGAAAAGATAAATACACTGGACAGATGATCTGTTGTTCAGACTGAACTATTACCTCAGTCCCTCACTGTAAAAATGTAACATACACAATTCAGATCAGTATCATTTTTCTCTTATGGAAAATCTACTTGAACCACCTGAATCCAGAAAGATCCAACACAGCCTGCCACAGAATTAAAGTTCAACATTGTAACTCTAGTCATTCTTCTATCATAGCTCATTTACCTAAAAGCAACCTGACATCATCTCTGCATTTAAATTATCACTGCTTTTCTTGTGTAAGAATTGATTATTTCAACCTTCAGATGATCTCTAGAGAAGCAAAGTCTTTTACTCCAATCAGTAAAATTCATCAAACCTGTCTGAAAATAATCTTTAAAAAAAATGGCTGGTTTACCTTGTTTTGAAATATTTAATGCATAGCAATTTTAGCATCTCATTCTTAATACTATTTTTGTAAAGTAACAGTAAAGTCTGCAAATATTTGAAGTGCACAAGTGTGAAGAAGGGTTTAGATTTCTAGAACAATCTTAAAATTAGCAAAAACAGAATCCCATTAAGAAGAAAATCGGTGGCTAAAAATTAGGAAAATAATTTGATGGCAAGTGTTTTAAAGCGCCTGTGGAACAGTTCTCTGAAAAGAGCCAAAGAAACTATTCTTTAACATTCATCATTAGCCCAGCAAAACCACTAGAAATATCTTGCCTAACTAGAAGATTGTAATTACAGAATCATACAATGGTTTAGTTTGGAAGGGAATTTGAATACCATCTAGTTCCAGCCCCCTTGCCACGAGCAGGGACACCTTCCATGAGACCAGGTTAATCAAAGCCCCATCCAGCCTGGCTTCCAGAGCTTTTGTTAAAGTGAAGTTTACTTCCTCTTAACTGACTCCATTAGTTGCTATAACATATTAATAACGGACATTAAAGAAGATTTTTCTCTTCTAGAGCAGAGAGAGCTGAGTGCTTCATTTTTGCAGTAACCACATTAGTCACCAAGAGATAAGGTGGGGTTTTTTTCCCATTCAGATAAAGAAAGAAGATTGAAATGTAGCTGTGTAAGGAGATAGGAGGTGAAAAGTGCATTGCAAGCTGCTTCTTCACCACTTCCTCTACAGGGCACTCCCAAGCTCAGATTGCTATCCTGTGGCAATGCCTAGACTTAAAAGACAACCATTCACTAATGGTATTTCACATTTAAGAGCATAAAAACATCATATTCTGGTGTAAGCTTACAAGAATTCATTGCCAACATAAATATTTCAGCACACAGATAAAAGAGAGAATTAAATAAGCAGAAGTCTGACTTCATCTGATTAGCTATCTGATCACCTTTCTGGCATGTTGCAAACATTTTTATTACTTAAATCTTTAAAGGATAATACAAAGATCAAACTAAAAGAAAACCCCAGTGTTATCAAAAATATTTGCCTTCTACAAAACCAGATAATACTTTAAAACTGGACTTCTCATTTTGCCTAGGATTTTGTGGGGGTGGGGGGGAAAGAAAGAAAGAAAAAGAAGAATCCTTTCTCCTAACTTCGAGGTAAAATGTTCTCAAAAGATCACATTTAATCTTTGATAAGAACCCTACTTCTGCAGAAACAGGTATTTTCTTAACAACAAATATTACCAAGAAACATTTCTCATACAGCGCATGTAATATATGTAAAAGAAATACAGCCACTAGAGATTTATTCTTACCCATTAAATGGATATTAGTTATTAATTTGCATGTGTTACAACTAAAAGTTATATCTAAATGTAATAAGATTTGATATGAAAATTATCAATTAAATTATAACTAAAAAAAGAGAGAAGCTGTTAACCCTCACTGACTGAATCAGGTGCATTTAAACAACACTGCTTTTTCACAGCACAGTCTGCACCAGAGTGGATGGAATTCAATACTCACCTCCAAAGTCAGTTGATTTAAACACAAGAAAGATCTAGGCTCTTATCTCGCCTTCTGGACTATTATGGATGGCATGGGAATTAAACAGGCAACATTTCACAAAAATCTCCAATCAGTCAAGAGGGGTCTGGTTTAAACAACAGGTGGTGCCTTTTCATTACTCACTACACAAACTCCTGGAAACCAAGTTCAAGATTCATCCTGCACGCTAAACTTCCACTTGCCATCCCATCCAAGCGTTCCTATGCTTTTAATTTATGTATTTCCTAAAAGACCTTACTACCCTCACTTTTCACTCACCTACCAGTTCTATTATTTTACAATTCATGCCTTTGCTAGTTCAAACTATTTCCTAAAAAGTCTTCATTTTTCTGCTTGCACATTATTTGCTTGGCTACCAGAGAAGTAGCATGAAGAAGCAGAACAGAGGAGCATGGAAAAAGGCATTGAGAGAAAGGGAAAGCTCTTTGGTTTTCATTTCATCTTCCCTGTAATTTCATGCAAGACCTTGGGCAAGACATTTACTCCTCTTTCTTAGCTTTGTAACCTCATGTAGGAGTGCTCATCTGCCTTCTACAACTGTTGTTATATATAGTGGAAATTAATCAAGTTCCTGCATGAGCTCATGCACCAATCAGTACAGTACTGCTTCACATCTGGGAAGCCATACCTGACTTTAAAGGTGGGCTTTTGAGATTTTGCCAGAATTGTATTTCCTCACTCAAATGTTTTGAGGTATCTGTGTCATGCCATGACAAGAAAAATAACCCTGTAGAACCTGGACTGCTGGGGTATGCTGGTCTAAAACCAGACTCTGTATCATGCTTTATACTCTGATGAGATGATGGAACAGAGATAGGGCTAAAAACAGGCTGTTGTAAGGTGGGATATCCATCAGATGACAAATGGCAGATCTCATTATTCTATCAAAGGTCAGCAGCTATCATGCCATAGAGGTCTTGAAAGGGAGAAAGGCCTCACTTCAAGTGGAAGAACTGAGAAGCCACATCTCTGATTCACCCTTCCTTTTTCTTCTAGCAAGGAAATAGTACCATATTTAGGTGGAAGAGACATCTTACACCTTAACCAGATAAAGTTCTCTGATGTTAATAATACTCTTGAGATCTCTGGGTCCCTCTTACAGATAAAAGAAGGGAGAGGGACACTTTTCAACACCAGTTCTCACTACACACATGAGAGATGCCTCCTTTTGCAACAAGTCTATTAAAGGAATACAATGAGTAAAATACTTCACTAAGAAAGCCACAGCAACTATCAGCATACTGCATTCAGGTTTTATAACACTTTTTTCTCCTTGTTCTGTACCATTTTGCTCATTGCTTGGCATTCTATTACTCTTCTGTTCACTTATGCTATAATACTAATTTCTACTAATTTTGTTCAGGTTATAAAACAAATGTAGAGCCATATCTAGTAACTAACAAATCCTCAAAAAAAGTTTGCTAAATATTAGTAACATCTTACTCTACAAAATATGTACTGCTACACGGCCCTGTTATAACCAAATGAATTATGTATTTTCTAACAGCATAATGTGGAGTTTCACATGGCCTTATCTACATGCTCAGTTTCTTTATCAGCAGGTAATTCCAAAGTAGGAGGAAAGAAGGTATTACTTTGATGTGCAAGTGCTCATCAAACACATTGGTATTGCTGATACTTGGCAGTTTTATTTGATTTTTCAGGATTTAAATTCAGGTTTTCTATATAAAAGCATTTGTGACTGAAAAACACACAGAAGTTTGTTCTTTTGCACAGATATAAGCTAAGCTCACTAATGACATGAACATCCAGTGGCCAACATAGTACTCCAGCAGAGTTTTGTGCATTCCTACAAGAACAACTACCATGTTTAAAAACATGAGAACACTTTTGATAAATATAAGCAGTTCACACTCTGAACACTTTACAATAAAGAGCAGAAATATTCATTCCCCTTGGTGCACAGCTACATGTTTCTAATTTTCTCTCTTTTTTGGTCCAAAGCTAGCTTTTTTCCAGCACTACTGTTATTTCATACTTACACAGCATTTTATGTTTTTCAAAGCACAGCACAATCCCTCATTCTGAAAGCATTTCTAAGGAGTTTCCTGTGTCAGATATCCTGTCCTATTCTCCGAGTGCCATTTTCATAATTCCCTAAAGGCAGTTTGTGAATGTAACTAGGACAGAATGCATTTCCAGGAAATGGAAAATACTGACCTCTATTTCTCCACTCTACTGAGAAGATTGTGATATTAGCATACTACCCCCAAGGCATGCATAATGTGGCACAGAATTTGCCAGCAAGACATATCTGTCAGTTTATAATGAACAAAATCTAGGCTTTGGTGCATGACAACTAGAAAAAAAATGGAAGTATGAGACATTCTGCTTTTTTCCTATCAGTTGAAATTATATATTTCTGTTCATTAAGCTTAAATTAGGTTAGAGCATAGTCTTTGTGCTTGTGGTGTTGTAACGGCACATGTACATTCATACATTTAATGCTGCCATTTAATGCTACCATATGCCAGAGGGAAAGGAAGGGAAAAAAAGAAAAAAACCTATTTTTGTCTGCAATGGAATATTTCTGAAATCTATATAAATTCTGAAAACACTGCTTGATAGCATAAGTTCCTGCTACAGCCTGTGTGAGAGTTTGCAGCAGAAAGAGAACACAGCTAAAGTTACATACAAGTAGGCACTGCTTCCAGATACGATTTTCTAAATTCTTCCTACCATTGCTCTAATAGTAAAAGCAAAATAATCTACAATGGGAATGCTAATATAGCCTGTTATCAGCAATTTTGAAAAGTTATGTCACTGATACACAGAGTTAGGTGATGGCTTTTAATTGTCTTTGGAGCTACACAGTGGTAGCAGTGCTAAAGAAATGATGGAGAAGTTAGGAAAACATCAACACAGACTGAACAAGTAAAGCCTTTTAATCTTACACCACTTCTTGTCTCAAGTGTTTGATTCTGTAATTTGAATATGTTAACATTAAGTAATTAAATACATCAAACACTGATGTTACTCTATTTAAAGTGTTTTAAAAACTGCAGCTAATAGTTTGAAATCCAGTGGGAAAGTAAATTAATATCCCCTCCAGAAAAAGTTTCAAGACTCCATCACGAATGACTGCTACAGCTCTCTTGAAATGCCCACATTACACCTTGCTGTCTATCCATAGTAGTTAATTTAATTACCCTTGAATATTTTCAAGAATCACTATCACAATCTTCTTGCATCTCAAGGTGCTTATTTACCAACTTCTATTTCATGTGGCTATTTTACTCCAAGTCAATTTTTTTAGCATTCACAGGTTATGACAAGCTCTTATGCCATGTCTCCATTTTTCCTCAGCAGACTTTCCTGTGATGACACCCCTGTAGAAGTGAGTGTCATTAGTGATTTGCCAGCTAAAGCCAGACAGTCCTTCCCACTTCAGATGCTATTTCAAGATGGGATCTCAGCTATATAAAGCATTTTTCTTACCTTTCCATGTTGTCCTGCTCTTTCATAGCAGATTACTGCATCTTCCCACATTTCCAGCTCCTCAAATACTTGTAAGGCAGAGCTGGTGCACCCCAGCTCAAAGAGTAAGTTTGCTAGCTGACGCTGGAAAAATAAGAAATTCCAGGTAACTGAAAGTAGGGAAGCAAATAATATCTACATTTTAGAAAGATGTAAGAGGCATTTCTGACATCAACAAGAAGCAGACGGATAATACGGAATTATTCTCCTGAAACTTCAGGTTGGAACCTCAAACAGTGTATATAACCTCAAAAAACCCCCACCAAGTAACAGATGTTGTGCTTTGAACAATTTAACAATATAATACAAAAATAGAAATGGACATGGCAAGACTGCATTGACTGACAGAGATGAACGCCCAGCCCTTAAATGAGGCCCACGAGGCTGGAGAACAGCTGCAGCAGGATGTTGGGAATGCCGAGTGGGCAACAGAGGCCAAAGCAGGGAATTAAAGCCCCTTCTAGCAATGCTTTGTGACAGTAATCTGTACCTGTGGAGAAACAAAGATGGAGAGAAAAGCTCTGATACAATTCTGTTCAGTACTTGTGAGAAATCTCTGTCCCGAACAGCCTCTGCCACAGGGTGTTAGTTTTCAACCAAATCAATATTGGATTTGAGTTTAAGTTCAATTCCCCAGCTGAGTTTTCCTCACAGTTCAGTAAGCCTCTCTGTTATTTCAAATTCAGCTATTATTTCAGTGTACTAATGAAAATAAAAGAGCAATGTTTTCAATTCAAAAACAAACATGGCGTGTTTTCATGGCTTTGAAAAATTATCTTCGGTTTTTATTTTTTTAAGAGAAGATTAAAATTGCAAATAGGTTTTAACCTTTGAAAAAAGGGTAACTTACTTACGATGTGTGACAGACAGACAGTTAAGTTTGCAAAAATAAATGGGACCATTCTGTGTAAGCACAGCTACTTACGCTGTAAGACCCCATACAGTTAACGTCTGCAGTGGCCTTGGTGATCCTGAATGGACTCCCTGAAATTTTCTACATATGTCATGAACCTATCTGCATTGGTTTGGGTTCAGTATCTGTTACAAATCCAAGGAGTTACTAGAGGGGGATAGACTAGTAGTAAAAAAAATATTAACAGCTGGCTACAACTCTTTGATACAAGTATGTAACAAACTCTGAAAACCTCTTTGTTAGCTTGATATTCATCACTTAGGAAAAAAACATTTGCCATTGTCTAAAACTAAATCTCATTAATGTTTAATTAAATTTGCTCAGTTATATTTGGTAAAATTTATATATGCAATATGTCTTCATTACTATGACTAGAAGATTGCAGTCATCTTTGATTAGAAATCCCTATTTTAGCATTTCTATCTTTGGCTTAGATAACTGGCTTGGATTGAAAATGCCACTCTGACAACTGGAAATGAAAACCACATTTGATAGTTATATTGCAAGTGTCTGTTGAAAGGTTATGTAGAAAAACTTGAGGATGCTCTGAGAAGATATGATTGGGTAAAACAACATGCATTGAGATTAGAAATCAAAAAGGAATAAAACACCATTAAAAGTAAACCAACATGAATGCCTTTGGAGGCATGCAATGTAAACAATTTTATGGAGTTTGTTAAATACAGCATCATCAGATAAGACTTTAGTATGTAGATTTCTGTTCTAGAAAATCAAGATGAACAGTGTAGTCATGGGTATAAAAAATTCCTGTCAGTACTAGTAAAAGACGGGACTGTCTCAAAAGAAAAGCTTTCTCAGCTCTTCAGTGTAGTATTGACTCCCAACCTGGCTGATTTCACCATGACCAGCTTCCCAAAGTGAACTTTAAAAGACAAGAAAGATGCAAGTAACAGTAGCATAAGTAAGCCAGTAATAAAAAGTAAGACAGCAGCAAGTTTATTTTAATAAGACATATGTTTGAAGCTAGGAAGTTTTAGTATACTTCGTACCAGAGGAAAAAGTAAAGAATTGCACTAACAAGCAATTACTCCTCTGCATGACAGAACAAGACATCTGAAAGCAAAGCACTGTAGAACTTGACTTCTCTCCAGAAAAACTTGGTGTATGTTAGGTTATGTCTTTATTTCTACAATGTTTCAACTCAAGGTCACATCACACTCACTTGACTACGGAGTGATGCAGCATCAAAAATAACCACCACAGACTTTTAAGAAAAGACTGAAATGGAATTGTTTCACACCTGTATGGCCCAACGTGGAGGCACCTGACAACAGTAGAAAATCTTCATGCGTTCAGATACCGATGTATTTGCATTTTCAAACTGGTCTGCAAGTGCCTGTAAATACAAAGTATATCCTGATATAGTAATTACTTAGACTTAATCAACCTAAACCCCCCATAAATTCAAAGCATTCAGACTTTCAGGCATTTTTGGCATAATGGAGAAATTATAATAGATTATAATCAATACCAGGAATAAGAATCAAATTTACAATCCGAAGCAAATACTTGCAAAGTCAAACTGCATCAACTATTAAAGTGACTCTGCCTAATGCATTTCAATCCTTAGCCAGTTTTCCCCTAAGACAGAATTGATGTGCTTTAGGCATGACATTTCTTACTAAAAAGAGAAAGACAAACATATTATAGTGGACCACAGTTTTGGAAACAGTTCTAATACAGAATAAATTATTGTGACTTGGCATACAATTCAATTCAGGCTATTTCTTTTTCTTTTGGTGGAGCTTTGGATTGTTGAAATGCTTTCTTCTGAAGCCCTTTGAAAGACAATGGTAACTTTCACAGAGAAAAACTGCACCAATTTTTTCTCTGAAAATCCAGTACAAAGTTATTTAAATCAAAATTCAATAGCAGGAAAAATACAATATTAAAGGATTTTATTGACAAAAAGGTGGTTAGAAGTTTTAGTTTAGAAGATAAGGGAGAAACTCGACTTAAATGCCAGTCACCATTAAGTAGCAAATCTAAGGCCAGAGCATAAAAAAGGGAATACTGAAGTACTTGTTTTCACACAATTCACCTGTCGAAGTCTCACTTATGACTCAGTCAAAGATTTACACAAGGCACTACACAGGTCAGAACTTTCTCAGCTTTCTGAAAATGAATGCAGATTCCCAAGCAAAAGGAAAAAATGGATAGGATCACTTCTTTCTCTCTCTTTCTAAACCCATCTGCTGGTTACCCAATCCGTATTAATAATGCAACTGACAGCTGCATAAAATCAATTCTGTGATTCAAACTGCTAAGCATCTTCTAACTGCTATTGATGTTAATGGGATTTACTAAGTGGCTTCATTCTTTTAATAAGAAAAGAAATCACAACATGCAGCAATAATTTAGGCTCTAAGTCGATGCTTAACCTCCTAATTTTAAATACTAATATTTCATATATTTCATCTTATTCACATTATTTTTCATAAAATTATCTCCAGGGGCCTGTTCCTACAGATTATCCAGAAACCCGTGCCAAGCAAATGGTTGAGGTGTATTTGTAGTAAGGAAAATGACAGACTAATAACATTGCATTCCTGTACATGGTTTCAGGCAATCCAAATGAGTCAGATGAAAATAAAACTTTTAAAGTAATAGTATTTAATTTTAGAATTTACTTAAATATAAACTATGTAACAAATTCTATTTCTCTGTTTTAGTTCTGCTGAAATGTTCTAATGCAATGCTGAAGCACATTTTTCTATACTCTGTTGTAACAAAACTCAAACCAAAAAATTGTCCAATTCCTTGGGTACTCATTTTACAAGACCAGACAAAGTAGTAAAATACAATTTAAAAATTTAAAAATTACAATTGCTTTAAGCCTTAGCAAAGCATGAAAATCCTAAATACACCCTGCAAAACAATTTTTTTGAGAACAGGAGATGAAAGGCAAGAAATGTTTTAAAGGGAATCAAAATAGTTTTTTTCTTTTTTTAGCTTTTTGCCACCCCTTTTTAATTTCTATTGTTCCAAGAGAAAAACTGAAATAAATAGGAAAATATTTTTTCAGAAGAACATATTCTATTTTAAAATGTGTGGCCATATCTTTTCTACACTTCACAAGCAGAAAAGCGTAATGTAAGTGACATGTTAGAGGAGAACATGATTGTTAACAAGTAGAATTCTCCCCCTTCCCAAAACCAATACTGTACTCTGTTCAGAGTTCTACCAAAAACTGAAAATGTAGGTAGAACATATGAAAACTTTACATTCCTTAAGAAGAGTAAATTGCAACAAACTTAGAAGTCCTAAAAACCGATGGTTAATGCACTCTTTAATACATTGAAAAAATAAGCTCTGATAGTTCTGCCTACTATTGAAGTATAGAAAATAAGTTACTCAAACTCTGAATTCTATGTTTCTGAATAATGCTTGAAGAAATAAAATTTGGGTTGTATAATGGCAAGAAAATGAGAATCCTAACATTATTGCACAGCTAGTATCTAATAGATAACAGAATGGTAAATCAATAAAATCAGTAAGTGTGAGCTGTCAAGTGAGCATTCTTTCTCATTAATAACCTTCAGCATAAATACACCGCAATAAAAAAACCTATGTGAACACAGAATACTTGCAACACAGTCAGATTCAAGATTTCGTGCCTTATTTTAACTTGAGACTCAAATTCCTGCCTTGGAAGTTGTTTAAATAGAAATACAGCAGAAACCAATTAAAATTCACAATTCTAAATGATAAGAGTTCTTCCACAGGCCACACTTAAAAACGTTAACAGGTTACTCTCCCACCATGTAACACACCCTTTTCCCAAGGCTTGAGCTGTTGTAGCAATGAGTTCTAAAGTCAAAAAACACAGTCCAGAGACACATTAATCCAGTCTGGAAACAACAAAACCAGATAGTTTTGATGGAATTTTATATCATGAGCAAAGACTATACTACTGCCACATGAAAGCAGGAAAAGACAGCTCTAGAAACTACCATTCATTCTCCCCACCTCACACTCCAATCTCTGCTCTAAGTAGTACAATAGGTAGCCTGTTTGGGATAGCACACCATGTTAATTTGAAATGATCACAGTAGAGCTTTTATTACTTTACTTATCAACCTCAGTCTAATCACTTTTCTAATGAATCTCAGCTGATAATTATCCATGACTTGAGTACATTAAGTTTATAAAGGACTTTTCCCACCCTGGACATCATTTTCCTATGTTCATTCCCATTGTACATTCTTGTTTTGCTTCTATGTTCAACATATGTGTAACATCACTAAGGTCCTCACGATAAAACATCAGCTTTGATCTTTGAGCCTGACCAAATTCCAGTTTCTTCAGCCACTCCACATGTTTTACCATCCTTATCTTCAATGGCTGAGTTAGAGCTTTTTGTCTTTTCAGACAGACCTTATCTCCGTGCCTAATCTCTGGAAATACTATTACACCCTTAGTTTCTGAGTTGACATTTTCCCACAAGATTATGCTGTTTGATTTCTCAACCTACTTACAGTACAGCTTTTAAATTTGTTCATCCAACTCGTCTGAAACCCCTCCCTCAAAGATTTGTTCCTTTTGTTAAAATATAATCTTCAGATAGCTTTTTGCATCTAAAGTAAACAAATGGCAAACCTTCTTTGTATTCTTAACCTCTCTATTCCAGATGAAATAGTTTACTTGCTTTAAAAAATGCCCCTTACTATGTATACGAACTATATATAAACATTTATTCCCGTCCATTTCACCTGAGAGATGTCCTGATCCAAGCTTATTTAGGGGAAAAACTCCCCCGCAACCAAACAAAAAAGCCCCAAATTCCCGTCCTTTGAAAAGAGCAGGATATTCAATGCTTGTCAAAAACTTACTGGAAACAGCCTAACACCTTGCTTGTGAAAGCTTGTGCAGTACTTAATTCCATCTGGATCTCCCACCTCAAAAGCACTGGAGATACAACTACTCATATCCAAATTTAACATTGCTGGCCCCAATAAAACATCTCCATTTTATCCATGCAATTTCATCTCACTTCTTCCCAAGTTTTCATATCAGTAACACACAGTGTGACTGCACCACTTTTTCCTTTACCTATCTTTTCCAACAAGAACATTTCCAGTTTTAGTGTTGGAGTCACAATTATTCCACCAGATTTCCTTCATCTGTGCAACAGCTTGCTTCACAGACAGTGTTAATCATCATAGCTTGTTTATTTTGTTTTCCTGTCTTGTCCCACTGCTAACCAGGCATCCAGCTGTTTTCCACCAACCACACCCTATTCAAAAATGTTAGTCTTTACCATGTTAGTACCTGACTATTTGCTATGCATTTATCAGTACTGCTATCTCCACCCTTCTTATATTTCCTCATACCCTTTGATTTATTCTGTTACACTTGATATTCCTCTTTATTTATGATTTTATAGGCAGGAACATTATATAAGATTTTCCTAGACTTCTGCTTCTCACTCTAGAAATCTTGTCAGACTGCCAGAGTCAATCCCTAGTTAATACCTCTGGGACTCCAGTGGTGCTGGTCCACCCATGAAGTCCTCTCTTACATGAATGCTCACCCCAACCATAAACCACGATGTTTGTCCATCACCTAATCCCAACCAACATGGTGACTGTGGCGTTATCCTGTCCTGCTTTTACCCTTCTCTAACACCTCTAAGCTGTCCCGCTTCTCACATGTTTTTACCACATTTGACATGGATTTAGCTTGCTTGGATGAATGGAAAAGTGCCTTTCAGTCTTTCCTAACGCAGAAACTCCAGACACACTTTTCTTTATATTCTTGTAATTCTAGGGTTCTTTTTCTTAAATTTCTCCCAAGCCTGAAGACTCCTTCTGAAAATCCCACAAATCACCCTGACCTCTCCATGCTCTGCCTAGATAAGCACTTCCATTTTACTTGCACTTCTTCAATTTCTGTACATTACCTCTGGATGATTCATAAGCAGCAAGCTGATGTCACAACTCTACTGCTCTTGTATTCTAGCTGTTCCCTTAGCTACCTATACAGCCCATATACCTTTTAAAGTACCAAAGTATGGACACCAGCTGTGGGACTGCCTGGTGGATCATGGCTTTGTGTCAGGCACAAAAGTGTCTGATGGCACGATGACAGAGTTGGAATCGTTCAGCTGCTTGGAAGAAAGGTGTCTGGAGACAAAGGAGGCAAGACACAGAAGTGCATCTGTAGGGAAAACAATCCTGCTTTGTCATCACTACTATGGTTTCTAAGAACTTAGCAGGTGTACATCTCAAACTGAACTGAGCTCACCTATGTTATTTACTCAAAAACAAAGCAGAGGAAAGCCTTGTAAAAAATCAGCAACTACATGTGTAACTCTGGTTGTGGAATTACACAGTTCTTGTTTTATTCACAAGCTTACTTCAAAAGTTATGAATGAATAGGAAAATTTATCATCAAAAAGCTCCTTTGATTTCCTACCACAGAAGTCAGTCTCACAGACAGTGTCTACTACCTAGAATTTATGAAACAAAAAGTGGGCATTTTTTTAAGCTTATGGGACATTAAGTTCTTGTGGACCCTGTAGTACATACAGACTTCTGTAAAACTTTCAGAGATTAATTGATAAATTAATTCAAACTTTCACACAATTTAAGACTTGATTCTAAATGCTTTAAAATATTTATTTTTGGAGGCAGTGATATTAAAATACTTGTTTGACAGAAAACCTACATAATTCTTGAAGTTTCAAAACATTAACTGGCTTTATTATTTTTCAAGTTGTCCTCTGCCAAATCACATCTTCTACCATAAAGCCTGAAAAATGCTGCATAAGAAAGAACTACAGTCCAAGTTAATTTGGGATGTATTACAACAGTAACTGTCACAGCCTTGTTCCACAATCGTGTACACAGTAATACATAAATACACAAAATTAATAATAAAAGCTGCATTCTCCCTGAAGAAAATAGAATCGGTGTCTAAAATTCAAAAACTGTATACATATTGGAGAACAGATGTCAGAGATAAGTAAACATACAAAATAATTAGAATTTTTAAAATTTTCTTTCCTCTGAATTAGGTATTAGGTATTCCAAGCTTTTCTAGTACCATAACTATTTAATACCTTGTGGATACGTAATTAGATCTTGAGTTACACTCCTTCGATAATCTTACTTTAAAAAAGCATTAAACCCCATATTTACATTTCAAACAACACACTTATTTCAACAGCTCTTTGTCAACCCAAGAACTCCTGTAACCAAGACCACCAGGGCAAACTGAGACATTGGCAGTCTTCTAAAATCCAATGGTCAAACTACCAGTGAAGCAATGCCAGAAATTATGAAACTACTGAAAGTTTTCATATAACAATGCAGTAAAATTTTGCTTATTTCTGGTCTAGTCCAAACTTTGTGACAGAGAATATGACAAAATAGTGATTAGTTTATTGACTGCCAATTTTATCACTAGAGAAATAGATAGAAAACCAGTTCACTGGGTCATATTACATTCAACCATTATTCAAAACAGCATTTTGACAGTTCAGACAGAACTTCATTGCTTGAAAACTAAAATGACTTAAAGGAAATAATGAGCTATCCTTTTAAAAGCTCACAAACGGTGTATTTCTGTTAATGAAACAATCTCTGAATAGTTAAGAACTAAGGCATCAAAACACACAGCAAAAAACCATTAAGCAAGGATGCCTTTCAGCCTCAAGAAGAAACCTCCCACTCATTTATCTAATTTCAAGGTGGAATTATGACATTAAATACTCGAAGAAAATTCATTACAGTGATCACTATTATAAATTGGGATTTGTAATTCACGGAAACTCAAAAAGACTATTTCTTACACTGTGCAAAAATGCCAAACTGAAGACCACTACTTACTGGAGATTTTACATTATTCACATTCTCAGGAGGATAAAAATGTTCTGTGAGAACTCTGCAGAAGTCCAGTGCTTAAAAGGACAAAAATATTGCCTCTTTTTTACACCTCATTAAAATACAACTCTCGGTTTAATTAAAATCTTGTAGCCTTGAAGACTTGTGTTTTTGCTCACTCCGCAAATTCACCCTTTCAGTCATTCTTCCAGTCAAATTATTACTTGTTAGGATTGACCTCAATGGGTGTGTATATTTCACCCAGCTAGAGGACTGTGTATCACACCACTCCCTAGGAACTAACAACTGGTTTAAAATTTGTGAAAGCTAACTTTACCATGTTGTATAGCTCTGACTGCCTACTCTGGATGGCAAATGAAAGGCTGCAGGGTGTCTGGAACACACAAACTGCAAAGATGTCAGGGTGCTTCACAGAGAGAAACTACTAACAAGGTAAAGCAATTTGAAACAAAATTACCTGAAACATTCAAGAGGAAGAGTTTAGGATGCAAGTTTTCAAATTAGGTCTGTTTGCACTGAAAGCAGTGTTTTAACTACTTTGCTCGATGGTTTGGTAAAAACTTCTTGACAGTATGTAGTCACTACACTGAAAGAAAACACAGTGTTCACTGACCCAGGTTATTCCTGGGTCCACAAACTGAAAACGGTCCCAGTTTCTAGCAGCTTTACATGCAGAAGGAAAAAAGCTAATTTTCTTAAACTGAAATGAAAACAAAAATTTTCTAAGCATGTTCTCTCAAATTAGAGTAATCCCTTTTTAAACAGCAGACTAATTCCCCAACTAATACTTTGCTTATTTTTTGCTCCCACCATAGACTAAAAGGAGAAATCTCCTTGATCTGTAAAAACAAGAGGTCTTTTGGTACTGGATTCAGCACTATCCACCCCACAATAATGTTCTTGTAGCTTATTTTGATGGATTCTTCAGTTAAGATGGTCCAGCTCTCAAGGGCGTTAAGTACCAATAGTACTGAGTATGCATAAGGAACGTGGATTCTCCTTCGCTATCTCCTTTTTCCTTCTCCCCACTAAACAGCTAACGAAACTCCTTGGCAGCAACAATTCCTTGGCACCAAATACTTAAAAGCTTAAAGTTTGTAGGCTGAGAGGAATGCCAGTAGAGGCTTTTCCAGGACATCATTCTCTGTGGCATCTGCACACAGGGTTGATTTCATTGTCAGCATTTGACATCAACCTAAGAACAATGCAGTATTCTCTCCAAGACAGATTACAACAAGAGAATTTCCTAACATGATTCAAGTTTGATGCATTTAAGGTTGTTATTCCCTTTAAAAGCATAAGCAAATAAATTTTTTTTTTTAAACAAAGCTTGTGTCAGTTTTGCAGCAAAGGAGGAATTTGCTTGTAGCCTTTAATAAAGACCTGACTCTTCTTGCACCAGACCCCTCTGTTTTGGTGCAATCTTTCCTCCCCACGCCCATCAGGCATTACAATAAATTGTTATAGAGAGTTAGTTACACCAAACATTTGTGTTTTGTCATATATATAACAGATATATTCTTTGAAAGATATAGTTCTTCCTCAGAAAAGCCAAGAAAGAAAGGGGATATTCAAGCTAAACCCTTTAATTTAATAATTTTTCCATGCAGTACATAATTGTTAGTTTGGGTATAATCATAAACTTACATAACTATGACCCATTTGATCTATCCTTTATTCCAACTGGAACACCCTGCTCACAAAGAATAATCTAACAGAAATATCTGTACTTTTCTTTTGCTGGTAGACTTGAGTTTACCTACCTTATAGCAGATATTTGCATTTTGATTATAGTAAATTGTGCAATAATGTATATATGCACAATTTTTAAAAAGTCAGTGTCTGTAAATAGCGAAAAAATAGTCTCACTTAAGCTTTAATATAGAACATTAAGTAAATATACTAGAAATAAATATTCAAAATAAACATTTATATATGGCCAAAAATTTAGAACTTAGGAATTAGATGGTCATTTCTGAAACAACAAATACTTAAAATAAAGCAAAGACTTTCAGAGGAAAAGTTCTTAAGACCTTGTTACTAACTGCAACCATGCAAACATTTACAGCTCTTCTGTACCTAGGGTAGAGATTGGCTAGTATTCTGTAACACAAATAGAAATATCAAAGAAAAAAAGCACAGCACAAAACGAAATGCAGTGTATTCATGTAACTGTTTTGGTGCATGCGCATTTGGTTCTGGTGCAGTCGCACCAAGCGTAATTCTTTCATGTTACCAAAATACCTGGAAAGAGGGAAAAAATAATGTCTAGTCTTACCTAGATACCTATAACCTGAAATCATAGAATTTCTGCTGCTTTAATTGCCAGAAGCTCTTTTTTCAGTAATAGAAATAGCCAACATATCATGGGTTTTTTTCACCCGCAAAGTGCTCTTTCAGTTATCTGTTTTCCAAGTGTTTTCATTCATTTGAAAACTTCAGTAACATCTTTACTTATTTGGTGAAGGGGACAGGAGTATTAAGGGAAAATACAGACAAGTTCAGTCTCTTTTGTCCTGAATCAAGCCAGAATGTCTCAGATAACATTTTGGGACACCCATTGTTTTCCCTTCTTACAAGAAAAAAAAGAAGTTTTTCCTAAGAATAGCTTCCCTATACAGTGAAACCTTGACTGATACCCAGTAGATTCTGTTGAAAAATTACTTGGCAGGAAATAAACATTCTTCCAGTAGCTGAGCCTGACCCAGCAACCATACAGTGTATGATGGTAAGTACATTAGAAATATGACACACGGGCAAAGTGTTTAAACTTTAGCTATCCCAAAGAAAGCAGTCACATGTAAAGAAATCTGTTTTCAATATATGTATTTTCTTGAAAGGCATCCAATTCAGTTCTTCACATGTTCCTGGAAAGCTCTCTATACATCAGGGAAAAACAAACAAACCCCTATCACTCCCTGTTAGTGATTGATCTATTCACCAAAGAGGAAAAATAAACATCTTCAGTAAAAACTGGTTTTGAAATCAGTTCAATTTCCAGTGAAAAAGAAAACACTCTAAATGCATTAAATGTTCCATGCCTGATTGTATGACATATTCAAATAGAAGTGTAACAAGCTCCCTTGAAGACTCAGTTCTTTATTAAAGAAGGAGGAATCCACAAAAACACAGTTCTTTCCACAATTGTACAGCCTGTTTGGCACACAACCAATCAAAAAAACTAGACCAAACCAAAAATTTTCAGTCAGCTGGACAGAGTTTTATGCTCTGTGCTGGTCACTCACACCAAACCGGTTGATGGAGAAGAGACTGGACAACAAAGAATCTTCTGCTACTTCACAAAAGAGCAACTGGACTTACCATACGAAAAACCTTGCCCAGCAAAACCATGGACTGCAGAAACAAAGGGACAGCCAATACAACAGGTACATCCTTTAATCTGTTAACAGCTTTCAATTACTTAACTGAGGACTATCAGCTACAAGTTCTAATGGTACCACTGTTGCACTGGAGGCAATTTCCTTGCAGATCTGCAGGAGGGAGTAGCATGCTGCTGCCAAAGGAACAGACGTGCTTTGCTTTGAGCTACCTCTGTTTTACTTGAGATACTCTAAGCTGAGCCACAGGGAGAGTACTGAAGAACAAATTAACTCTTCCACCAGCAGCTGCCACCACCTACTTCCTGCTACCATTTTTTTCCAGGGGAGAGAAAAACATAAGCCCAGGAGTCTGCTGGCTTCTGGCCATTCATTCAACCCTCAGCCCGCACCCTTGCTGGAGAGCCAGAGGGAAGACCAGAGAAAATGTCAAGGTGCAGCTTGGGAGCTCCTGAAATACTTAAAGATCACACTATAATTTGGCATTTTCGACCTTTTAAGTGTCTGAACCTGCCACATTATTAACAACCTTGGTTTGCGTGCATTTCACATAGGGGAAAACAGAAAAAAAGCAGAAGTGTGCTGTGGTAGAATCATTTACTATGTATTTCTATTTCTAGGCAACTTCAATGTTTTCACAGAACTGTATCTGGAAAAATGGGCATAGGAAAAAAAGGTATAGCACGGCAGCGTGCATAACAGCTACAAACAATAGTATTTATGCCATTTAAAAATCTCGTTCTGGCATGGAAGGTCATATTGCTTACAAAAACATCTCCACATCTGTCGAAATGCCCAAGTCTTATCACAAAAACCACAGTGCTATCATTTACAATATTCAGACAGACAGCAATACTGTGAAAAAACTGGGTAACTGCAAAAGTAAATGGAAACATTGAAAAGAATCATTATCTTATCATACTCAGAGGGTGGCTGGACACCAGACTGCGCTCCGCAGGGAAGCGGTGTCAGCACCAAGCCTGGCAGAGTTCAAGAAGCGTTTGGACAATGCTCTTGGGCACCTGGTGTGCATCTTAGGGATGGTCCTGTGCAGGGCCAGGAGTGGGACTTGATGATCCTTGTGGGTCCCTTCCAACTCAGCATGTTCTGTGATTTTGTGATTGTAAAACTTTCCATACACCAGTGCGAGTGATTATTTGTATCAATGGTCCTTATATCAGTTTGGAAAGTTCAGAAGACAAATATATTCCTCAATTCATAACTAAATCTGTAAGAGGAACTAAATGAAATGAATTAGGCCAGAAAAATCAGTTCTCTTGTTAGAAGCTACATCTACCACACACTATTGCAAAGTTTATCTCTAGTATTATAGTTTCCAATCAATTGATTCTTTACGTACTAGATTCTCCCAATTTTCTATCTCCAAACATTAAGAAACCACAGCAGTCACCATATTAAACAGGGTTTTTTAACAACCCAACCCTCCTTGTAACTTACTGGAAAGTGAAGCCCTCAGCATGATGGAAATTTTTTCAGCAGAAACATCTATCAGAAAAAGCACTCCTCCCTCTCCACTACTCCATCACAGTTACAAAGTAATTTAAATGCATCAACATTTTCATTTCACATTAAACTAGTTCTTATTTTTGTAAATGATAAAATCATTTCATCTAAAACCAGAAAAACAACATTTCCCCTTGTTAATTACACAGTAGTCCATTCTTTTCTATTTTATCTTTTCCTCAAGCATTACTTTACATCACTATTTCTGTAGTTGTCTCACAGGGATTTGTCACCAGTTTAATGGCCTTTTTTACAAATCCCTTCATCCCACTTTCTGTGAATGCATATTCTCTTGGTCAACGATTACGAATCTCTGCAGCTTATACTTCATAGTTTTGCTGCAGAAACTGATCTGCTGAAATCTTACTCTTAATGGTGTACAAGAAACAATTTTTCTAAAGAATTCTCCTTGATTTTTCTTGGTGTTGACCTGCATAATAAAAGTAAAATGTTTCCAAATACTGTGCTGAAACTCTACCCTTGTTTGGCTCTACAAACACTTTCTTGCCCCTAAACACCTGAGAGTAATTCTTTTCAGTTTTTATCAGATTTCCCACTGAAAATCTCCTTTGGCAATAAATGCATTGACTTACCTTAAAATCACAGCTTGTATGCTGACCTGAGGAAGCAAAATATTTTTTTTTGTATCAGGAGAAAAGAAAAGCCCTACTGACAGACCATTCATTCTTTCTTTACTGAGTGAATATATATGGGCAAGACCAAGGACCACTAGTTATTGGAACTTACCAAGTTGGCTTTGATCTATTACCTATTCTGACTTTTGCAAATATTAGAGAACCAGTATTTCTATATTCATTCACTTTTAATACTTTTAAAACTAAAAGCAGTCTCCAGTCTCATTTCCTGCAATGGGTAAAGCAGCACTAAAATACCTTCTAATGAAAGAATTTTTCAGAACAATGCTGGATCACTTTCAAAATATTAAAAAACACACAGACACAAACACTTCTATCAATAACATTTGTCTCATTGTTATCCTGTTATTTCCCAGCAATTGTTTTTGTACATCTTCATTTCATTAAAGAAGAAGGCGTTATCTACTACATGCATGATTCTTAGTTAAAGACTGAATTCATCCTCTGTTTTTCTGTACAGTTCACCATGGTCCTGGAATTTCTGGAACTACAGTCACCAATGCACTTAGTGCCTTTTCATTGTATTGAAAAACTCATGCATTTGGCAGGTTTTGCCCGGCAAGATTCCGCAGAGAAAACAGAGAGGACAAAGAACACTGCTTTGTTTAACTGATTTAACTTCTTTCCTGTAATAAGCTGATTAACATTACTGGATTGTAACTGCAAAACTACCATGAGGGTATTTTATACTTTTGCTACATGTATTCTTATTGTTCTGGAAAATGATTAAAAACGGAAAAGAGTGCAAAATTGACTCCATCTTAATTTGGATTTCAAAAAGCTGGATTTGGATTTCAAAAATTTGGATTTCAAGCAGTAGCTTCCATATTTTTAATAGGCTACTACCCTAATCAAACAAAATACACATACAGATTTGTGTCATTGAAGGTGACAAATGATTAAGCCAGAGAGAACTCTTACAAATGTATGCATTTTGAAGTAATAAACTTCATTACTATTTTGGTCAGCGAATAATTTTGGTGGGGTTTTGTTTGTTTCATTTATCTGGGTTTGTTTTTTTTTATTTTGCATCTTCTCTTCCTTTAAAAGAAGGATAAATTTTCATCAGCAATGAGAATCAGACTGTCCTTAAATTATACACAGCCTTCTTTCTATATTTTTTTTATCCAGAAGGATTGAATGTAAACATGTTTAAGACAACTCTATCTTTAGCACAGAATTCCTGTTTGTTTTTTTTAAAGTTTAAATGTTAGAGTATGATGAATGGCATTTCTCATGCCCTAAATAAAGAAGTTAACTTGCCACTGTTTTAGTACTTTTTTTAGATGGAAATGGAAGTGTGATCAGCAAATACAATAAATGTACATTACGATCCAAATCAAACAAAATTACAGGCCTTGTAACGAAAAGACAACTATCCAAATGAGTTGTGCATCTACAATTTTCTCTTTTCTTATGGATATCTTAGGTTCTGATTACACATTAAAATTAATATATCTTAGGGTTTTAGTCCTAATTTTATAGGGCAAACACAAAAAATACGCCTTTTTGTCCTATCAGCTCCCAAGGAGTTTCTAAATTCTGAATAAATTAGGTCTTAAGCTATGAAAGAAAACACACCTTTGCACCTGCCTGACAGCTACTGAAGGCTGGTTTGCTCTTTCAACACACTCTCAATTCCAGATAGTTTATCAGTGATTTTTACCAAATCATGCACACTACTGTCCTTTAACCTCAGCATCAAAACATGTCCTGCTGGTATATTAGTTGAGATTACTGATTATAAGTGTAGTTTAAAACATTTTGCAACGAAATACATAAACATTAATTGAATATATCTATTTTTCTTACCATAGTTATAACAGTGTTATCACTTGGACTTTGCTGTTCTACAGGTAGTGACTACATCATCAATAGAGACATTGAATGTATAAAGACATTAACATTTTTAAGCATTCAACATTTAACAATTCAGCTAAATTACCAATTTAAAATAATTATTCTACACTTCCTACTCTGTAAGAAAAAAATCATTTATCACTTCTTGTTAATCTTCTTTCCAAAAGTAAGCATTTAGAAAAATTACACTTGTTTAACTATCTATCTCCAGTAGACCTTCTATCTAAGAGTTTTTTCAGTCCAATTCTTTGGTATACCAGTTAAAGCTGTTTAAATTTTCTATTTTATATGGTGGAAGACTGGAAAGCTACTGCCTATACCACATTTCTCAACCATTTTTCCTTATGATATTCTGATAATTCATTCTTCCCCACCCATTACTGCCTTGTCTCCAGGCAAACAAATTAATTCTTCGCTTAAAACTTATTCCCTAAATATCCCCTACCTGTTTAAGCAATATCAACATCCTAAATTATTCACATCCCAATTACTTGGAATTTAAAAATTATTGAGGAAGAGACTACCTCTTGAATCTAATGTACCTCTCTCAGCTATACAATCACTGTAATGGCAGGAAAGAGAGAAGGCCAAAAATGTATAAGTCTTCTATACAGAACTTCAGGCACTGGATGACCAATAATACTTAGTTTTTGCCTAACTCAAGGTGAACTTCTAAGATGCAAGATGATGTGGATAGTTTTAAGGAACTATGCTGGGGCAGGAGTTGATTAGCATGCTGGAACTGAGCATATTGGTATTTTTTCTAAAGTGAGTCACACAGTAGATTCTTAATGTGAATGTTTTGGTTCATTATATCAGGTCCTGCCAATGTGTGTTTCACTTTGAAAACAATACTAGCCAACTGAGAAACAATATTCACTTTGGTTGTTCACAGTCATTTTACTAAAAAAAGCTTCAATTTCTTTATAGTAGGGCTCTCGCAGTGGGTGGGGAAGAAAAGCACATAAGAGGAAATTAGTCGAACAATCCTAAATGAAACACAAAGCATTTTGATATCAAAATTAGCACAAAAGAGGCCAAGGTCATGAGTAGGAGATAACTGGATTCATGACCATCTGACGTAAGATTTCCTTTTTGTTTAAAACAGAGGGCCAAGCAGCATACCAGGCAATTTAGAGCATCCCAATGAAACTGCCATTTGGAATGTTTTGCTGTAGTCAAACACTACCACCTAAAGAAGCATGGCAAAACACAGGAGGTCTCCAACAACACAGCAGCATTACTGACTTTCAAAATGATGAGCTTACTGTTATTTCTGGACAAATATTGAACTTAAAGCTACCGAGTGTCAGTGCTTAGGATATGGGTTTCAATGGTAATGACTTCAGCCTCCACTTACAGAGCACAAAATCTTCAGAAAAGTACTAGGTATATTTGAACTTCTTTACGCCATTTACACTTATTTTTTTATGTATGTTACTTACATGAAGTATAATTTTATAGTAATTGCATTATCCTTATCAAGCAAGTGTGAATGTTTTTGTTTTCAAAGAAAAAGCTGTTGCACCTGTTGACTACATTACTTTTATGATTTATCAAAAGATGTAAGCAGACTTTTCCTCTAAAGTCTGTAGAAGAAGTTAGATTTACAAGCTTACTTGATATGAAGGGTGGATTTAAAACCAGACCACTCAGTTTCTGTTGCAAAAGCAAGAATACTGATATCATCCAACATAATAGTACTAAAATTAATAGCATTAATTAATAATTTAGCATAATAAATAATTAAATAATAATTTAGTCTAATACCATTAAAAATTAGTCCAGATACAGGCTAAGCTATTTGGCCTCTGGGGAAAGAACATCCCCATTTTCAGACATGCATCTTGCCCCTTTTTTTGGTATTGCAGGTTACTTGTCATCAGTGCAGCATAGTAGTCTTTCTTATGCTGCAGCCTCAAATACCAAATATATCTGGCTGACTTCAGCTTTAAAATGTGTCTTTGTATCAGTCATGAACAGGAGAAGTAATTGTAGTCCCTCTCTCAAAGAGATCTGCATTGAAGGTTCCCCCTTCCCTCCCTGTCAGATGACATGACATTGCTGTCACAGGTCAATATAGCTGTATCCATCTGCCCCGAAACCAGCAGACATGTGTTTCATGCAATCATAGGTGAGGGGACTCCCCCACGGAGGACACCTGCAGCTTGTATACATAACTTGCAGCAGTTACCTAGCGTTGTACTGCCACTGATGAACAGCAGCTATAAAACACCTCACACGGGGCGCAAAACCTGCAGAGGAACTGCATATGCTTCAAAATAGTAGGCCTGTGGTAAGTTCCAAGCTGTTGTGGTTACACTGCTTTTATAATTCCCAAATCAGTTTGCTCTGGGGGAACACACAACAGCAGTTCAGTGCTGAAAAATAGATCCAAAGACCTCTTGCATCAGCTCTGGTTTCTGTTTTTCACTACAGGGGAAAGTAAGGACAAGAATGGAGAAAGAAAGAAAGAAGAAGAACAACTATCACCATTATATTCAAGTTGAATTACAATACAGCAGAAGCAGACAACTGCCTTGAGATAAAGCAGAGTCTGGTTTGTAGTACCTGGATATGTGCTGGATAGTGTGACTGTCTGTTAGTACAGGGCTATTTCAAAATATGATTTGTTAGCTCACCTTGAGATACCTGTCTCCAGATCTGTAATGATACTTATGACATAAAGCTGTAAAAATTCATCTATTCAAATTTAGCAACAGCTGTATGTCTTCATCTATTCAATTTAGCAATAGCTAGGAATAGTGTCTCCTCCATGCCATCAAGTCAAGTATTTTAATTGTTTAGTTTGTTGAAGTGGAGCTTATACTTATAATGTTTATGCCTTCCAGAGCAAAGCTTAGGCAGAACAATGTGATTGTTGTGTCCTGGTACTCATATTTTTCTTTGCAACTTCCTGTCACCACTTTGTCTATAAAAAAAATGTAGTATTACTGTTAATACGGCTTAAGGATTCTCCTATCACCACCCTTCAAAATGTCACAACACTGAGTGAAGAGAGTCTAAAGGGAGAAAAGTCTTCAGAACTAAGGCTCAATGGAAAACATTTGGAGAAAAATGGAGGCTTCATATTTTTGGCTTCTTTTAGAAAGTGCATCAACACTGGAAGTGAAACAGCTCAGGTGTTGAACATAATTGTCAAATGAGCAGAAAGGTTTGTATTTTAAAAGGAATAGTTGAGAAAATATGAAGAAACTTTAGTGCAGAAAGAATGGTTTCGTTCTTTTCCCCGTACTAGCTGAAAACACTGATTCAAACTGGCAAAACCAGGAGTGCAGTAGAAAACTTCTAGGCAGAAATCATTACCTGGAAAATCAAACTACTCAATATTCTTTTTCGCTAGTGGTACCAAACCCCTTCAGTTATTCCTGAATAACTCTTGGAACACTGGATCTCTGACTCCCCCTCCTCCCTGTCCCTTCCAACCCATAATTGCATAGAGGAAGAAAAACAGAAGGAGTCAGGCACCACCACATCAACTACTTTGAAGTGTGCTAATGAGTTTGGTGTATCCCCAGACTCAGTTGTGTCATGTAACATCTTCTGTCAAATATGTCATCTGCTTAAGCAAAATGAAATACGTTTTGGAAATGTGTGCCTTGAGACTGAAATCATAACTAACACAAAGAGGTCACTCTCTTTTGAGATTGCTTTCTGAAGTAATGAGGTTTATTTCTAGTGTTCTGGAGACCTTGTAGTCTTTTATAGAATTCAGTGTGGAATGGTTTTATAAGACATCTGGCTTTTCTCATCTTTTTAAACACTTTCTGGAACATGTGTTCTAATAATAAATACAATTCATATTAGTTAAGAACTATTGGGATATCAGGATCTCCACAGGATAGAAGAGGGCTGTCATCCACTTATTACCCTCCTGAAGGAAGTGATTTATATCTCCCTCAGTTCTCCAGTATATCTCAGAACCCCGTAACTTTCCACTAGAACTTTCAACTTCATGTGAAACAAATTTATTAACAATTTTTCTCCTCCTTCCTCCCCTCCCCCATTCCATCCACAACTAGAAGCAACTCAAAATCTTATTTAATGTACTCCTAGAGTACAAGAGGGGGTTAAAGAACAGAAACAGGAACTCCTAGTACAGGGATCTAGTAGTTTTGCTGAACAGACATATGCTGTCAATCCCTTGGTTATGCTACATGTCTCTCTCCATTGCTCCGACTGTGGTTTGAGAGGCCTGATCAGAAAGATGTATGACTTGAGAAGCAAAAGAACAGGGAAAAATCTGTTCACCTCAGACCTCTCTAGATGAGCCTTTTGGGAGTGAAACTGCTCCCTTCTCCTTTCTGAACTCTTCCCTTAAATGTTGAATTTGTCCCATGTAGAACAACCACCAAGTAAAGAAAAGCAGAGAAAGCAAGTTGGCAAGGAAGTGACCATTTAGTTTTGAAAATAAAAATGATCTATTTCTATGATAAATGACATAACTTTCCTGCATAACCATTTGAAGACCATCAATGTGAAAAAAAAACAACCCAGCACACTTGTGTTCAAGCTACAGAACTCAAGACACCAGTTCTGTTACATCTCTGTCAGTCTTTCCTTTCTACAGATGTACATATTTTTTTTTAGACTTGAAAGAACTGAACAACAACTAGCATGTTTCTATAGTAAGAACAATTTAAACAAAAAAAAATTATTTCCCTTTTCATACACACACATTAGAGAGAAAATGACACTCTGAAGTATTATTTAAGTGCAAATTAAAGGGCAGTTGACAGAATTCCCAACCACTTACATCTGTGTATGACGAAGGATATAAAACAAGATCTCATGTGACCTTTCAATCTTAGGCATAATGATTAGCCTATAATATTGCTAGTCTGCTCCCAGCTCTCCTGAAGTCTTATTAAAACACCCTTTTCAAGACACGTTTCTCTGCCCCAACAGGCAAATTCCTTTACTGCCAAGAAAAGCAAGCAAGAGGGAATCGTATGAAATATTGCACATGTTGTACGACGTGCTAGGAAAGCCAAGCCAAGCCATCAGCTTGCAGGCATGCTGTCACCAGGTGTAATGAGCAGCAGAAAACACAGTCAGAAAAGGGGCCCATAACAAGCTGATAAAAGCTGCAAATGTAGAGGTAGCCAGGGTAACCACCCAGGTTAGGGTAGGATACACCCAGGATATCCCAGGTAGGATAAACATGAGCAGGCTGCTGGAGTACCAGGCACACGGCAGCTTCACCGCTTTCACTGCTGGCATAAAACAGCAGTAAATTATGGTCTTGCTTCTACCCCACAATCCTTTGTGCAAAGGATGGCATTTTAGTTAATTTTGCTTCATTCTTAAAATTATTTTCAAATCCACTGAAATGGAAGAGTAAACTTATTTCATCTATCAAGAAACTACAGTGGGGTGATACTGTCTGTGTTTTGAACGGGTGTGTTTAGTTGTGGGTGGGTTTTTTTTACTCTTTTGGGCTTTTTTTTAGCTCACCTCTCACTTTTCTCGTTTTTTTCATAGCTCCTAGACCACTCAAAATTTCTTTTTTTCTCTCCCATCCTGTTACTTGAGCTGTGACTTCACTTTCAGTAGTAATTTGTGACTTAACAGCTTAGTTCAACCCATTTTCCACTATTAATATTTTCTGAATTACTTTCTTACAGTAAAAGGTAGGTGAAGATCCCCAAACTGATGGAGAAATAGGTTTCCAGTTATGAGGAAAGCTATTTATCAAAAACCTACCCCAATTTGTTCCTGTATTCTCCCTCCCACTATTCTTTCCACCCTAGTACTTCTCACCCTCCTTGACCTTCACCCAAATGGAAGAAAAACAATCACACAAGCTTAAAAAAATCATTTTGTATCCAGAGACACATTTTAGTTGGCAGTCCCTTGATCTGTACTTCTCTATACATTACACTGGTCATGACTAAATATTCTAGTGGAATGCAAAATAACTGGTTTAGCTTTCAAACGCTGTTTCCTTTTCTTAGAAAAATAGTTGAAAAAAGTACTGGCTTTAGAAATCTTTAACCTTAGTTTTGCAGATCCAAACCTCATTTAAGCAAAAACTGGACAGAGGCAACCCACAGCATCCAGAAAAAATTAAGGAAAAAATTATCTCCTCCTCACTTGCAGTTAGCTACTAGATGAAGTACATTCCAGAGTACCCAGAATGATAATTTTAAAAATTGTTCCAAAGACTACATTATCTGTAGTTCAGATTTTTAAAATAACCAGAAAAAGGTTTGAAAATTATCATTCCAATTCCTCTTGGAAATTTTCCAATTAGAAAAAAAAACTACTTAAAAAATGTATAAAAACTGTTTGCCATAAAGTAGGGATATATTTAATATTTGGAGTCTGGCAGTTAAATTTAACCAATATGCCCTCATTTCAAAAAGAGCTACAAATATTTTCAAGTAATTAAAATAATGTAAACAGACATAGCCAGTCCTACAAAAAAAGATAGCTGGAAAATGCTTTCTTTGACAAACCAACAATGTAGCCAGGTTTGCTTTAGGGCTGAAAAGCAGCATATGCCTACTTAGCAATATTCATTTAAAAAGATGCTCATCAGCTGCAGACCCAGCACAGAAGCAGGTGAGGGTGGAAATGGGGAAAGGAAGAAAAATTACAGTAGAATAAGACAGGAGAGTCCCATTATCACTCACTCAGAGCCTATAATGGCTCATGCACTTTTCAAAGAGCTCTAAAGTAATGTAGAAGACTTAGTTTACCATGTCTTACTCAAGCTCTTTTACAAGAATTTTTGTAATTCCTTAAAAAGATTGATATTGGAATCACATTTACACCCCCTCCCTTAATCTTCCATAACTAATCTTTCTACAGCAATCTGAACTACTAAATAATGAAATTGTAAAACAAGGACCTATTAAATCCATTAGTATGAAAATTCTGTGGGTTTGAAATCCATTTCCTACTGATAAATACCTGCAGAACTCACTCATTCTTTGGTATCTTAATGAAAATTATACATCAGCATCGTCATGAAAACGATATATCAAAAATTACTTGTTCTACGTGTGAAAATAGCATAATTCATCCTATGTTTTCTGATTCCTTCTTAGAACTGTTAGAGACAACGATAATAAAAAAATTCTGATCTGATGGAACTCAGGAATGAAAACCTTAATTAGAAAGTTATTCAAGTTATTTGTTTAATTTAGGATGTATAAATCATTAAATAACTTTTAACTATTTTTGGAAACTGAGCTTGTTACCATCAGATCAACACAAATATGCAATTATATCCAAAAAACTAGAAAGCTTAATGAAAGAAAACATAAACATACTAAGATGAAAGGTAGTATTTAAAACCACAGAGTCTGTGTCTACTGTGGGGTCATCTCCCAAAATGTCACAGCCCACGCTAATCAAATCCTTTGCATTACTGCAGTTGCAGCACAAGAAGTCAGATAACTGTACTTGCTAAGAGAACCCCTTCATGAAGGCTTCTGTCATGAGACTGTCAAACTGTCTAATATAACAATTTCCAGTACTCAGGTTTAATCAAGCTAGACAAAAATGTTGGAGGCACTCCAACTGTTTTATGGCTTGGGGCATCAGGGATCCTGAGATCGCTTCCCAAGTGCCGTCAGATTCTACATCTCCCAGATTTGGAATCCTGGCTTCCGTGACAGTCTCCTAATGACCACAGGAAATTCCACTATAGCAACTCCATGTCTTCATCAGCAAAAGAAAAATGCAGCAGCACATCCAAGATGCACTCCTTCAAAAACCCATGCGTCATCATGATTTTAAATGAAATATCAGCTTCTCAGGATTTAAATACATAGCACCATAATGATAATTTTTTACGTTCCTGGCTGCTTTAGCCAGAAGGACTGTTGCCTGATGGACTATACAAATGCCTGCTGTTCATGTGTGACAACAAGACTTAGCTGTACAGAGACGACAAAGGGCTAACAAAACTGTAATATGAAGGTAAAAAAGTATCTAAAAGAATCTTGATGTAGCCTACAGACCTTTCTTTTGAAAAATTTATTTTTAAAAGAAATCCTATTAGATGACGCATTTCAGGATTTTAACATTTCTTCTTTTGTATTTGAAAAAACAATCTTCTCTTTGTTTGGAGTGAGATTACTTAACCACTGCCTCAAACTTGCAATAAAAATACTAATTACCAAGTGTCACATCAAAATGGTAAACTGAAATTGCTGCTTTATTCACAAATGTGTTTTCTTGTTCTCACAATACCAATAGCTATTTACAAGTTTCAGTGTTTAATAGAGATGATTTACTTGAGAAAAAAATATTTAAAAGTTTGATAGCAGTAGCAGCTTGACGTTCAGCAACATCTACATATACTCCTCAGACTGTAAGTCAGAAAGTAGAGGTACAAAAACAGATTTTAATTTCAATCTTCCAAAACTTGTCATGTTTTTGAAAGTGATGATTCATTACTTGTATGTAATAAGCTTATCTGAGGACTAGCAGATACAGAAGGATTTGTGGCTTATGCACCTAATTTAGAGACATAATTAGAAAATTATCTTGTACAGTTTGCAGGGAGGAAGGGCAGAACCTCCTAACTCCTGCCTGTTTGTATTTGATTATATATATACACACACACATATTATAATAAGGCAGCTCAGACATCTTACCTGAGTCTGCTTCATTGCCCGCTCCATTCTGCGAGTACTTCCTTTCTCCAGTTTGGTCCGAAGCAGTAACGCTGATGTCTGAATGGCCCAGAACTTTGGCTGGGAGAGCAAGCACTGCAGAGAAAAATAACATTTTGTCATTACTTCACTATTAAAGACACTGAAGACAGTAAAGTTTTTAACAGTGGTCTCAAGCATGAATGCTGTTTCCTACTCCTAAAGTCAAATATGGGGTTGTAGGACTTATTCGATGAACTGAGGGCTGTACGAATTACCTTAATCTATTTTCAACATAAAAAGTGGCCTTCAAAACCACTTCCTCCTTCTCAGCTATGCAGTGCTATGTTTACACATACCCTTAGGGTGCATAGACCAAACCAAGCAAATTAAAATGGATACTCAGAATCAAAGGAAAACAAAGAATTTGATCCTGGACTGACTGGCTCAGCCTTCTCCACACCTGCATACTAGGTAGTTGTAGACAGCAGCAGGGGTCCTACTTCTCAAGGCTGAACAAATCCAGCTCTCTCTTGACCTCTCCTTATATTCAAGGTGCCCTGATGCCCACGTTAGCAGCACTTCCACATGAAAAACGTTGAATTTGTTATGAATCTGAAGAATATTAATTTATCTAGAACTTGCCATGACTTGAGAATAACAGGAAGAATTTTTGACTTCTGGTATATGTATAGGGAATATGGAATAATCTATGTAAGCAGCTTTCCTAAAATCATTTTAAGTTATCACTCGGAACATGCTGCACTGATGCCAGGAACTTAGTGCCAGTCTCCAACCACTGATTCTCAGGAAAGTCCAATAGAAGACATGCAGCCAATATAATTTTGGTATCTCTCCTTAATTTACAGACTGCCTGGACTCTTTCCAGTATGGTTTTAGATAGAATATACCATTTCTGAAAAGTGAGACAGCAGGAAATCTTCCTTGCTAATTTTACTGACACTGCAAATATGATCCATCTTCTCTGAGAAAATATATTTGTCTATAGATATTTGTAGACTGGAGAAAAAGCCCCAGTGGTTTTATTCTTTCCTCTCAAAGATCTCCCAAAGCATTAAAAAGCATACTTTGCTTGTGGTTTGAGTTTAATGCCTGACAAATTCCTGTCATGGTGTAATCTGTTTTTGTTTTCCGTAGTGTTTTCAAAAGAAAGGAAGCAGAAAGAAACTATCTAAAAAAATTTCCTCCAAACAAAACTACAATAGGAAGAGAGGCAACAGCAAATGAAAACATACATGAAGGCAGTGTGAATGCACTTGCAGACAAACACTTCAACTAATCCCACCCTTTGTGACCAAGAATCTCTGCACCAACTCTTTCATAAGTTCTACTCAGATTAAGAGGCACCCAAAGGCTTCTATACTGTCCTCTACCTTCTGAGGATTTGGAGTTAATTAAGGGAACACAATCACAATGTTCTCTATTCCATAGACTTTCAAGTGCCCTTTTACAATCTATAATCACGAAATCTGTTAAGTGTTGTATGTCCTAATTCTGAGAGCTCATCTTTCTCCTGTTTCATCAAACTTCAGTCAAATACCTAAATTTTCAATAATAAAATTTTCAATAATTTTCAATAAAAAATACCAAATTTTCAGACAAACACAAGCAAGGCATTCCTAGCACAGGATGCTGGTGTCTGAATTTATTTTTTAGCAGCCATACCGGGTAGCTGCTAAATCAAACACCTTCAGGAGTTGCTAGGGCAAACACATGAACAATTCTTACACTACCTTAAAAGCTTATTTTGCGGGAAAGGTTACCCTTTCCCCCATTTTCTCCACTATTAGTATTCTGTCCTACTATTTAATTTTTTACTTCAAGGGACTTTTTTCTGTGCTACCTGGTGGTAGATACTAGTGTTTATTTTGCAAAAGAACAATGACGACTAAAAGCCTTGGCTAATAATGTTCTGAAAGATATTTTCAGGTCAGATTACTGCCCTTGTCTAGCAGCAGTCCTTGTCCTCTCATGGGTTCACCTTAGCAAGTGGCCCAAAGAGGGCAGAGCACAAAGCCTCTGTGTCCACACCATCTGGTTCTGCAGGAGAACCGGCAGCCCAGGAGAGCCTCTCCTCTAAGTACCTCCCACACCACCACCTAAGCAGTGATTTAAGCAAGCATGCTGCATGAACTGTGTATAAAGTCAAATAGGGAGGGAGGCAATCTGAAGAGAAACAGGTTGGAAGACAAGCAGAGGTAATTACATTTCACTCCTCTGCAGGAGTAATGACAAGTCGTATTTTGAATAACGATCCTGCTTTTTAAAGGTATTCATGAAACAAAATGAAAGGTATACCTGCTGCAAAATTACAGAAGAAAAATTTAAATTTTCCAACAGTTTTATTGATACAAAAAAAGCATTGCAATTGCCCAAGACAATGAGAAGCAGACCTAGTTTTCATTTAAGAAGCATTTGCAGTTTTATACTTGTACAGAGCTCACCGTCCTGTGCCAGAATTCAAATGCTCACCTTTTCATTGCCTAATTATAATGTTAAAAGCACTACAGAAACAAAATAATACATGCATAAAGGGCACAATTGTTTATACTTGAAGGCTGTAAAGAACAGTTTCAGAACATGTAACCATAACTATTAAGCAAGCTTTAATCTTATACCCAAAATGTCCAAATATTCCAGATAATAAATACTTTCCCGTAAGATCCAAAGCTTTATAGTTTCACCTGAAGCTAAATCTAGACTCTATTAATGGGACTATAGGTTAAAATAAAACATCTGGGGGGAAAAAAAACTTACTCAAGATCATGCAAGTTTTGTCAACATACTTGAAAGTTCATTACACTGCACCGAAGGCAGCTAAGAAAATTAACAAAATAATTCTGAAACAAAACCACTATTGAGAATCTTCACAAGTCATCTTTGTTCTTACTTTAGGGAAAGAACAATAAAATAAAGAAAAAGAAACACAGGAAGATTAGACAGGGTGAGAAGAAATGAAAGGAAATAAGGTTATGCAACATTTTCTGCACAGAGCAGAATATTTTCACATGGGAAAACTCATTTCTCCAATTCTTCCACACTTTTTTTCCTACAAACAATATCATCCTCTCCTATCATATCAGAATGCAAAACAGGAGATGACCAAAGTATTACACAAACCAGAACCTTTAATTCAATATATCTTCCTCATATGATATTCAAATGACACAAGATGATGCTTGCAAGTCTTAACAAAGTAGTCCATTATTGTACCATACTTACAGTATCCCCATAGCTATGTAAGAACAAAAGGCAAGTTTTGTTCTTGGAACAAAACTTCTTCTCCAGCCAACCTGGTCCAGATTGCTCAAGGAAGTTACTGATGCCCTATCCCTGGATGTATTCAAGGACAGGCTGGATGGGGCTTTGAGCAACAGTGTCCCTGCCCATGGCCGGGCAGTTGGAACAAGATGACCTTTAAGATCCCTATCAACCCAAACCATTCTATGGTTCCAAGTAACACCTGAATTGTGAGATAGCTAGGTGCACAGTAGTATGACACCCAGATCAAACACAGTCACAGATTTCTGTCAAACCCAAAAATCAAGTACCATTAATGAACGATTCAGCCTCATAATTCAGAATTTAACCTAAGTGTGAAACATTCCCTGATCACTCTTACAACTTTCTGTCAGGGAAAGAGAGAAAGAATTGTATTGGTTGGTCATTACTTATAGAAGGTATAGATTGGTCAGAGCAACTCTTCTACCTTCCTCCATCTACTATTTTAAAAAGTTGGAGTTCCTTCAGGAATTCTTCCTGACATCGAAGTCAGGAAGACCTTAGTTAGGCTTATTAGACACGTTAGAAAACCTGGAACAGGTAAACATGACTCTTGTTAACTGCAGCTCTAAATAATTTTAATGTTTTCTTATTTTGCCTTATGATAAATCTACACAGTACGCCTATTCTTTTACTCCTGAAGCTAACTCAGTGATAAACTATCACTAGCCTAGCAAAGTACTGTGACTGCTATGATGGAGCTATCATCTGAAAGTGGACTTGCAAACTGAGCAATTTTAATTGCAACCAGTTGTGGAATTCCCAAGAATTTGCACATCAGTCCATCAGCGAACCAAAAATATTCTGCTTATTGGCCAAATTGCCAGGATGTGGTGAAATAGCTTAACTGAAGTCACAGGCATGAGGCACCCTGAGGATTGCTCTGTTCCTCTGTCATCCCTCCAAAGATACGACCCTTAGTTTAGATTCGGCTTGGGTTATTTGCTAACATATTTTAAGTTACAAACAAACAAGCACAAAACACTGGGGGAGATTTAGAGAAAAAAAAGATATTTCTTTTTACTTCCCTTATATTGTCCATTTCCGTTAACATACTTCAGGAGCTTTGTTGTTTGCTTTTCCAAAAAACCACATGTTAAGACTTTCAAATTACTCATGTGGATTACTTCATGTCTACTTATCAATAGTCTTGCTTCATATAACCACGTATATCTTTATTTGATGATTTTCAGTAATTCATTCAGATAATTAACATGAAACCCCTACTTCCTCAACATATCCAAAGGCAAAATGGCAACCTTATAACCCAATCTATGCTTCTCTGTAAAATGAGGCAATACCATGGCTTCTTTTCCACATTCTATACCCTGCAGAATAGTCAGGTGAGTACATAAAAAACCCACTAGCTGGAGATGTGTGACCAAAGCATGAACAGGGAAAAGGTGCATTTGCCCTGTATATATATCTGTTAATCTCTGGTGAAGGACTTTATTACTGAAAGCTAACTTACAAGTGCTTAATTTATTTTATGTACACAGCGAAGAACTCACTGACAAAAGAACTTCTCTGGAATTCAGTCCTAAGAACAAGAGGAGAGAATCAGTAGGATACTAGGGAGAATGTGATTTGTTTTCCACGTTATTCTCATCCAAATAATCTGACACTTAAGTTTCTGTCTAAGTAATGCAAGCTTTCAGTCATGTTCAAATGACACTTACTTAACTGGAAATTTTTTGGAAATTTCTCCTAGCACTAAACCGGTGACCAAAAAAGCAAAATGAAATAAAATTAAATATAATCAAACCAGAAAGATGCCACAATACTGTGGAAAAACTTCCTTACATTAAATCTACATATTTTCGACAGAATAGTATTTCATAGAAGATACTCCTTGCATTTATGGAAAATAGTATGTACAGAAAACTCTGCCCTGGAAAGTAGCTAGATGAACTTTATGAAACTATTTTTAATTGCCTGGGAAAGATTAAGGCAATCCAAGGTCCACAGGGAAGCAAAAATAATAGAAATTTTGAGAAAAATTCTTAAAATATTAACTCCTCTACTAATCAAGCTCAAACACAGATGATCTGCAGCAGTACTGGCAGCATCTGGTTGAAATGGGATTTGTAACTTTAAACAATAATTCTGTTAGAACCCTATAAGGTAAAATAAAGTACATTTGTGACTAAGTGGTTTCCAATACCAGTGCACTTTTTATGTTTTAGTGAAAAGCTCAAGTATCAAGAGGGCAAGAAAAATAATAAATTTCTAGTTGCAATTAAGCAGCAGAACCATGGCTTGGCAACAAAACAAGCCAGTCAGTATGACCACTTTTGGCTTTTCTGCTTAGTGTAGGAACATGTAAAAATTTCCTGTTTGCTCAGACAGATCAACTAGCTTTGTTCAAATCAAGTATTCATACCTATTCTGCCGCACATGCCCATCCCAAAGATTCTAAAATAAATAGGAATCAAAAGAAGATTTGATCATATAGCATCACGAGCAAATGTATGACACTGAAGTTTCACAGAGCTTAAATTACTCCTAGCATTGTTTTTATTCTTATCACAACACTCAACAGTTTACCAGTCCTTCAGTGACCACAAATTAAGAGGAAACTATAATAACTATGCATATACACAAACCCCCAAATAAATAAACAACTCAAATTAACTACTGTTTTCTAAATAGGCATATTTACTGGACAAGAAGTAGTATTTGATGTTTAAGCTGATTTAACGTATGTGTCAAAGGACTGCTTTTAAGCACAGAATGCTGTTTTGCTGGTGAATATAAATATTGTAATGCAAAAAACTGCTTAGCAACCAGCTAAAGGAATTATTATAATTATTGTATGTAAACCTCTATATGTATTTTTACGTAATTGCATTGAAATGGAACCCTTAAACTAAAATGTGTATCTGTAAACACCCATCTGATTCATCCCAAAGGCCTAAAGCTATTATTTCAGAGAGGTTGTTTTTTTCATACTAACAGGGGAGTTCCTCCAGGGTCTTCATAAAT
>VZRQ01010972.1:593588-646644 GCA_013397975.1 Machaerirhynchus nigripectus
ATATATGTGTATATATATATATAAAAAATATTTTTCATTTCTCTGAGATTATCACCTTAACGCATGACAACTTCATTTTAGGTTCAAAATTCAAATATAACCTGACAGACAATAAAGATTGGAACAGGAAATTGGAAGAGGTAGCAACAAAACACAACACATTGAATCCAAGCCTACTGACTTTACTGCTTCTACGGGAGAACTTCTCCTCATGGAATCCGCAGTATAATCCCCGATTTACATAAAATATCATAAGTACATGATAGTTCTAAACAAACAACAGTGGTTAACTTGGGAACAAACAAATCGGACAACGAAGTAAATTATTTCAAACCATCCTCTCTTTTCAGCTTCTGTCATCCATAATCACTGGCATTGAAGACAACATTCCCAAATAATAATTTTGGAATCTGCACCACTACACAGGATGGCAATTTGAACACCTATAAATTCCTCACCTTTCTAGGTATTATGAACAAGAAATACTTGATTGCGTGTGTCAATAATTGGATACAACATACTGATGTGAAAAAACCAAATTTGGGGCATCTGTTAATTTGTTTGACAGCAAAACTTCAGATAAATAACTTCTAGAAACATTAGGATTGCTTTAGGCACAAGCAATTATGCTGTATATTCTCCAGTCTCATTTTATTAGCTATGAACACCTTCATATTTTCTAAGGCCCTACAAGAAAAAAATTACATTAGGATTTCACTCGAGATGATTGTTGTTTCAAATTGACAAATTCTAACCCTATTTGGCATAATTATGTCCTTGGAAAGCAACACAAACAAGATATGGGACACAAACAAAGACAATAATATCTTATACCGTAAGAAAGCAAAGCTTCCATAAATGCTATGAGAGTGGATATGTTCAGTGGCTAGTAAAAAGGGAGAGAAGAAAAAATAGTCTAATTTATGCAGAAAATCTAATTCCTAGCATGACAAAAGGCAACAGACTTTGCAGGTTGGTTTTTGGTTGTTTTTATATCTATTAAAAAAAAAAATCTAAATGGAAGGACTATTCACATCATGTGTACTGAACTCCTTTTGTACTACATCTTTCCTCCTCAAGGTCAAAAGAATTGCTCCAGTATCAAACAAACATCAAAGGCCCTGTTGGTATGTTCTAACAACTATCAAAACCTGTGCTGTATATGCCTTGACACATCTGTTTAATTTCATACTTCAACTAAACATGGAAATCTGTCCTACACTTTCAGTCATTCTAACAGAGTTTTGGACCAGAATAAAATCAAAATATTATCAACTAATCCTGCAAATTAGAAGTGTATCTACATCAACACATGAGCAACTGTCTTCAAAATTTCTGTCTTTTTCTGTGAAATGGACAGTAATTTTAGGTAGCAATCAAAAGCATATTTTTCCATACGACTTTGACAAGTATAACTTAAAATCTAACAATATGCAAACTCTTTGGAGTTACAGATTACTAACTGACTTAACAGTCTTAGGGCAAAACTAGCAAGACAAGGATAATTTACATTTTTTTCTTTCAAATGTCCCAACTTGCATTATACGCTTCAAATTAATTATATTTCAGGCATTATTCCAAATCCTGTGTCAGTGTTGCTTTTTCAGCGTTGCATGAGGAAAATGTGTTATTACTTGGTTAGGTCTTAAATACTTTATTGCCTAACAGCATCTAATATAAATTCTACATGGCACATTTAGAGCATTATGCCAAGACTTTTGCACTGTAACAACAAAACAAAAAATAAAGCAATGCTTGAGCCTGTATGAACTGCATTAGCAGAAGTTCTGTATTTTTAGGTCTCTCGGTGTTTCAGTGAGTTGTTACATCATGACAGCATGCTACAGAGTCAATCATGTGATCACCTGTGGTTTTCTTAAGGCCTCCTCAGGTTACCACGATTTAAAAAAATTGTCTGACAATCAGTCAGGTAAACTAGAGACACAAGCAGAAATCCTGAAAGTATTAAAGTGACAGAGGAGAAGATTTGCTTTCCTGAACTGGCTGAGACATCAGCATTTGCACAGTGCCATTTTCCAGTACTGCTTTAATATTCCATGTATTTCAGTAGGTTCAGACCACACATTCAGCATACTTTTCCCAAAATCTAAAGCTACTCACTCAACTATATGACAAGGGTTTATTTTGGTATATAAAACTAATCCTGGGACTGTTCAACTAAAATAGCTTTTCACCACAACAGGTGTTAGCTGATCATTAGCAGAGCTGGGCTTAAAGCTCTTAACCACAGCCATTAGAAATTCCTCTTGGTGTTAAAAAGTCAAGAGCAAGGCCAAAACACCATCAGTGATCTGCATCAAGGGACTAGTTTAATTCAAATGGCATTTTTAAAATTCACTTTGTCTAGTCTTGTCTGGTAGCCTCAGTACTCAAATTATAACATTGCATCATAGTAAATACAGAGTACCTTTTGTTGACTTTGACTACTAAAACAAGAAGACACTATCTGAATTTTTTTTTTTTGCATTGCTATATACTTCAGTGTGTTTGAGATTCTTCATATACATAATTTCAGAAGCTTGGATAATTTAATAGATTTGGAGTAAAATATTAATTATGAGTGCTTTGAAGTGAAACACATATGTACACGCACATACTTGTTACCTTTTTCAGTTTTCTTTTTGTCCATACATACTTTATAAGACAAAATGTTAGAAACCTTCTAGGTAAACAGTTAGTTATTTACACTATACTAGACTGATCTAGAAATAAATGCTAAACTCAACAGAGCAGCAATTATATCACACTTACCAAAAGCCAATTTAATGTTCTCAAGTGTCTCATTTAATTTTTGTCTGCAAGTGACTGACTGTGTCTCTGAAATTTATGATATCTGGAATTTATCACATGTGAAGGCACATTAAATACAATATAAGAGTTACTTCACTGTTGGCTCAATCAATTCAAAAGTTCGAAGGCAAGACTGGAATAAATTTTCTTCTCAGAAGACTTAAAAAATATCATAGTACATGAAGGCTAACATAATTTCACTTCAACTGTATTTTCCACAGCGTTTTTTACCCCACTCAAATAGTGTTCTGCAACAAACAGGTAGGTCTTGATAACATCCACCCACAGGTATCCTCATATTCTGTCCTGCTTATAATTCTAAATATATTTCCCTTCCATGCCACTCATTTTAAGCAGTAACTCTTACTCCTTCTGATATCTACCCTGCAAAGGCACACTTCTTGCTTCTAAGCAATTATTTATGTATACTAGATCAGCTTGGAAACTGTGCTGGCTTTTGTGCCACTTCTGCAGTACCTAGAATTTCAAGGAATAAAAAAAAAAATCAGGCAGGAAAGCTTGGAAGTTAGTTCTATTATCTACTCAAAGATACTTTAGGATGTTACTATCCTTATTAGAAATAGCAATACACTTCATTATCTTTCTTCAGCCATCTCTTCTACCTCTCCCTAAAAGAAAGCAATTGTGGTTGGGAAAACCCAACACAGTCTCTTCTCAGCAACAGATCAACATTGCTTCATATTCACCAGCAACCTTTTCCTTTGTTGTCAATACTCAGACTCAGCATAGTCAGCTGACAATACAGCTGAAAGTCTTGATGGGGAAAAAGGATGACTTCCCAAAAGAAAATATCCTCAGACTTTACAGCTTGTTTGTTCCATTTGTTTTCTTTGGCAAAGTAAACGTAGGCAATATTCAGGTAAGATGAGGCTGCCTTACCCCTGGTCTTAGTTCTTCTAAACAACATTTGTCAGGAGAACATCTAACCTTTCCATCACCATCACCATCTCATTTGAAACCTGGATAATCTCTAGTCCATTTTGCCTCTTCAGTGAATTTTATTTCTGAAGAACATGGAGCAAAAAGAATCATACAAAAGGTCTAGATGTGCTGTTTTTACTAACTGATCTAAATATGTTGTTCCGTGAAAGGCTGCGTGTTTATTTTTCCCTCCTTCTGCTTCCATGTACACTTCATCACATGCAGAATATCAATCAAAACAACTCAGTCTCTTTCTCCCCAACTACACTTTTCAGGAGTGTAAAGGGAAACGGATAAGCACTGTTAGAACAAGGTTCATATCCAAACATATGAATTGCCAGAGCTCTTCCTTCTTCCTGTTACAGTCTTTAGGTGTTCTGAATACACATCAAGAACTTCCTCAGCTTTTAGGTTGGATGTTCCTATGTTTTCTCTTCGAAAATCTGTCACATGCCATACCCCCGCAACTCAGAAACACCAAAATATTGTGTATTAAAAAAATTAAATGAAAGGGGGTCCTCTGATGTGGACATAGGGGTACTGGAAATGGATGTCTAGTCAGAAGTAGAAGAAACACAAGCACATGATGATTGTCTTCCCAGCTAGCTCTGAATGTAGCTCTGCAGATAAAACTGGAACGAATGCCCAATGTCCCCTACATGATACAATTCACAGGGAAAAAGGTCACAGAAAACAAGCACTAGAGAAATATTCCCTTTCAAAGGAAGTCTCATATGTTCCACAAAAAGAGATGTGTGAGAGGAGTACAAAGATTTACGTTTACCGGAAAATTTTCAGTGGAAACACAAGACTCAAAGAAAGCTTTGTATGGATTTAAATGTAACAAACACAAAAAAGCAAGCTCATATTAGGCTACATGAAACAAAAGATAACAAGAAGTATGGAGACTTATAGTGAGCTTATAAACATTATTCTTTGCTTCTTTATAACACAGTCTGCGACTTAACTTGCATGCATGCAGGTACGTAACTTGCAGAGAAAGCTATGGAAGAAACAAATAACACAATTCAAAGTAATTTTAGACACAATGAAAAAATCAACTTAGATCAGGTTTGGCTAGGAAAATGTTTCAGTGCTTTTCTCCCCTTAGGATTTTCTACTTTCTAATAACAGTACAAAGATATTATCAATCAAATTAGTTGTTCAGTTCTACTTATACAACCAAATTGCAGATGTATCCTGGATGTCCAGAATTATGTAAGTTTTCTTCCACATTAACAGGGCTGATATTTAGCAGGTTTTTAAGAGCTTGATGCTCTCTTATGACACTAAGTGGTGTATACATATTGTATCGTCATGTAAGACGTAAAAGAATAATTTTTTTTTTATGCTGTTGCCTAATCTGTTTTTTGGGTTGTATTTTGGTTTGCTTTTTTCTTTTCGTTTTAAGAGACTATTTAAGTTCAGGAGTAAGCTTTCCTTGAAGGTTCTCAATTTTTTTTTTTTAGGAGAAGAAAGAAACTAGAGAAGAAAAGGAAATGTCATGAAAAAAAGACAACACTGGTTTTTTTAAAGGAATCAGCTTTTAATGACTAGTGAAGGGTAAACCACGTAAGATATGGCTCCTATTTTCACTTAGAATGGAGTCCAGCCATATGACTGACACTTGCTCTGTTGTGCCAAACACATCACTTACTCTGTGTTATGCTGAAAACAACTTCAGCCAGATTTGACTGTAGTAGCATTGTTTTTTTCAGGTCTGTGGTTTGGACTTACTCCTGAAACAGCCTAAGTACAGACTCCCACACCACATCACAGCACTGCATTTACTTCCTAAGGCCCAATCTCAACAGCAATAAATCACAATTTTGGATACAAAAGACTAGACTTTAACTCTTTGGTACCAATGATAACGATTTCTCCAGTTATTAAACAACAGCAAATTTCTCATTGTAACTGCTCAGCCTCTGGAATTTCACCATCTGTGCCAAGGTTCTCAATGTATCGTGATCTCGAGGTTATATCCTAAAAACCGAACTGCATTTTTTTTTCCTTGCACAGGTAGTAGAATAGTGAATCTGGTTTGACAATGGCTAGATATCGTATTTTAAAAATAGATAAATTCAGGACTGTATGCAATGATACACACTATCTGAGGACTTGGAATCTATTTAGTCTCAAGACAAACAAAGCAAATGACTGAAAAAAAGGCTGAAAGTTAGAAAAACTGTGTCAATGGAGGATATTTTCTAACTTGTTAGAATTGGCCATGTGGGAGAAGAAATATGTCCTACTCCCCTTGCAAACTACCACAATAGGCTCTTAAATCCTCTGCCCTTCATGCTCTACCCCCCTTCAGCCTTGCCTCTCCTCTGACAAAGAGCATTTTCGGAACAGACATTCCTATAGGTTAACTCATCCTCTGCTGACAGAAACCTATTCTTCAGAGAGACAGTTACGACTTTTATTCTTCTCATTTGTTAATGTTGCCTGTGGCTACAGACAAAACCTGTGATTTTTCAATATTTTCTTTAGGTTGGTCAATTTTTTTTTTTTTCAGTAGTACTTCTTACTCAGCAAAATCCACGTAATACTACACATTAGGATTCCCATTTCCTTTTTTTCCTGCTTTGCTTGTTTGAACTTTTCAGGGCAAACACACTGCTTTCAAAACTCTGGATCACTGGAAAAATTGTTTAGGCCTGACAGATACTGCACCCTTATGCGACTGACCCAGGGTGGTGGGATTAGTCTGTTCTGCCTGCCTACTTGCATTTATGAGCTCACTACTATGTTTTTTTCCATAGAGTGCCAGTGATACTTCCTGTTTATTTGGTCTATCAACAGCGTCTGGAAGAATGCTGTTTTATATACCGTTGTTATCTGATGCCACATAGATTTGTACTCTAACAGCAACTTTTATCTTTAATTCTACACTGATAACTTCAGGACAAATATCCATTTACAATAATTATCCTTAAAATACTTTAATTGAGAATCTTTTGCAGGAAAAGAATATAGGGTAGCAAAAATACTTGTTCTCAGACAGATTTGGAGCAAAACCATAAAAATTACACAAAACAATGAAGCCTTAAAAGTTCTCTTCACTGCCTCCCTTAAAGGCAATGAATTATCTTCTTGAAAAGAACCAATTTAAATGTTTTCATAATTTCAAAAGTTTAACATTAGTCAATGCCATGAGAAGAATAACAGTTGCATACAGATTTACACTGTAAAATGCACATCCCATTTGTGAAGCCATCCTATAATGATGGTAACTAGTAAAAATCAGCTACCACATTTTTTTCTGTGACAGGAACAGTCAAAAAAAATGAGGAATAATTACATGCCTAGACCAGTGATTTATAGTAAGGCTGCCATTAACTTTATTAATCATCTATGTCAGAACAAATTACAGAATTTCTATTAAAAACCCTCCCAACCTCCAGTCTGTAAGAACAGCTGTCTGTAGAACAGTGAGACACAGCAAAAGAAAAACCACAGTGCCAGACAGGGCTCTACAGGGAGTGTGTCTACCTGGTTTTCCCCCATTTTGAATGCCAGCATCCACCACAGGAATTCTGCCTACAATGGTCTCCATGGTTCAGCAGCCTACATACTGCAATACTTGGTCTTCACAAGTAATGAAACATGTTAATGCAAGAGGCATGCCTCACTTACTGCTTGGTGGGCTAAGGGGCTAGGAGATGGCTGGAGTTGACAATTTTAGTTAGACTTCTAGGGTGGCCTCAACAGTTTCCCCAGAAAGAGCCTACTCAAGAGCAAGTCTCAATGCCCATTAGAAGACTGATTTCTGATTTAAATCAGTTCCTTCCTGACTTCACCAGCAGAAATATTTTGTCTCTTTGAAGAGCTACTGCTCTCACATGCAAGAGCATCAAGCTGCTGGAGGCCACTGGCACCTTGGCTTTAAACCTCATGTGCAAGAGTTTAGTTTCCAGGAGCAAAACAAAGCTGCCACCTTCCTTTCAGAAACTGAAAGACTAACTCCCTAAGCAGCAACCAAAAATGAGGAAAGAATGGAATAGTCAGCAATACATTAGCAAGAAAGGAATTAGGGAAGATGAGAGCAAGAGTGAAAGATAAACAAGAGGCAAGCACTGACAAAGAAGGGCTGAGAGGAATATGGCATGGATGAGTAAATAAAAAGGGAAGCTGACACTAGCACTAGTGACTAATACTAGTTGGGGGGGGGGAGAATGAGAGACTGCTGGAAAGTACAAAAGAAAATCCTGTCCTGGTGGGCAAAAGTGAGTAACATTCCTAAACCTGACAGAGAAGTAGACAGAGTCTATAATCTGAATATATTTATTAGAGATGAATGGCAATGTCTGGGATGTGCTTTGACGTGAAAGAAGTTAGAAGCATGAGCTGTAATGGATTAAAATTTAAACACAACAGTCTAGCATTTGATCAGTTGTATTATGCACAGAAACCACAGCAGTTATTAAAATCACTATGAAATCTGGATGAAGAATCATAGAATGGGTTGGGTTGGCAGTGACTCTTAAAGGCCATCTAGTCCAATTTCCCTGCAGTGATCAGGGGCATCTCTTCAACTAGATCAGGTTGGCCACAGTCTCATTCAATCTAACCTTGAATGTTTCCAGGGATGGGGCATCTACCACATCTCTGGGCAACTTGTTCCTTCACCACCATCTTCAAAAAGATTTCTACCTTGTATCTAGTCTGAAGAAGCTACAAGACATTTTAGTTTGAGAAACAAAAGAGGCAATCTTCTTATTTATGTACCCCTATGGTTTGCATCTTCCCAGCTTTATTAGAGCTACAACATACAGAAATAAATATTTGCCCACTATAGATAAGGAAAAGACACAGAATACACAAAGACACACGCTGCAGTTCTTGCACAATAAGCTGTAAGATGAGAACTGTGTCCTTACCCCAGGCACTAAATGTCCTGCTTGCTTTTCGACTCTTACTACTAAGCTATTAGGAGCTACAGACCATGCAAGCTGTTCAAAATAAAAAGTTTTCTAAACATATTTCATTCCTTCATTCCAAAACTGTAAGGCCTTGACAGATATGTATTAAACTAAAAAGCAAAAAACCCATCATTTCCAGCAAACAATAAAAAACCAAATTAGGTACAATACCCAGTGCATATGCTTTCCCTCTCCTAGTGTTGCAATTATGAAATCAAACATCTAATCTTACAGCACAGAAAAATATTTTACGGTCTATTTATAGAAATCTGTAAGAATTATTTTCTCTCTCATCTTCTGGCTAGACTAGACAGAATTCATTGGAGAATGTGTTGGCCATTGTACTCTGACAAATGTACTTAAGAAAAATCTAGCTGACACAAGACATGAAGTCTTTCAAGAAAGAAAAAAGCCCAAGCTCCAATTTAATTAATGCAAGACATGCTTAAGGATAATATAGACAAGACAGTAAAATCTCAAATATGTCAAAATATATCAACTAATACCTAGTGTCATGATTTTTATTTTGGTTCAGAAAAGGCCTCAAATCTCAGCTTCCCAGAGAGAAAAACATTAAATAGTGTAAATATTTTAAAACATTTTTGCAAATTGAAACATGCAGAACATGATGCTTTTAAACATTTTATTGGCCTTTATTTGAATAGTCTTCATAACTAACAGCTCTACTTGCTATGATTAATGCAGCCAATCCAAACATGTCAAAAGTATTTACGTTATACCATATTATCATGTATGCTATATGCTAGGAATATAAATTATACCAGAAAAAATGTCTGAAATTTCTCACAGTAATCATGAGACTCATTTATGATCACATATTGCTTGAACAGTCCACTAAATGAGCTGGCATTGGTTCTATTTCCTGATGCAATCGGCTAACCTTCATGAACAGAATATGAACCTTTCTTATTCGTGTATTTGCATAACTGGAAATTACTTTTCATAAGGGTAACAAACATTTCAGGTGAATTACTTTATGAAGTTTTCCTGCATATTTGATGTTACAAATAAGTACTAAAAATAACACTTTGCTTTACTGGCCTGTAAATTATACCAGTAAAAATCTATTTCTGGAAGAAAAAAAACCAGCTGAGCAATGGGGTCCTGATGGCAAGAATAAAAGCTTCCCCCCTTTAGTAATATAATACATGATCGGTACTTTAACTCAAGCATTCTATAAATACACGTAAAATAAATGTACATACACCCTCCATACAGATGTATTTAAATGTTTCACAAACTAATTTAACCTTAACATTTTACTTTCTGGCCAACAGCACTTTAAAATTCCATTTTTCTATTTAAATGTGCTGCTCCTGATAAAAGAAAGGAAAGGAAATATTGTGGAACTACCAGAATCGGAGCTGCTTAATCTTTGTCCTTCTGTAACCTAAAGGGCACCGTGTTTTTCTACGACATACTGAAGCCAACTAACTCCTCATACAAGTGCAGAACAATGTACAAAACCATAACCAAGATCACTGCTGAACAGAACAGGGTTTACTCAAATGAGGACAGCTAAGCAAGTAAAGGAGTATTTCCATGAATCTAAGCTGTGTTTCTTTGCAAAGTTTTTCAAAAATAGTTACTACAAATCTTTCTCAATTACATCCCCTTTCAAAAGTCCATGGTTTATAGACTTAGAACTTGATTAAACACTTTTTTCCTCAAAAATCTTGAATTGTCTGTCAATAAATGTACAAAGGAAAATACCAATTAGAAAACCTTTCCAGTAGCTTGGCTGCCTAAAACTTCAAAAGGAAAAAAGACCAAAGGAAAAAAAAATTAAAGAAAGGAAGAATCATTGGAGCCATTTCAGTTTTTTTCATCCCTAATTTTCGGGGAATAGAAAAAGAAAGTTGTGCAGAAATGGGGTAAGATAGATTCCTTGCTTATCCAGTTCATATTATATTTTTCCCAAAGCAGCTAGAATAGAATAGCCATAACTGACTGCATCCAAAAAAACTCAGAACAACAGGACAGAGACATTTTACTCATGAGAAATGACTCAGTGAGTATCAGATTTGCACATTTCAGACACCTTGGGAGGGAAGAAAAAACACATTTCACGACTGCAATCAAAAACTATGACATTGTAATCAAACCTATCCTAAGGTGCTTTAAGTCAAAAAAATGGTTACTTGTTCTGTATTTCATCTTAAACATAGACCATAAAGATTGTTTGGTGTACTGACATGAAAAATGTTCTACTTCCAGCTGAAACACATACATGATTCCATCAGAGAAAATTAAACTCAAGTTACTTAGACACTAGCAAACAAGAATTCAACCACCTTTATTTTGTCAGATGCTATGGAACAAGCAAGATTTGAGTAATATTTGAAGTTCTGGGTTAGGAAGAAAAACAAATGAAGGAACGATACTTAGGTAGGCAGAGAAGATGAGGGCAAGACATTACGATAGCTATATAAATTTTAAGAATAATTCTTCCTCATATACAGTAAAACCATGAAAAATTTACTTTGAAAAAAGGGAGGTTTGGATCTACTCCTTGTTCAGTTCATCTGCGCCCTGTCCAGCCAAACAGTCAGAGCAGAATATAAGTCCCTAAAGAAAGTGAACTGCTAGTACTGATAACATGTGAACTAATCATCATAACATCATCAAAAAGGGGTTACTAAGGATCAGACAGAATAGTGAGAACGTCTTATTTCCTTCAGATGATACCTCAGACAGCATTTTGTTGAATAGGGGGTTTAATTTCACCTTCTTGTTGCAATGAAATCTTTCTTGCTGAAGTAAATTATAATAGTTATAACTGGTGAAGGACATGAGAGGGGGAAGGGAAGCCTGGGACATGTCAACTGGCTGTCAGAGAGGCTGCTAGAAAAAATAAGTGAGCTGCTGATAGATAAAGAGGAAGGAGGAGGGGGAGAAGAAAGGCTGCTGTGGGAAAAAATGTTATTAACTGTCATCAAATTTGCCTGCTTAACTTCTCAAACCCTTAGACAGGCAAAAAAATCTACTAATATTTAAACACGATTTTCATGTTCTTTTACCACTGCAGTTTCAGTGAGCCCACTAAAATCTATTGCTTGAGTAATTCTCTACAGATTATACAAAAGAGCACACTATTCTAGAAAGGAAAGGCTATCCCAAATTTCTTGCTCAGAAAGGCACACAATAAATCAGGAATCATCTCTTGCAAGATATGATGCAAGCAGAGCTGTGTATCCCATGGACTGAGGGAAGAATGCAGACCACAGGGGAGAACAAAGTTGAAAGGGATAAAAGTGTCAATTATGTTGAAATCTGATACTTTGTAAAATAAACCAACTTCAGGCAGACTGTTACTTAATCCCACTTTTGGAATGGAACCCAAGCTTCACCCCTGCCCTGCAACACATGTACTACAGCACATGGTTGCTTTACCCTAAAACTTCTAAATGCACACAACAGCAGCAAACACAACTGACAACAGCAGGCCAGTCTCCTACCCACAAAACACTGCAAACCCAAGTACCAGACACTTTGTGCATAAGCTTCCAAGAGATCCAGTCGAGTCTTTGCACATGCAGTAAAAAGAGGCAGCTTCTCTTTTGCTATACTCAATCTGATTTCCCAGTACTGTGTGATGGGCCAGAAGGCATACATGCGTTAAATTAGCAAGTGTTTAGATCCTGACATTCCTGAAAAATGATTCAGACTCTTATTCAAAAGTCTTTAGAAGGAAAAAAAAAAAAAAAGAAAGAAAAAAAAGAATAGACTAGCTTTGAATTCATTTACTTAAAAAAAGTCTCACTAGTAACTAGCAGGGCTTTGCTGAGAGAAACCCTTTGCAGAATTACAATCCTGTAACCAACAGAGGCTATTCAAAATGGGCAACACAGCTTAGAAAAGAAGTGAAAGAAAGTTTTTATAAAGCCACAAAAGTTACAGCAGTAGAGACACATGGCACTCTTAATGAGCTTTTCAATACTCTTGCTGCTTATAAAACAAAAAAACTGCAGCCATTTTCTCAGCAGAGAAAAATGCACTGCTTTTATTTAAGCTATATAAACAAATTCTCTTTAGAAACCAAATTGGCATGTTAGTTTTATAGAGTTTTGATAGGAAGGCTTAACATTAAAAATATCGTATGCCGTGATTTGATTGCTCCCTAGTTCCACATTAATATCACAAATGCCATAGAAAAGATGAGAAAAACAAAGCATTTCCATTTCCACCTTCCACTCCCTCCTCCCAAAGCCCCCTTCCACAGAGAAAAGCAGAAAAAGTATTCATATATGCATATTCATACACACACAATAAAACGTGCACTTTAATTCTTCACTGTGATTTTCAAAGGTACCATACAACATCAGCTTCTATTACACTCAATAAATGCCCACTTCTGGAAAAAAAAATATATCCAACCATTCTAAAACTCCTTAGTAAAGATAGTCTCTTATGGAATCAGTAGCTCAACATGGGAAAAACATTCCCATCTGGTCTATCTTTGGAATACATAGTATTCCTTAGATTTTGCAGACTCCTTCCACATTCTCCAAGTTCTCAATCAGACTTTGGTATCCCTCACAGCATTACTGGAACAGTTTCAGAATGATACATTATTTTTGTTAGAAGATGGTAAATAACTTCAGTAGTAGCCCAAGTAAAATACAAGCTATTACACTGGGTTTTTTCCCTCTTTAAGAAAGATATCCTCACCTGTTCAAAGTGTCCACAGACAAGAATTGCCAGAGCTTCCTTTTCCCTCTTTCACCACTTAATAAAAAAACTGACTGTGCTACTCTCTGTAAATCCTGAGAAGCCTCACAATTATAAGAAACCAAAGCAACTAGATTTTCCATGGTCCCTTTTCTCTTCCTTCTCATCTTCCATGAATTCCAAAGGATACAAATATGGGGCTAAGATGTGCAATGCAGAAAGCAAGGCTTCTCCTCCTCAGTTTCCGGTTACTTTCTCTTCTCAGTCCCCTACAGATTAATACTCTTGCTGCCACTCAACGTTCCTTGATCATAACACACTAATAAGGGAAAGAAGTAATATTCTCCCACACTAGGCTAAGTGCTCATTACATTTACCACAAAAACCATTTCTCCTGGACTGTTCAAGAGCTTCGACAGATGGAATAGGTAATTTTAAGGACCAGCTGCAGCTCCTTAATCTTGGATATTTGTTGGAGTGTTGTATTAGACTACAAAACATTGAATTGTTTCCAGAGTATGTAAACTATAAGCTATAGCATAAACTTTCTATGAAGCCCTAAGAATTTGTATTGCAGAGTCTAATCGTATCAGCTTTTTTTTTAAAAAAGAAAACATTTTTTTCTTTTGCAAGAGAAAAATGCAACACCATCCGGTAATTAATATTTTCCCTATTTCTCTGCAAGAACTGCATAATATTAAAATTGTAACATAAAGGAATATTTATCAGTTCTTAAATAGAGGTTTCATGTGTTCCTGGAACTTTTTTACATTTCGCAAATAGTTCGCAGTCTTCTGTTCTAAAGTTCATGTTCACATCACAAACATCTTTATTAAGCTTTAAATGTAATTTTAAATTTTTTTTTAAATATCATGTACACTTACATAGCACTGTTGTGCATTTTGTCTCCTCTTTGGTATACCGTCTGAACTGCATTACCTATTCGAAATAATGCAAACGACAAAATTTAATCAAAATTATTTTAAAGCTTACTTCTGCTCATTTCCTAAAAGGATTTTTTTTCTAAAAAAAGTATTTTGGCCACTGATTTACAGCTCAGTGATGTACTTGTGCAATTCTGGGGAAAAACTGCTGACCAATATAAGATGCAGCAGAACTTCACAATTGTATTTCTACATTGAAAACAATCCATTGACATTAAAGAAAATAAGGAAGCACTATTAGGCATTGTAAAACTAACTTGGGGACTTGGGAATAAACTAAGCTACAAAATCTCAATGTAAAAGCAGCACTGATTTAGTTCTTTGGTTTCTTGCATCGTTTACTTCCTACATCCTATACAGAAGCTCTGGGGAAAAATTTTATTAAGAGGAAGAAACCAGTAATTCTACCAGAAAAGCACTGAGTCTAACTACTGGTTTACTGTCCCACCATCCCTCTCTTAAAACAGCTTTTGAATGCAATATGTAGTTAGGTAATCTGAAAGTTCACCAAATACCAACTGCCTAACTGTGTCTCCAAAGTGGCTTTTGCGATATTTGATTTCTAAAAAATACCTTAGCTTTCTTAGGAGACCAAGTCCTTACCATAATAGAAATAATTTTTTAAAAATTAAAATTGTTTCCCTAAACTATTAAATGTGAGAAAAATAATATTTAATCCCCCTCAAAAATAAATGGTTTATTTTGTGTTTAGTCCTATGCTAAAATGTAGAATGCAAGGTACATTACTTCTCATGTAGAGATCCTGCATCAACAACTGAACAACAAACAGAAAAAAAAAATCAAGTGCATCTAATTTCACTTATGGATTAACATCTTAAAAGTTGAAATATTATGCTGTTGGGTTAAGAGATTTGACTAGAACATCTAAAAATTTAAGTCCAAATTCTTGTTACAAGAGCTGCTATCCCAGCCAATGTAACTACATACACACCTCACAACACTGAAAGAAATTCTCAGTTAAAAATGATAGTGCTTTTAGGACAATAGCAACTATTCCCAAGTGACTTTAGTAAATGAAAAGCAGCAATCCTTTTGTAATTGACTACTGTTGCCAAGCAGTGAATTAAAAGTGTTATTTTTAGTATGATAAGCTATGTTGTTTAATGGATACAGATACAGATATAGGTATATAGATACAGATATCTCTTACAGAGCCAGTAATTTTCAACTTTTACAGATATAAAAGGGAGTTAAGAATGTCAGTTTTCCAAACTGCACTTAGTACAAGGCAGGACAACATAATCTACTTGAGTTCAAATTGATCATCCTTTCCCTCTCGTACTACCTAGATCTTTATTCTCTCTGCTTGAGAGAAATTGCATGTCACATGCATTTATTTTGCAGTGTCCAAAGCAAGAGGATCTCTTGATGATCCACAGATCAATTAAAAATGCCTTGTAATTTTTCAAGTTTCCTAAGATAACTTGAAATGCCTTGCTTTTTTGAGGAAACATGAATTTCAGTAGATATCAGATGAATGCATGACAACCATCTAACCAGCCTGCAGATTTAGGAATCCACGTGTAGGCTGAGAAGATGCCTGCTCACACACACACACACACACAGAGCAGTTTGATGCTAAAGAAATTACTAGAGCAGCATTGATATAGTGCTCATTTGCCTACTGTTTTGGCAGTACCAAAGCTTGGTAAATACCTTAAATACGAGTGGCAACAGCTACAGTGCCATTTAATTTACTCACTAAATTAGTTCCTAGCAGAGACTGTAGGAACCAAGGCTGTGTTAACATGGACAGAGCATTCCTACTGCAAGGGAGCAGTGATGGATTTGCCCAAGACACAAAAGAGCTCAGAGATTTTCATCATGAAATTCTGCAGTGACTACTTACAATTTTAGGCTCAGATGCAAATGCCACAAAAGGTACATTTATTGAAAAGAACTCACATAAGCTAATATCTGATTCCGGCTTTCAGCTTCCAGGAAAGATCTGGGACGGTGTTATTACAATTCATACTTGTTCTTGTTTATGTCTTGGGAGCATAGGTCAAAATAATTCTACAATTCAACTGTGTCCCTCCATCCAATCAACTTGGAAACATTAAGCAAGAGTTTAAAGGACACTATTCTGATATCAAAAATTATTATTTACTCTAATGTTTAGACTACCAGCTACTTATTTATGTCACTGCTGTGAAACGAATTTTGCATTACAGTGAGACCTACATTCCTGTTCATCCATTTCCACAGACCTTTCTTTTTTGCTACTCTGAGCACAAAGTGATAGGGAAGCCCACACAGATCTCTCAGCTGTTTCTCTGAAGATCTAACCTGATAGTGGCTGCTGATCTTACAAGCATGAAGCAAGCCATAACTGACTTAGGAGCTCTATAAAAATATAAATAAATAACTAAATGAAAACATAAGCTCCCCATAGTCTCTGCAATAAAATAATTAGAGTAAGTTAATCAGCCATCCTGTGATTTTTGAGGGATCAGCCACTAGATGGCAGAAAAATGCAGTTTAGTTTTCCCATAATGATGAAGAATTCACCCAACAGATCTCTTAAAACTGATGTAACAAGTAACATTATCTGTCAAGCAATATCAGATAAATGATGATTGGAAGGCTGATTATCTTTCTTCCCTAGTGCACAAGTTACCTTGACTTTTCTAATCTGCTGCAAAACTTTAAAAATATTTAAATGTTGGAAAACTCAAGTGTTAAAACAGTTAAACCCCCCACCTACTTTCATTATTTTAGAAAGTACAGCGCTACAGGAGTAGGGCCAATTTTGTTAAATATGTTCTATTATCAGCATATCTCTCCATTTAATATTAAAATGATAGAATACATGAAGCAGTTATCTCAAGATTCAGGTATATAATGACTGCTTTTCTACCCAAGAATGATGTAAACAATAGTGGATACTGAGGAGACTGAAGGAAGGGCTATACAAAATAGTCCAGGGAGTTTGGAAATAAAATAAGACAAGGAACATTCTGACTTTTCACAGAAAACCCTATTTCTATAGTTTTATATACTGCTTTAACATTATTTTAACAACAAAATGGCAAGGTTTGTTTTAATGAAATTACATGCATATCTTGAAACTTCATACATTTGTATTAACATTACTTTCGGAGGAAAAATTGTACTGTAATAGTTTCACCATTTTCAAAAAAAGCTTACAGTACTCAGTTCATCAGTTTGGTGTCACTCCTACAGGCTTTTTCTATGTGCATATTTCCTTACTTTGTATGTATTTATTATTTCTGTAATCTTTTGTTCTCCCTTAATGGTCATCATACTTTAATATTCTTATTGGATACTTCAATAACTACAACAGGAGAGTGGACAACCTCATTTTTTCTACATTTCAACTTTTTCCTGCTCTCTATTCCTACCTTTTGGGAGACAAAAAAAGCCCCAAGCCCGGAACAAAGCTGTAGCTCAAAACAAAATACTTCACAAATTATATAATGAGGAATTGTGTCACTACAATCATTACAATAAAAAGCAGAAAAACCTACAAAACCTGAACTGTTTTACAGCAATTCACTCAGTTCCCTCATGCATCCCCTCTTACATTTACCATATTAGCAGAGGGACCTAAACAAACATTACTTTTAAACCAACCTATTTTACATTTATCTAGTAAGATTAGGATTATCTTCTTTAGAGATAGAACCTCCTTTTACAAAAAGCCCTTGGCCAAACATTACCACAGTTAACCTTAGATTACTGTTCCTAGTCTAGTTCAAGATTCTAGCTCGAGTGAAATCAAAGGGGTTTTTGCTGAGATCTGATAATGTACTTTTTCAGATGACACTACAACAGCAACACAGTCTCAGACTGCAAGGCTTTGTTGTGTAGGAGAGCAAGTCCTCATTACTGCACCCAAACTTAAGTCTAACACTGTGGAAATTAAGCAAAAAAGACAACATAATGACAAGCCTTCCCTCCTACACCCTCCCATCTAAACTAATGCTGAAAACCTCACAAAAGCAGCAAAGGTCAAGGAAGAAGCAAATTGTGTTTTGTCTTAAGTAAAAATATTACATTAAAAATACTGAGAATTTTCAAAGCTTCTTTGGAAGTTACAGATTTGTTCTGCAGCAAACCAGCCACTGAACTGGGAAGAAACGTGTCAAAGCAGTACATCTGACACAGACTGAATAAATCTGACAGTATAAAGCTGAAATTTCTTTAGAACTGCTCTTGAACATTGTTTAAAGAGAAGCACTTTTAACACTAGCGTCGCAAGAAGAGTTTGCTGTAAAATTATACAGTTGCATATTATGTTATAATTCATATAGTGAATAAAACTTAAACACTTAGAAATTTTTGTATGTGTTTTGTGGTGAAATTAAATTTTTAGATGTCAAATTTTTCCTGCATGATGATGGCTGAAAATAAGGTTAAACTTCAGCATACTTTAATTTCTTGAAATAAGAAAAAAATAATGAAACATCTGACTAACTAAAACACAAATCTGGTTTACAAACACTTTCCTGGTTAGTGTGACTGAGAAATTACTGCTTGGTACTTAAATATTTAGTGAAAACATGTTTACTAAGAATGCCAGGTAAGTTACTTACTGAAGTAAAAGCCAGAAGTTCCTCTTCAGTTAATTTGTGTATTGGATTGTTCTTTTGGAAGTCTATACTGTAAAGAGAAAAAAAATAAAAACAATGCTGATTTCATCATTAGAATTACATTATTCAGAACACTTTCTTCAAACTTGCAGAAATCTAAGGGATATTCTGGAAGTGACAAATGGGAGTACGGTATGGCAGAAAATGACCTAGACCTAGAAACAGTCACAGAAACAAAGAACCACTTAGGGGACCAAGATATTTTATAAGTACCTTTCCAATACCATTCTCAAGTGAAACGTCTTACTTGGTTTAAGATTATGGGAATAACAATTTCATAAATCCTAAAAAGTTTAAAATCCATTGTTTGTTTTTACAGAACTCTGTTTTGAGCTAAAATCCTGTAACTAATTGAATGCAGATTCTGCAAAGCAAAAAACTATGAATGCTCAAGAAGTGCTGAAGGGTAATCTCAGACAAACACCCTCTTTCTAGTCACTCAAGACGTGATCACAGGAGTCCAACTCTCACTAACCAGCATTACCATTACCTTGAAGTATTCACAGGGGGAAAACCAGAAGAACACACAGAGGTGAGAATTAAAATTATTTTATTCCGAGTTAGATATGCTTACAGAGATGATAAAGAAATTTGGCTTACAACTGTGTGGGTGCACGTTCTCCTTAGACAACAGCTCCCCAACGTTTACAAACATACCACAAGAGATACCACCAAACTGCACAAAAACCAACAAAAGCTATAATTCAATCTCCCTGTTAAAACCAAAGATACCAAGTGAAAATATATCCTAAACTGTACCACAGATGATGGATCATCACCAAACCCATATAATGGCTATATGCATAAGCCCAAATGTATCACACTAAATTCTGCAGCAGGCTTCATGTTCTAGGCTAAAATTGCAAAGATACTTATTGTGATAATAGGTTACAGACTGAAGTTACACTCTCTACATTATGTAACTTACTTTGGAGACAAGACTTTGCCTGATTATTCATGCATGATTTCTTCTACTTAAATGCACACACACTACTCACAACAATTTCTAGAAGAAGGCTTCAGAGCTCTTCCAGCTCTGCTTCCTGCACTTCAAACATCCAACTTCAGACAAACGGTTATCTAGTCTGTTCCCACTAACCTCCCATGATGGAGGTTCCATACACACTTCACACCATTTATGCTGGTATTTCATCAAGCTGTATGAGTGTGGCCGCAAGGACATAAAGGAAAGTTTCTGAACTATTGCTTCAATACATTTTCCTTCTTCCCCCCACACTGAAAAAAAAAAAAACCCACCATGCTGTTGGTGGACTGTTTTGAGAGGTTTAGACAACATGGCTAGGAAAGAAATTCTCTCTATATATATATATATACTCCTGTGTATATATATACATATATGTCACTGTTTTTTCCCTTCCTTGTGAAAATTTTCATGCAAACAGGAAAGTAATAAAGTATTTCACTGTTTAAGTTACTTTTTTCCATATCTAAACTCAGCTGCTAGCAGAAAGACTTCCAGTCGGCTTGATGTAGTCAACTCAAGTCACTAAAACAAATGTGACTTCAGGTAAACAACAGTAAGTTTCTCTATGCATGGGGGGAGGGAGACACCCAAAAAAAAGAGGAAAAAAAGGCAGCAGGGAAATTCAAGTATTATACCAACTCAAAAACAGTTAGGCAACCAGAATGTTAAATGACATGACTGCAGCTTTTAAAAAGCACAGGCTAATGAAGGGACAGTTAAATTTTGACAAAAGTGGAACTAATTTTTCATCATCCTAAAAATATATTGATTCAAGTAGAAATGATTAATCTTCTTATTCTAGATCGATTTTTGTCACAGCTTTTTGAAGCACATAGATGCAGCTCTTCCAGAACAAAGCAGTTTTAAAATAGATCTCTGATTTCCATTTCTGCCACATCCATTTACAAAGCTTGAAGACAAATAAGTACAGAAATATAAGTCTTGAAAGACAGGAGAACAAGTAAATTGTTTTAATTATTTTCCATACTGAATCAAATCAAATTTAAAGCTGTAATTTGAATCTGAATCTAGAATAGAATTGTACCTTAGTTTTAAGCATTTCTAATGATTGTGTTAGTTCTTGTCAGTCTACTTTATGGAAATTTCACTTCTATGACCTGTATCTGTTCTGGTTTCAAGGACAGATTAACTGGTTTACCCCAGAGAATTTCAGGAGTTGAAAGCTGAGTGGAATTCAGGATCTACTGTGTAAGATCTACAATGAGGGATCTTTTCATAACAATATGAAGAGAAGTCACTAATCATCACATCATTCAGTTTCGTAATGTATTTTCTGTCCACTCCTGAATCTTGTCTTAAGGAGTTTATTGAAATTAAAGAGGGAAAGAAAACAATGAGAAACAGACATTCTTTAGACAGATAAAACAGAACCTTGGAGTAAGATGTACTGTGCAGCAGAAAAAATTACTTTCTAGTAAATCAGCAAAAGCTAATAGTCAATAGATTACAATCAATTCTTAAATCTGATTAATCACCTCTACCTTGAGAGCTTAGTGGATAAAGTATCCAGCTTAACTAATGAATTATATACTTTGGGACTTAGTGAGCCATATTTGAAACAGTAGAATTAATGGCAATCAAAGTATCGCTTTTTGGATTACGGCTACATACTTCTGTTTCAAGAACTGATTTTGAAAGCTGAAAAATGTTAAAGAACATTGCTAAAGCTATTAAAAATAAAACAGCTCACAGGAATTCTAAAGCTCACTTATTAGTTACGAAATGAAGCATTTACCCTCAAGAACTGCAGTCCTCATGCATGAAAGAAAACCACAGAATCTGCTATAGCCAAGGCTTGAGAAGAACGTTTTGCTTAAAAGCCAATGCTAAATGCTTTAACATGTCTATGCTTCCTCGCAAGCTGACATTCCAATAGCTGGTGTGGGCACCAAGGGTACAGCCAACAATCCAAGCCTAACTCTATTCGGTTACAAGAAGAGTAATTCTCAGAGCTGGCATCCTACTACATCATCCTTTCCGCAATGGAGGGACATCAAATCTTGTCTCCGTCTCTGACTGAGACAGCTTCAAACAATTAACATTATCCCACCCACTGAATGGCATTGCCATTCCTATAGGGAGGTAACACTGAATTTTGTTTGGTCAGTTGTCTTTAGTTTCGTCTTGCCTTGAGTCCTGCCATATATACACACAGCTGGCAGTCAATATGGTTCCTAGCCACTGTTCAGAACATGACAGTGGTGGTTTCAAAGTCAAACACAGTGATCAAGAAACCTACTGTGCAGCCAGCCAATGTAAAACTCAAACTGCACCCTTAAAAAAAAAAAAAAGGAAAAAAAGAAAAAGAGCAATAGGCAAATTAAAATTTCCTTCAGAAGGGGGGGGAACAGGAAGGCTTATATAGTCTGAATGTTAAAACAATGCTGTGTTAAAAAATGAAGTCCTCATGGAAATGGTCCTCAGGAAGGCAAAGGCTTTGCCTTGACTTGAGTCAGTATCGGAAAGACTAAAAGTGACTGGACTAAGAATTTGTGTTAACCCACTGTTCACTACATGGTTCTCAAACCAGATCAAATAGATTCCATCATTTTGCAACTCACAGATCACAAAAGGCACTTTGAGAGTCAGTGACGATGAACACTGCATCAAACTCACTGATTGACTATACTATACTTTCACATGCCATAACTTCTGGTCCTTAGATCTCAAGCTGCTTTTTCTTCTTCTATGCTATTTCCAAAACCCATGTAGCAAATAATTTCTAAAAGCTGGGGGGAAAAAAAAGAGGTGTAAAACCATAAGGACTTTAAACTATAGCTTTTAACATCCAATGGACACTGAATTTATACAAGTATTCCCATGTCACTGAATAGCAGAGCAGTGTTGATGGTTGATTCCCACAGGAAGCTGGCAATTGCAGAATCTGAAATATATTTTAAAAATTTACCAAAGTGCTATCACTGTATGACAGCTTATGCCAGCTGACATTTGAAATGCAATTAACCTGATGCACAAGGAATATAAAGCTTTTTAAAGATAAAACAACAATATAGCTATTAATTAAATATTGCTGAAATTTTGAACTGGACACTAATGTTCACTCTGAGGTAACTGAAATGCTATCTGTATATAATGCAAATCTTTTAGCCTTTTAGCCAGTCTATATAAGGAAGGAAAGAAGTCCCATCAACTCACCATTTCATTATTTCATTGTGACACTGATTCATGCAGTTGTTTGTTTGGGGCTTTTTTAAAGTAACCATAAGCTAACTCACCATATTCCAAGGATTACAGCAAGCTCTTCTGCGCACAAATCAGGTACCTGGTACTGATCAGCATCTGCTAATTTTATCTCATTAAGCACTGTGTCATCATTTAAATCATAATTCTGTTGGAAGAGAAAAAGAATATTTTAAAATAGATAGAATTATACCTTCAAAATATGAAAAAATACAGAGTTCTATGGAAAAGGATAATATACCACTACAGAAAGACACCATGAAAAGTAATTTACCATTATGACAGAATAACTAACTAATGAAGCATGTACAAGGAATTATCACCCACAACACTTTTGCTAGAAATATATTGTTTCTTGTGCACGAGGAACAGCATTCAGAGCAACTTTAAGGTTACCTAATATCCACTTTCTATTTAAATAAAGGCTGAAGGCAGCTTCCCTTTTCAAACTGTTGCTCACAGAATTACGAACAATTTCATCCTCTATCATATACATACAGACAACTGAAACAGATTAATGTTATGATCATTAATGCAGGTTTTCAGGCTAGCCACCTTGGACCTCTGGAAATTTAAGGATTTCTGTTCAAGTATCAGCAAAACTTAACTACGTAAAGCATGACTTCTGGCAGTAAAGGTAAATTGCTTACTGGGATTTTTTTTTTAAAGGAGTTTCGTAAATTAAAAAAAAAAGCAGACTGGAAAGACCTCACTGAGCCAGCACGTTCTGAAAACGTTTGCTCCCAGACAACTACTTGTGATTTTCCATAAAATTTCCTCTGGAACACACTTCTTATTTAAAGAGTCTTTAAGTTTCACAAAAAAGCATGCTACCTCTAGTTCACTGTTCATCATTTAACTTGAAGAGGAAAATAATACCATCTATGGCTGAAAAGTAAATTACTATATTCATAGAATTTGTGTTTGTTTGAAAACAACAAAAGATTTCCTTGGCTGCAAGCAAAGAGGAAGTAGCTATAATACTACTTCTTCCCTTGAAAAACAAACCCAAACCAAAACAATTGGTCCTGAACCCAATTATCATACTACTGGTTTTTAGTTACCAGTAGTAGTTTTTACAATCTATTAAAACCAGATAATGGATTTATATTAACAGTTTTTAAAATTTCCTATTAATTTCCCTTCAATGTCCCAGTAGTAGCTGTTTCTCATTCATATCCTCTGTTGGCAAGGTCAAAATGAAGGTCCACAGAAGAACAAAGAGCAAACAGGAATGCTTTGAAGTAGGTTATCTGCATTCATCACCAGTATTTTATCACTACATAAATGAAAGGAAACTGTGATTTGAAAGAGAATGTGAGGAAAATAAGCTTTTTTTTGTTTTAAGTGGATAAAAAAGATACTCACAGTTTTAAAGTCAAACTTAATACTTCTTCTCTTACTACATTAGACTATATAAGGATTATATACCACTTCCAGTGGAATATTATTTTAGAACTAGTATAATAATACTTTATTAGGTATAACATAAATTACAAATTAATTTATATGGCAATTAGTTAAAAATTTCCACCTTCGGGTCTACGTAATTTTTAAAATCTAACTTGTATAAATAGTACTAATTACTTTAGCTTCACTCTGAATATTGATCAACTGAAATCTAGTGCAACTGTATGTCAGAGCTTTAAAGCACGACTTCCATTCCTGGATATAAAAAGAACTTCCTCATTCCCCGAAAACATAAAAACAGCTCTGAATTTTTAAAAACTAATCAAACTATTTTAACATACCACTTCATAGCATGAGTCCTTATGCATCACCTCAAGCCTGAGGCTTTCCTTTCACAGAAACTGACCTGGGAGCAAAGTTTTGAATTTACAATCTTAAATACTTATTTTGAAATGCGAATAGTTTTGCCTCTAGCGCCACCTGAGATAACATAATAGCTCAGGACCAGAGGGAAGGACGGAGCCCGTGACCAGAAATCAGCACAGCTACCAGTCCAACCATTGGACACATTATTATTTTGATTCTATTTTAATGGAATTAAATTACTCACCGCTCAGTCTTCCTACTGAACAAGACTAAGGGGAGACCTTTAAGACCATAGAAATAAGTACCCCAAAACAGGAGATAAAAATTAGGTGGGACCATTCTCAACTTGGCCTTTATCCAAACTGTCAGAATTTATAATTCTCTTGGGAAATTTTCCACTCATCCAGGACAGATCCTATCTTGAGACAAATAGAGCATTTTCCTTTATCTGCAAATGGCAGATGGAAAATAAGAATTCTGGAGAGAATTGGAAGAAAATCTCCCTATTATAATTTAGCTTTCCATAAGCGTATGTTAATTCTGTGGAGATTCTCAGCACATCTGAAGACTTAACTTCTATGTATTTGCCATGAATAGTCTTTTAAAAGTATACAAGACACAACAAATATCCTTCCTAAACTTAGACAGGGATGCAATGACGTCATTGGTAGTTTTGGGCAGAAGGAAAACAGCATTAACTCCAATTTTAGCTAAAATAGCTTCAAGATACACTCAAAGCCAACAAATCTGAAATCAGACCTGGCAGAAGAATCACTAGGATTCACTGCTAAAGTTAATTACATTGCACTGACAAACTACATTATTAAGTTGTATTTTGATACCACATTATCAATAAAAACGTTATTTGGGAAAGAGGAAAAAACCGAAACCCTTTAATTGGTAATTCAATGCACACATGAATTGAAGAATCTACTTAGTCAAACCTGGTCTAATACCTGTGGCAGAACACTCACACAAGTTAATAAAATATCTGAAGTTGAAATACCTCAGGTTTTCCTCAAAGCAGCACATGGTTCTACTACAAGATTTTCTAGAATTTGACACATAGAAGATGCAGAAATAAAAAGTTCTGATTTTTTAATTTTTAATTTTTTTTGAGAAGTAGACTGGGGACAGAAAGCCTCACTTTCTTTAATGAGGAGCCTGAGTAACTTAGGACAGAATTATATGACACAGGTACTCAGATTTGCACAAAACTCAACTTCCTCCCTGCAGCCAGAACCTCTTGTTTCTAGCATCGCCTTTCTATTTTTCCAAAAGCGTAGATATATTTGCTTTCTCTAGCATTATTTTCAAGCTACACTCAGTAAAATTTTAGTAGGAAGGTATGGATCACATCAGCATGACTGCCTGATTTTTAAAGGTTCCAATTACTCTCATTTTCTTATCAAATTCTCTGCTAAACTTACTCCAGAAGCTCTGTGTCTGTTTACTAAAAGGACATGTGAGTATAGTATTTGATTAGCAAGGATAAAATATTTCATTCATATTATACCTACAGCTTAAGCAAGTGTAGCCATTTTTATTGAAATGATGAAATAGTTTTATTACAAACTAAAGTCCCCATCAGAAACAGACTACAAAGGCAAATGTCTCAGAAAGTTGGGAATAACTGGAAAAAAACCACTCATACAATATCCCAGTTAGGAACTCTGAGAACAATGCATTCTATCATTTATTTCTAGGTAAGTTGTAACTGAAGTCTATAACTGTGACATTCACCAGGCAGCCTCCCCTGAGCTCTCACTATCCTATAAGGGCTTGCCATATGTAGTTCTGTCATAAGCCTAAGTTGTGACACACATAGTCAATCTCATTTCATCAAATCAACGCAGCACTAAGGACATACTAATGGGCAAACAAAAAAAATCTAGATTAGTCTCCTAAAATATTTATGCATTCAATTTAGAAACAGAGAAGTATTGACAATTTTTTTGCTTAAGATCCCTGCTTGACCTGGAAGTCTATCAAGGCACAACGTTTTTTAATAAAGGCTTTCCTACTTGAAGTATAAACTTGGGACCACAATGCCTCAATTTACCTCTGGCTTCTTTAGCAAGTTCAAATAACTTTAAATCTCCTTATGAAGAAAAATGCCATCCTAAATCAATTCAGCAGTTCTCACGCAATTTATAATTGAAGTCATCATGCACACCCTTAAGATCAGTAAGACCAACTCACATAATTCATGCCATAGGAATAAGTAGAGCAATTTCCTATCTTTGCATTGTAACTGAATACGTCTGTCAGTCCATAAGAATCTGTGCAATCCTGTGATGCCTTGCAGGCTATTTTGAAAATCTGCCTCTCACCTGTTTTCCTAGCTCCATCACTCTTAGTCACTAAAAATTAATGCATGAACTGTAGAAGATCATTTTTGCAAACATGCTCTTAGTTGAGTAGCCACATCTGTCTTGCAGACATCCATATGTTGTTTTACCCCATATCCTTTAATATTAGGCAAATTACTGCCCCACAGCTCTTCCACAAACTTTCAAAAACCCCTAAGCTAAGTTTCTCTAGGCACAACAATTTCCCCTAGCAGACACCGAACAGAAGTCTCAGAACATTTTCATTTTAAGAAATTAAAGCCATTCTTCTCAGATACATACTATTGTTAAGCTTTCTAGAGGTGTTGGAGCTGGACTTAGTTCACTGTGAGGAAGGAGGAATTCATCTGTCCTTTGGACATCCAAAATAAGCTGTGCAACGTATTTTTCCTGAAATCGTGTTCTCTTCCCCAAAGCACCTAGAGAAAATATGTTTATATTAATGAACACTAAAAACCAGTAATCTAATCATATACTAGAGAGTTGCTGCAAAAAAAAATCCCAGACAAAATAGAGAAATACATTGAGAATTAACCTACGAAATTTAGCAGTGGTTTAACTCTGCTTGATCTCTTTGCAGTGACCTACTTGTGTTCTCACGGCCAGCTGAGACATACAAAGTAATACATGTTACAAACACGCAAAACCAGCTGTATAGGTCTTGCAAAGCTACTTTTAGTTAAATTCCCCACAACCCAGCATATTGAAAACTCAAAGTCATCAAGTTTCATCAGTTCCTGGCTTATTCCCAAGCAATAAACCAGAAACAATTGTTCAACTCGCCTGCTAGAAGTCAGTGACTACATGGAGACATTTAAGCAAATGAAAATCCCGTAATATCTAACAGGCCATCATTTTAAATATTTCAAATCTTCATTTGAAGAGTTAGTTCTTTGAAGAAGGATCACAGACATGATGTTACCAGAATATGGCATGTAAGATACTATAAAAGCAATATTGGGAGTGGGTGACACAGCAAATCAGCGAAGGCTGTATAATGAATTAACCAATATTCAGAATGCCCAACGTGAAATTCCTCTCAGTGTTGTTTCTTCAGTTCTTTATTGGACCCACTGACAATTTTAATAAGTTTTTAAAGGGGTAATTGACATTTATACCAAATTGTAAGGAAAACCGCGTCTGTTCTTTCTCTGTTAGCAACTTGCTTGCAAAATGCAATCAGAGAAATAAAAAAATAATTTCAGGACAGCAAATTAAAATTACAGAATCCTACGCAGAGCCAAAAATGGAGCTAAAGATTACTCTATAAAATTTGGAGGTTTGCTTGTTCATTATTACTGTGATACAATGCTCAGACAGTGTGAAATGGAGGAATGAGCTAATCCACTGCTGCTTTTGCAGAACTAATTAAGATCAAGTAAAGTTCTTATTTTCATGATAATTTTGAAAAACTTGCAGCATATAAAATCTTTGAGGTAAAGATGACTGAGTGCTCATGTAACAAAGGCCTGAAGATGAGGCTACTGTCCGTAAGAATCATCCTGCAGAGGCACTGAAATAGCAGTCACCCACTTTTCTTCCTGAAAGTGGAAAGAGATGAACAGGGAAGCCAGAAATTAAATTGATTTCTCCTTTTCCGCCAATTACCCTTTTTAGTGGAAAAGCCCTGTATTGAGAGTTTATGAAGAAATGAAAAAGGTTCGAAAAATATCACTTTAAATATCACACAGCACACTGCAGAGAAGAGACACACAGAGAGAAATACTGGCTAATGATTCATACTAATTTTACACAGTAGCATTCAAATCGCTATTTTAATATTGCTTGAAAATCACTATGCTGTAATTCATTTCCTGTTACGTCTTACTGCCTAAACAGCTGAAGGAAATGCTTGCAAACTTATTCTGGGTACCAATAAAATTGCTTACTACCACTCAGAAACTGTGATTTGTTTACGCTCTCATATGCGCACACCTCCCATCCCATTTTTTAAACCTAAGAATTCCTTGCTACTACAGGGACAAAACACTACTTTTTACTTGAAAAATATGTATCACGTGTTAAAGCTGAGAAAAAATTTGGTTGGTTTATACGACCATGTATGGCAGTGTTCAAGGGCAGGCTGGATAAGGCCTTGAGAAACCTGCTCTACTGGGAAGTGTCCCTGTCCTTGATCTTTAAGGGTTGATCTTTAAACCCTTAACATTCTATGGTTCTATGGTATATCCTCACAAAGTAAAAGGAATCTACACAGAAACTTTACTTTCTGTTTCATATTAAAAGTTCCCAGAGATGTGTTACTGGGCATGAAAAGAATGAACAGATCTCAGTTCAGCATTATTAATCCTCTAGATCTGTAGATCTTAAATTTATATTGGATTACTACTCTTCATTTTGCTAAATTCATATGCAAGAAGGATCATGGTGTTCTCTTTTACTGGAAATTGTTTCGTAGCGTTATTGATGGCTATGACTCATTGTGAGGGACAGAATGATGCTTTTTAAGAAAAGATGAACACGATACATGTTTGGATAAATGGCACTTAAAAAACATACACAAACCAAGTATGATTTATTCACACATTACTGAAATAACTTTAGAAAATATTGGTCCTAAAAATCTCTGTTTTAAGAACAATATATATTTCCATGCTGTAATACAATACCCAGCTAGTACGGATTAGAACCATTAATGCATATAAACATCTCAAAATCCTTTCCTAAAAAGGAAATTCCTCCCAAAAGCTTTAAAAATGTCTTTGCTAGAGACTGAATTTTTACATTAAACCAAAGTCTTTTTTGATGATGTAACATTCCTCCCATTTAGCCCAAACATGCATGTCAAATGAATTTGTCTAGAATGCCAGCAATTCCCACATGCTCAGTTCAGTTCATTTGCCTTCAGGTTAGACATAACTATGCTAATAGATTTATGAAGATAAACCACAGAACATTTAGGAGTTTCACAACATTTTTCTAAGATACTGCATCACCACAATCTTTCTCTGGGACTATCATAACCTCTTGGTAATAAAAAATAGAAATAATTCCACTGCATTCAATCTTTTTTTTTCTTCTCCAAACAAGATGGTTTTTTTCTAAATCAGATTTAAGGAAATTATTAATCCAAAATCTGAAGACTTCCTTTAAAGGGGAAAAAAAAAATCCAATATGAAGACTATCAGTGAGTAACCACCTGTCTCTTTGATTTTACTTGTTCTCCATTAATTGCACATTTATAGCTAGAGTACCATTATAGGTACTGATGTTTTTAATAAAAAAACAAGAAAAATTTTGACTAATTTTAAAGAAAAGTACTTCATAATACCAAGCTGGCAATAAATGCCACACTTGGAACACACCACATGCACAGATTGTGTTGCACATGGGAAAAAAAGGGTAGGATCAATTGAAATGTATAGATTTCCTGCAGATATAAACTACCATGTTTTAAGTAGATACCATTGAATATAATCAATTCATAGTTAAACAAAAGCATTAGGCCACAAGATTTCCATTACAGATCTTTCAAAGTAAGCTTTTAAAACCTTTGAATAAATGAGCATGGAGTTCCACATAATTTGTTAAGAGTTTGTGTTTCTTTGGGTTTTTGTTTGGGGTTTTGTGTGTTTTGGGGTTTTTTTTTTCTGCTGATGGCTTGGGGTTTTTTTAATTAAACTATTAAACTGATTCATGGTATAAACATTAGCTGCAGCTCCAACCTAGATATGAAGGAACATGAGCCTTGGGACATACAGTGATGTTAACAAGTAAGGAAGCTGCAAGTTTCAGTTCCTTAGTGCTTTCCACTAGTAAGTCTACAGAAAAAAAACTAGATAAAGACTTTTTGCATTTCTACTCAGGTACAATCACAAGTCCTCAGACAGAAAAGGTGTGATTTTATGTCATTTTGATTGCCTAGCAGGACCAGCTAGACCATCGATCCAGATCTATACACGTAAAGTTTTAAGAGCAGCAATCTGATTTTCCTGATGCCAATGAATAGGTACTGAAAGGATAATTATAAAGTCTCCAAAGGGACTGAATCCCTGTGATTTCTGTTCATCAGAAATTTGACTTCCCTCCTTATTTCCTGTGGTAACACCAGTCCTAGGAGTAACTTCTAAAAGCTATTTACACAGAGTAGACCTAGGCTAGTGGCACAAAAGGTGAAAGACTGCATCAAATCATCATGTAGACTCCTTTATAATTGTCTCCAAACAAACAAAACAAAACAAAACATATTTGTCATGACACCAGCAGATGAAACTAGACCTAGAATTTGACATTAAACACTAGAAAGAAGGTTTATAATACCCCAACTCCTCAAATACCCATTTAGGAATGATTTTTTAACTACATGTCATATTTCTCTTCCAAGCAATACTAATTCCTGCAAGACAAGTAAGACCTACCTGTTAAACATCAAGCTTTTTCAAAGTACAGCTCTTTATTACTTGGATACGTCAAAAAAAAAAAAACCAACCCAACAAGCTACAGGTTAGTTTGGTCCAACCAATCATCCTCATAGACTTTACAAGCAAAACTTACCTGTAAGGTTGATCTGCAGTTTTGTAATGTCTTTAGCCATATTGAAACACTGTTTAGCTTTTTTATATTCATAGTAAAACAAAAATGTATAGGCAGACTCAAGATGGAACTGAACTGCTAAGTGCCAGCTTTCACCACCTGTGAACAAAGCTTCTGCTTCTGTCACTGCAAATGAGGGAAAAGAAAAAAATGAGAATGTAGTCCAGGAGAACGGTATTTTAAAATTACATTTAAAATATCATGAGGGAAAGCCTGTTGTTCTTTACACCTTCACACATTTAAAAATTCACTGACAGTGTAGAAAAGATGTATGTGATTTAAAGCATTTTTCAAGTTTTAGATCTAAGGATTGCTACTAGAATAAAGAAAAGTTCAACCATTGCTTATATTTAACAGCAAAGCTGAACTGGGAAATATCAATTCTGTAGAAAATAAACTACTATGATTGCATTGGACCTTCTAAAGAACGTAAGAACAAAATATTGACCTAACAACCACCCCTTAAATAGCAAGCTTCAAATGGAAGTTTCAACAGCAGATCGAGTATTGAATGGTGCCTTAGGATTCTTAAGACATTTTCTGTTTGGTTGCTTTTTGTTTGTGCGTTGAGGTTTTGTTCGTTTTTTAAATAATTACTGATTTGCTGAATTATAAAGATCATGTTCTCTATCTGAACAGAAGAAAATACCTTTGTGAACAGATCTGAAGTCTTTAGGAAAGAAGACTTGACATATTTTCATCCAGCAAAAAAGCATTTGTATTTCTTATGTATTTAAGTTCTACCAAAGTACAGTAAGTTACAGAGACTATTCCTGCAAATACACACCATTACACTGAAAATTATTCATGACAATTATTCTTGAATGGAAGTGGGTTGTTTGCTTCATGCTTTATTTCTGCATTTTGCAAAAACATTTAGATAATAAAAATTCCAAACAAGCTCAGAGCATCACAGTACTTAAAAAGGACTGGTTACCCAGTTATAGCACTGAGGCTGTGTTCCTTAATGGATGCTTAATTTTTCAAACAAGCTTTATTGATGGTGTTAAAAAGTCTTACTATATGACAAATAGTATTATCAAGGATTTTTTAAACATTTTCTCTGACTTGAATTTAGAGATTGGTGGTCAACTCTAGCATGAACAGACTTTACTGTTTAAACCTCCTACGCTTTTTTTTTGTTAGTACTTGTTAATCCTCAAAACCTTTCACTTAATATAGAAAGCTGCTAAGTCTGAACATAGTTTTTACACAACTTTTTAAATTCCCTAAATCAAAATTTGCATAGATAAATCCTGCCTAGCAACAACTTTTTCAAAGATGAGATTTAAAGATTTTTTAAAGAAAACTACAAACTAGTAACTTAAAAATATTACTTCAAGCCTACAAAATAGTGGACATGCAGTTACACTTGGAAACCGCACAAAAATGAAACTTTTGAACTGAGCAACATTGATACAATTTCAAAGGGAAAAAAAAATCAGGTTATAGATTTTAATTGTGCATTACAACTTGATTTTCCATAGCTAACAAGTTTCAATGAGCTGAATACAAGATTACCTGTGCTAAAGCCATATGATGAACTCAAGCGACACATTGAGAAGCAGTCTTACCGCTACCTAAATATAATTTACTCACAGTGCTTGATAAGTTTAGGCACTTTGAGAATTCAAGGACCTTCAGGGAAAGCTTAATGTCATTACTAGTACTGATGTAGTGGTCCAGAAGCACTGATGTCCCAAACTTACGACATCCTTCTGGCACCCCATACCATGCTTGGCACACGGCTAAATGGATGGGAAAGTGCACCAACTCCCACTGGTTTTGCATAGAGGCTGCTTCAGAACAGCAGGGAATCATTGCAGCTGTCTTCTATTCAGGTGATGATACCCACCTAACACTTGAGAAAAATGTAATTTCTCCTGAATTTGAAGGTCTTTTTCTCTAGTAACTAACACAAAGTTTTCTTGAGAACTTGATATAGGCGAGCAAGTGGGTTATTCAAGCCCTAATCGAAGACAATTTAAAAGGTTTAAAAGTAATTATGTTATGGAATATGAAGGTACTTGTTTGAAATACCAGATAGCCTCAATGAGAAAATAAACAAACTGTTAAGAGGCACCAGGCAGCAAAAACTGCCAGAAAAAAACTCACTACAAATTCAGGTGTACTTTATATCATCTATCCCTGAGAACCATATCCACGAGTCTCAAAACAAGCCACTGTCAAAAAAACCTTTGTCTACGATCACATTTTCATCTTAGAGGCTGAAAATAGCATGTGCTTTACAAGTCCATGCCAACTGAAGTAAAATTTTGTTCCCTCTCTATTCATTGCAGTTATATAAGTGCCTGATAAGCATTTATAACAGTTATGAATACAAATTCCTCTCCCCTGTGCCATATTAAAAGTGATGCTGCAAGCCAATAGAACAAGTAATTAGAATTATACCTTGTTTTATACAGGTCTGGGCAAGAGCAAATAGCTCAGGTGATCTCTCCTCTAACAGCTGCTGGTGAATATTTACACATCTTAGTGTCCACCAAGGTAACGTCTGAAAGAAAATATGGATACTTCAAATTCATAACAAGTATAGAGCATTAAGTAAAAAAGGCAAGTGGCTTTAAAATAACGATTTTGTAGTCTATTCAATTCTAGTTTCTAAAAAATACAAACCTGTCCAAAACAGCTGTTTTATTAAAAAAACAACCATAACCTAGCATAAAGATGAACATATCCAGGCAGCTCTACAGTGCTCCAAGAGTTTGATGGATTTTCCCTCTGTTAATTTCTCCAACTGCTCTTTGAACCCCGCAAATCTTTAGTACCACCATCTGGTAAGAAATGCTGTGAACAGCAGAAAAAAGAAATACTTGCATGCACTCATTTTGGAGCAGCCACTCGCTGCTTTGATTTCATAGCTCCTAACTCTTGCAACAGAAAAGGACCAAAATAAAACCAAAACCCAAAATCCAGCTGTTTCCTACTTATCTTCTTTTGTGTCACATAGATTATTTTAATAGAAAGCCATGATCTCATTCTTCAGCAATCTTTTCAGCCTGAAGAGTCCTAAACTATTTAGTTACCGTTTGTATGGAACACATTCAGTATTTCTGATCATCCAGTGTTGCCCTTCTATGCATTTTTTCCTGTTCTGTTTGACCTTTTTTATTTCTTCAGATGGCAGCATAAAGGAGCCTGAGAGAGGCAGAATAGGAGCAGAACTGCTCTTGAGAACACATTACAGTCACAACTGAAAGTCCTAATGTCTGTATGTTGAACTTCAGAAGGGCAAAGATGTTACTGAACCAAGCAATCACTCTACAGCAAACAGAGATGAGCCACAGCCCAGGAAATACCTGATTTTAGAAAGCTGTGTACACAAAGCATAAATTCCCCACGGTCTCTTAACCTCTCCTCTAGCTGCAACAGGAGAAAATGTGTGGAAAAGTTAATTTTAATACTATAGTCTCAAAATTACACTTAAGGTTATAATCCGAGAATGCAGAGCACACCTCTACAGAGGCTCTAATGATTGCTATTTATTCTGGTGCTGCTAGCACACCAATCATTTTCTTTGAAAGATGTGTAATTGCTTTAGAGGCGTCTATCATCTGAACTTTTTATGCAGGTATGCTTCCATCAGACTGACCTAAGGGCTGTGCAGTATTCAAGCACAAACATCTAAACCAATTACATGGAGCTGACTCTAATGCCCCTAGAAAGGAACCATCGAAAAGAATAAATAGCATCTACTTCCAAGAGCAATGAAAGACGACTTCTGATATCAAGCTGGACAGAGTAAAGCACACAAGCAAGCTTTGTGAAAGAGGTCAGATCCCAACATTTCATCATTTATTTAGTGACCTAAAGGCAATTTAAGTAAGAAGTTTCAAATTACTTAAGTTTAGCTTTATACAATGAAGTATTAATATTCCCACACAACTGAATACCCAGTTTAATTATATAATTATCATAATTCAGTTTAATTATAATTTCTGAGGCCTTATGCCTACCACTCAGAAATGCTAGAATCAGTGAGAATATACTTTTAAAGTTTCAGATAAGCCAGCTGAGCTGTGTACAATATTCTTTGTTTTTTGGGAGCCAAGTTGAAAACTTGCGGATGATTTTTAAGCATTTACGCTTCCATGTAAAATAGCATAGAGGGCTTTATTAATGCTTTAGATAATATCTTTTGAAGTATTTTACCTTGTTTTAAATTTATGTGCACTACTATTAAAGCAGCAAAAGTATTAAGAGGCCACCTTTGAATCAAGCTGAAAGGAAAAAGAATGGCAAGCTTTAATTGTTACACCAACCTGTTGATGAAAGTAGTTCCTATCAGCTGTTGCCTTTGAACTACTATTCAAACTTGATGTAGCCACAAATAATTGAACCTCAACTGTGTAGAATAAAGCCCCCCATTATGTCATTCTTAGAGGAGGCAGCAGGGGAAATCTTTATACCAGGTACACTTTCTGTTCCCCTGACTGGCCCAGTTGTTGAAATTCAACAGCACTCATCTGTGAATAACAGGGAAAACGATGGAAGAACTTGGCTTCCAGAAATGCGGTACAGCCAACATCTCCCACACAGTTTAATTCATCACTCATACAAAGACCCAGCTGGGAATGGATGTTGTCAGCCAAGCATAAAGAGAGGCCATGTGGCATTTTGATCTCTAGCCAAATTCTGTTGAACTGGAATTCAATAAAGAGAAGCTGCTCCTGTTACAAGTCCCCCACTTCAGAGAGTCCTGCTACCAACCAGGCTGCTGCTGAACTACAAGGGAGGTAGAGACCCTCTAAGGAATGCTTCATGTCTTCTTGTTTTTAACACACATACACAACAGAGAGTTAGACTTAGAATTCATACAGTAATGGTTAACAGTATCCAAAGGCTTGTTAAAAAGGATATAGGATATGTAAGCTGCATTATAGGGCATTCCCAGCTACCCCCTGACAAATAACAGCACAAAGTATGTGTCTTTAAAAGCTGGTTGGATTAAATTTTCTAAAGCTAATGAAGACACCTTTCCTCTCTTTTAGGGAAGACAGTGAGTATAGCTTATCTTTAAGAAGAACATACTTGTGATTAATTGCAATCACTTTGTCCTAACTGTTTCTTAGAGGAAAGAACCTCAGAGCTACAGGAAAAGAAACGGAAGTTAGAATTATTCAATGAGGTACGAAGAAAAGAATGAGAGGAAAGAACCAATTAAGGAGTAGCTGGTAGTCATAGTCATTAGTCACATTTCTTACCTGGAGAGATGCGAGTTTGTGTCTTGAATTCACAAGAATTATCCTGGCTAAAAGCAGCAAAATAGGATGAGAAGTCAAGGTATAGACTGATTCACCATCTAGAACCAGCATCTTCAGAATAGTTGCATGCAGCATTTTTGGCTAAAAGAAGGGGGAGAGAAAAAAAAGACAAGTTTCAGGATTAAGTTTATTAAAAAAAAAATGTAACATAGATCAGGAAACATAGCTATTAATGTATTTAAGGAAAAAATCTGCTCAAAACATTAAAAAAAAACCCAAAAAAACCCCAAAATAAAACCAAAAACTCAGTCTCTTGGAGTCTCAACCTTTTACCAAATCATGGTAAATTCTGCCCTGTTTCATGCTGCCCTGATACACCACATCAGCATGATCTGCAAGACTGATTTCATCCCACCTGAAATGGATGTGTCACCCAGTCAACTATCCCCCAACACATTCCAGTAATATAATCCTTCCAATGATCTAAGGAAAAAAGCTTCTGGTTAATCCATGCCATTCAACTTGCAATCACAGAAACAAAACAGTTTTATAATTAAATTAAACCTGCAGCACTAAAATACACTAGATATTCCTGCAGTGATGTCAGTATGTGCTAGCATTTTCTTTCCCCAGAGGGAGCTTCCTTTTGGAGTGGCATCAGAGCAGCAATACTAGAACGATTTCCCTTTGTCTGATAAATAAAAACCTCTCCCTGCTTTGGATGCACTCCTGTATCATGTTCTCTATAGTAACTCTTCTACTTAATGGCTTTGAGGTAACTCCCCAGGGACTCTCTGTCAGATGACAGCCACCTATTCTCCCCTGCCTTTTAATGCAATGAAAGTATTTGAGCAGTTTATCTTCAGGCTCAGGGAGATGTCCATTCATCAGCCTATTCCTGGTTCTCATATGGCAGATTTTTTTAGCGAACAAAAAAATAGGGTTTTAGTTTTCAGTTGATATGAAAGGGGCAGGAAAAGGGAATGGAAGGGGAAAAGCAGAAGAGAAAGTTAAATGAAGTCACTTGCCTGCAAAAGATTCTTAGTCAGTCTACACAACCAAGATATAAGTTATTTGAATCATATTTCAGCTTTTCACACTAAACAAATAACGTAATTCCTGAGTTATTTGAAACTTTTCAATACCTGTTTCAACAGGTTACACTGAGGACAAAAACTGTTAAGCTACGTGAATCCCCTAGATCACTTTTTAGTAAGAGAGTAATCTTCAAGTTTATTCCAATTTACTAAGGGGTTTTGTAGTTTGCGTTAGCATTGAAAAGACTTCTACTTTGTACGCAATGTTTTGGGACAAAGGGGAATTCTTGTATGACATCACTGCAGTCATTTCAATCCCACTGTAAAAAACGATGATCGCAACAGTCTGACAAACCACTTGAGAATAAAGGAAAGAAACTGCCAACTGGAAATACAACAGATCTGTCGCACGTCTGGCCATTCAGAAAGGAAGACCCTTATCAACATCTGTGATTTTGAGAGGGAAAGTCATCAATCAGTACTTCTAAAGATTAATTTTTCAAATACACACACACACAGTGGGACATTCAACACAATTCTCAGTTTAATGTAAACTTGTTCCCCATCTGCACGTTTTTGATTCTTTCTATAATCAAATTAGACCACACTTAAAATACTCAATGGGAAAGCAAGGAAGACTTGTTATGAAACCTTTTTCAAAAACAGCCTTGCAATGCTTTAGTTATCTATACTTGTTTAAGCACTGTAGTACCAAATGAGTCTCAAATTCACATTTCAAGTCCTTTCACTACAAAACCCAGTCCTGCTAATGTAACATTAATAAAGAATGAGGGAGGAAGAAGGCAAAGTTGGTGACCTATTACAGCCTTGAAAAGAAGCCAAAAAGTCTCAGAGCCAAAGAACTGCTATCTTCTATTTTAACAAATCCATGTCCTTTTTCATGAAACAAATCCCATACAGAAAAACAGACATTCTTTACCTTTAGCAGAGAAAGTCTCAACCAACATTCATTTTTGCAGCTTATGCTGTAAGACTGCATTATCCATGCAGGATTCAGTGCCCTGAGGTAGTCTTTAAGATGAGAGAACAGCTACAATAAGAGGTAGCCGTTTAAGGTGTTACAGCTTCAAGGACTGCAAGAATCAAAGAATCAAAGTCCACCAAAATCTCTAGAACATTGGCTAAGAGCAAAAAGAAATTTTGAGCTTGTGTTCCTGTATTTAAGCACCTAAATATATAATGTGTTGAACCTATCTTGTAGCTCAAAAATTTCACATATCTCAAAACAGCCACAACTGAAGACTTGGTAATGTAATGCTCCTGACCTAGTAAACCTGGGTTAGATTTTTGAGTCTTTCTATTCTTCATCAAACTTGACATCAAAAAGTATAATTATTTTATTCAGGAGTGATTTTCTTAAAGCACAGAAACATATACTAGATAATTACGTCGTGAACACATGCAGAGAAATCACTGGGGTAGTCATGCAGTTTCTGTTGGACCTGCAAGGGGTTCTGTTCAACCATCTGTTGACTGAATACACACATGAAGCTCAATTCACTCTAGATCAATATTTTTTAATCTCTGAAGCACAGCTGTTTCTGTATTCAACTTCCAAACAGTAACTCAATGGCTACTTTTAAGTTACTACTACTAGAGCCCTAAATCAACTGCAAGCTGGACAGTACTCTTGGGTATTTCAATTTTCACAGTATTTCAAAAGTATTTCCCAGCACAAGTGGTGCCACCTGAGTAATGATAAAAATCAGAAAAAAGCTTCTACATTCACATTCAATAGCTCTAAAAAGAGTGTATGAGAATTTTAGCTTAGGGAATTAGTGTTCTTTTCTTTCTAATGATAGTGACTAGAAGCAAAGTGAGCATTCAGCATGCTTTTACTTTTGTATTGAGAACAACTCTGGCCTTTGCAACATTTCATCAGCTCTTTCTGTCCTGGGGATCCTTCCCCTACATATAAAAAGGTAAGTGCAGACATAAAGAAGTAGACAAAGCCAGATTAAAGGCTCAGGAAGACTTGATTAAATGGAAGCGGAGGTGGGGTGGAGACAAACAAATTACTGAATCAGGAAGCTGCTGTACGTGGCTACTAAGCCATACATATTGGGCTTCTCATATTTTAAAAAATACATAGACTACTGCACAACAATTCGTCATTTAGCAAAGCTAAGGTGATGTATCTTCCAGAGTAACAGAGGATGTGTTGGGGTTACCTGCCAAGGGTTTGGTCCTTGAAAACAGAATCCACTCTTTAGACTTTAAGGCAATGGAAGTACTGCTTTTGTTTGTAAATGCTTCTCTCTTCAGCTTTCTGCAAAGGAGGTAAGGTTACAGAGGAGGCTGTCTCCAGTTTTACAAGCCAAATCAGCAACAGGTGAGAGCTCTCAGATGGAGAGCTGAGGTCCAGACTGAAGATAATCAACGTGAGCTAGTGCCAGGAAGTCTTGCCTGAGAGCACTACATGAAGAAGTACTTTGGTTATGAAAGCCCTTGTTCACATTACCCTATGAGGATGACTTTGCTCCACTAAGAGTATTTTTCAAGGGACTGCATTAAGATTCCCCCTTCTTTTCTATATTCATAGCAAGGGAATGCAGGGCAAGACTACAGGCTACTTTAGCAGACTATCTTTGCTTACAAGGCTCTGCCTCCGTATTTAGCCTTTATCATCCATCCTTACATTCCCCACAAGAGGGAGAAATCTGCATAATTTTCAAAGTCTGTATCTTGCTGGTCAAGCACAGACTTTTTTCTTCCTAGCTAGTTCATACTAATGGAAGCCAAGCATCTGAGCCTGAAAAAAGGAATTCACAACAGATTGAATTAACAAGACCAAGGAATCATACTGGATTTGAGACAGCAGTGCTACATAGTGCATTGGTGTTTTTCATATTAATTATGAACATGGCTATAGATGCCAATAGAAGGCTGGCAATATTTCAGTCTCTTCCAGAAAAGGATCAAATAATGCATAAAGGAGTAATAAAAACATAAGGAAAAAAATATTATTCAAATGCATTCCAAAACTTATTCTTTGGGATCAGCCTGGAAGCTACAAAAAGAAGAGCAGCTGTTGATATAAGCATTTGGAGGATTCCTACCAGTTATTTACATGTATTATCAATTAACAGATTGAGATCTTCCAGATGGAGTTTCTCACTGTTACCAGATATATTCTACTTGAGAATATGAAATGAGACAACAAATAAAGCAGCAAGCAGCTTGTCCTCACAACATTCTTAATCGTCAGTGGTCTTCATTAGTACTACTACACATTTTTTTCCAGTTCATCCACTGAAAATACTAAGCTCAACTGTATGAGGTAATACACAGAAACTTTGAAACTTAAGGCAGAATAAATATGTTCCAACTTCAACAGTTTTGTACCTTTTATTCCCTTACATGCAAGGAGACAGTGGCAATTCTTTTAAGACACAAGGAGCCTATTACTGTAAGCCACTTATTATAAGCACTGAGCTTATTAATAACGTTTTAGTCTAACCCCAACAAGTTCAAAACAAGAACTGCTAATCCATTTTAACCAGAATTCAGTAATTTTTAATCTTCCTTTACCACAATCACTCATTAAAAGACTCAGCGTAGTATCAGTCAGACTACTAACTGGTGTGGTAAAGTCTCACAGTTATTTCAGGAAAGTGAAATACATCTAATAACTAAAAGGCTTTTGTGTGGACTCTGAAAATCACAAGCCAGTTCTGCAGGACATAAAACTAAATCTTACTGGAGTACATGAATGCAACCATAATTTAGAGAGAAGGCTGGAATCAATTTGAGGAAAATAATATACACATACTCATGAATATCGTTCATGGAAGACATCCAAGAGGCCCCCTATTAACAACTCATCTTAAAGAGGCTATTTTATTTAATCTTCACTAAAACTATAGTCTCATGCAGTCTTACTGCACTTGTAAGAACAGAAGTTATCTGGGAGCAGAAATGAAACTATGTCACTGATCCAGAGGTGAAACTTCCCAAGGACAGAAATGGCAGCAGTTATATACCCTGAAAACAAAGACTAATCCAATGAAGTGTTCTGGAAATAAGTGTAAGTTTTTTAAATATTCCTGAAATAAATGAGACATTGTAATCCTGAAATTCATTGACATTACTTAGACCAGGCTAAAAGAAACATGAAGATCTAATTTTTTAACCTTGATGTGGGAAAAAATCATTTTCGTTTGAAAACCTGAAAAATTGAAGATCTGTTTAAAAATGGATTGTATCGGTCTTGATGACAATATGGAAGGTTACGACAGATGGAGAAAGTTAAGAGTTCCATTTTTAACCCACTTTTTCTGAGTATTTGCATATGCAAGAGAGGAAAGCTGGATTAAAGGAAACACAGAAATGTCGCTTTATTGAAATGTTCATTTTTATATACTAAGAGTCCTTGGAATGAAAAGTACATAAAGATAATTCAAAACATCATTCAAAACCTTTTGAATTAAGTCTTTTAATAAAGAAGAGAACTGGATATTATATTTTAGCACATAAGTGTGTAGTGCTCTTGGAAAAAAAATCATTAACATGTCAGAAGACAATACAAATAGCAGTAATAGAAATAAAGGTAAACTTCTCCCTGAATGCATAAATAGCTAAACCTTGAAGCAATGTGGAAGTCTGATGGAGCACTCATTAGAAATAAAGTATGTTCAAGTATGTTTTCCTTTATAATCTCTTGCCAGTTTAGTTTCTGCAATACCACCCCTGCATATTTCAAAGCATCACATTCACAACTACTGCAGAAATATAACAGAAACTAAACAGGAGATCATGTATTTCCTTACTCAGCATTAAGATCTCATTCTTCCAGACATTATGTGAAACTGCCTGGAAAAAAAAGAAGGATTTGGGGTGACCTAATCGTGGCCTTCTAGTACCTGAAGGGGACCCACAAGAAAGATGGAGTGATACTATTTACAAGGGCATGTAGTGACAGGACAAGGGGGAGTGGCTTAAAACTGACAGGGTGTAGGTTTAGGCAAAGAAATTCTTCGCTGAGAGGGTGATGAGGCACTGGCACAGGTTGCCCAGAGAATCTGTGGATGCCCCTTCCCTGGAACTGTTCAAGGCCAGGCTGGATGGGGCTCTGAGCAGCCTGGTCTAGTGGAAGGTGTCCCTGCCCATGGCCGGGGGGTTGGAACTGGGTGATCTTTAAAGTCCCATCCAAGCCAAACCATTTTATGATTCTATTAAATGGTTAATAGAAATTATGAACACTGTATTTTCCAAGTCTCTGAACTCTGTCAGTGACAGCAATCCTATGAGCATCATCTTGGGCTGCAGTCTGTGTTAGACTGCAACCTGTGCATACACACAAACATAGAATATAGAGTTCTCCAGGAAACAGAACTCAAAATTTGTAAGAATATTTCAATATTATAATATTAAATACGATAAAAAATTATAACGAGAATGAATGAAATTAAGTTTTATTATTTTTACTGTCTATAAAGGCAAAATTAACTACTTTTCCCCTCAAAGGTAGCACACTTTAAAATTTCTGCTAACCCATTTCACACCCTAGAAGGTTTATCCACTGTTCCTTATTTAGTCATCAGAAGATGAGATTTGAATTTCAAGTATCAAAAATCAAGTGAAAAATAAGCCTGTATATACACACTGTGCCAGCCCTAAAAGATAAACCAGATTTATAAACATCTATTTAAAAAACCAGGAGCAATACTGTATCTGAATTAGTTACTTAGAAATACAACCTTGCAAATGAACCTAAGGCAGGAGTTTATGAATTATGGAAAATATAAGGCAGCAGAGCCAACAGTTTTACATGAAACTTTTTGTATACTCAAACTTTCCCTCATTTCACAGTTTACAGCATTTACATTGCTTGTGGCCCGTACCTTATTCTTAGTGAAATTCTAAATTCAAACTCATGTATGGATTTAGCATTTGCAGAGACTACATTCTGCTACATTCTTCACTGACACAGTGCAGTAGTCAGTATTTTACCACAGCTTTAATCCCAAGAGAAAAATCAAGAAGCTGTGCTGAACCACAGGTGAAGAGAGTGGACTATGGTACTGCCATGAGAAACAATACACACACCTCATTAAAAGAAGTTAGGATGTTGATTAGTAATCTACATAAAACGATGACAAAACAAATAAAACTGACAGTCCTCAGTTTCATCTCCTACATTCCCTTCCGCTTCCAAAAGCTCTATTTAAATTAGCATTTTTGTACCAATATTACCTCAACTCACTTGGCATTCAGGAGCATATTAGGACAGTGAGCATCCAAATCTACTGTTAGCATCTGCCAAACACTCTGCTAATTGCAAGATCTGCAACTTCTACCTTTCCCTAAGGAGGGGAAATTTCCAAGCCATTTATAAACATCTTTCTTTGATCCAGCTAAGAATGTCTCCCAAAATAAACACATAAAAGGTCTATTGATTGCAAATGCCCTTTGAGTAAATGCTCGCCTATAATGAAAGATACCTTCCTCATCCAAACCCAACATTTCCAGCAGGAAATATCTCAAGTAGAGAAACAGTAACTACTTTTAAGACACTGCTGCTATAACTGAAGATGCTGCAATAGCAGCCAGAAGGATTGATGATTAAGGCAATTCATTCTAGCACCCTGCCTTGCAGATGTGCCTTATCTGACACCCCTAAGCGTTATGGTTATTTGTGAAAAGCAGTGACAATAAAAGGACAGCTTAATAAAATCCAAACGTACCTCACGGAATTTCTGTAACAATGCAGGTGGCAAAAAATCCTGAAGCTTTAACTGAACAGGAGGCCCAGTCCAATTGCTTTGAACAAAGAGCTGCAAACTGCCCACACCAAGCAGAAACATCAGCCTCTGCCTGCAATATAGATAAGAACAGCAATTAGCAACATATTACATTTTCACTTAAGGCTACAAGAGCTGATTAAAACTTGTGCTAGCTCAAAATCCTCAGCTTTAAAGAAAAAAAAATATTCTCCTGTGAGGAAAATACAATGAATGGAATATTCAAGAATGCACATAGGAAACTAAAAATCTTGGAAATGGGTTTGTTTGTAAAGGCTGTAATTAATGCCAAACATTCTGGAGGCAGAGCTAGTTCACATATTTCACAGTTTAAGGCTGTACATAACTATCAGAGATCAAAAGATTAGCAAAGGATGCAGACAATCCAATATTTGCCTATTGCATGGTTGTTATATTTTCTTATGATACATCTAAATCTCAGCATTTTCACAGAAAAAAATACTGTATTAGCATATGTTCCAAAAGATCAAGCTTATTTTTGTTTCAACAGAGCTGTTTATTTTCACTCCCTCTGATAAAAAAATAAAAAAAGTTCAGGATACTACCTCCAAGTTGGTTCAGATACTCTGGCAGTAAACAATATCTAATTCATCATGGTTTTTATCTTAAATAATAGTAATTTATTGAAATATGAAATTAAGAGACTTCGTTTCATTTCTGAAACCAAATATGGCAAAATTTTGTCTACAAGACTAAGCTCATTTTACATTACTATTATTTCTTTAGCACACAAATAATCTATGTGGTTTGCAGAAGGCAGGGCACAATCTCTCAAAATTTAATGGTCCATTTAACACGTGTAGACTTTTAAGATTTATATACAAACTTCTGGTTTATGATACCTTAATGACTTAGAACCTTATTGACAAGGGCCCCTACTAGAGAACAGGCCTCCTAACTACAAAAAGTTAGCATTTTTATCGTGCAGCTTTGATATAAACACTGTATGTTAAGGAGCATGACTGAAACAGAAAAACCTAGTCCTCTCTTTCTGTAAAACAGAAACTTAGAGATGGAAGAGCCCTCCAATTGAAACAAAAGGTTAAAGTCTTATACAATCCCTTAAAAACCAAAGTAAAATAGAAAAGCCACACACAAACAAGCAGCTGGTGGGCAAGAATGCAACAAAAGATGTAGAACAATAAGAAAGCAGGGGTGGGGAATATTTAATTGAAAAGAAAAAGAAAAAAAAACCCACAAAAAACCAAAATAATCCTTCAGGGGAGTTAGAGAACAAGGACTGGCATAAAGAGTTCCTGTCAGACAAGGAAAGGTAACACTCACTGGCTGTCATTATTCAGCCAGTAACTATCTACTAGGAAATATGAATACATATCCAAGACTACCATTAAACTTCCAAATAACGCAAGAACACAAAGCACTAACAAATATTGTATACTAAATTATTACCATTGCATACAAAATACTCATGTTGGTATATATTTCCTAATTTTTCTTCCATGATAACTTATGTGCCAAAGGTTCTGAAAGGTAACACAGAACAATCAACCACCCCTGCACTGTGCCTTGATACACATACCCTAGTCTTTTGAAGATCATTTTCATTATTCTATCATTTACACCGTTTCTGCTAGCAACATTTTATTTATTTATTTTAACATTACTGATACCTATCTGGAAGGCAAACTTGCTTGAAGAGACACAGTTTTATCCATGCAGAACGCCTTCAGAACAACTGATAACCAAATCCATTACTTTGGCTGGGATACTGTTTTTCCACTGTTCAATTTGTCATCACCAAATTTTTTTTCCCTATTTTCATATTCGTGACCAACTCCCAGTCTCCTTATCACTCACTCTGTATCAGAAAACCAATTTCAAGCTGTAATCCCTGCAAATGCTGACCTCCCTTGCCTATCCCCTATTCTTTTTTTCCAAGAAAATTCATTCTGTCTCCCTGACTGCCCTTCACACTTACAGTGCAGACCTGCTGATGCTCACCTCCCAAAGGCTGCCAGAAAACTGCTCTTCTGTGCTGCCTGAAAAGCAACAGAGAGACTGCTGCAAATATCCCCCATGCTACGGTGATCTACATAATTTATTTTGCATTTATCCTTAGATATATGTCTGTATCCAATTATCTTGTTTTTCCTTCCTCTCTGTGAATGGGGGTTTTGCTGCCTTTTTTTTAACACTGTTTACTCCGAGTCTAATTGTCCTTCATGATGCAGAATCACATTCTTATACATACTCTAATATTCATGTTGCTGTATCAAATCTTCGTCAAAAATAAAGAATAACAGTGCATTCGTATTTCAAAAAAAAGAGATGTGCATATAATCTAGAATTTACAAACAAAATAAAAGAAAAAATACTCAATAGCCAGGTTATGCTTAAGAGGTTACAGGTTTCTGTTGTTTTTAGTGATGCTAGAAATTATAGAAGAGTAGCCAAAGCTATTTGGTGTCTAACTTAGCTGTTTTTTCAATTCATAAACATCAAAGCAAGCTGCAGCAACAGCAAGAATTTCTTCGTTTTCATTTTTCATTACATACAGCACACCAGTTAACCAACCATCAGATGTTCCATGAGAAATACCAGAAATACCATTCAGTGTTCAGGTTGGGAAATCATAACAAGCTTTATTGCATGGATTTCTTTTGCCAAGTTTGGTATTCATTTATATGTTGAATAAGGTAGAGGTAGTAAATCAATACATGCTCAACAAAAAAACAGTGTTAGAGCTCACTTCCTTACTCCTTTAGGTTTTGGAACCTACACACTATTTCCTTCCAGTCTTTTGAAGCAACATCAGGCAAGGAATGCACCTCCTTCATACAGAGCTCAGGAGAAAAACAAAGAAGGCATTCCCCCTCTACATGGTTAACACATATCCTATTGCTTCATCCTCCAAATTTTGCTGATTAAAACACAGCCATGAAGCTACATTTTCTATAGAAAATAGCTGTTAAGCATTGAAGTGAGAAGCAATAGCAGGAAAAAAGCAAAAGAAAAGATCTCCTGTTCAACACATTTATTATAAGGAATGCATACTTTTTAAGCCATAAAGGCTAAAAGTGCCACAGTGAAAACGTGTCTGGGGCAGGGAAAAGAAGGCAATCAGTTAAAAGGATATAAAAAGTTGCACCAAATTTTAAAATGTTGCTAAATCGTTTTCCTTACAGAACCATGGATTTGAAAGTGGAAAAAGTTACAGGCTATGTCCAAAGAAATTACAGTCTAGATCCAAATTTTGAGCTGTTTTGCCCTCAAGCTGCTGAGTTTTAGCTTCAGAAAAAGAACTCCTCAAGAGTTCTTTTAACACTATTACAAAACCGTACTTTGCACTGTTTATATTGTGCAAAAAGAATAAGATCCACATTATCCAACTTTCTGTTTCCGATTGAATTCAACTCCTACTGTGTTTTTACATCTCCAGAACTATAACTTTCAAGAAAAAAAAATGGTTTTAATTTATCCCATCTACAAAAAGTCACAAGAAAACCGGTGTCTTACTGAATCTTCTGGGCTAGAAATTAAGAGGTTTGCTGCACTTCCTTTGCATCACTCAGTGGAAAAAGAAAATTACACTTCAGGCATTAAAAAAATACAAAAAAAACCCCACCCCAGTTTCATCATAAGCAATGCAAAGTCTGGATGCAAAAGTTACACTTGTTCCTTCCATAAGGCCTTCACAGGACACAGGGCCTGCAGGTAGGGCAAATAACTATGTGACACATTTTAACTCAGAAAATCACCGGAGACCAAGGCAGTACAGATCAAAGTGCTGTGCAGTGCCTACCTAAAATAGGAAATTATCTGTCTTTCAGACAAGCAACTTCAGTAGAAGCTCTTCTGTAAGAGAAAATCACAACTTACTTCCCTCAGCCCCCACAACTTCTTAAATTATTACTAATGGAGCTTCAAAAATTCACTTGACTGCTACAAACAAAACTGTTTCTTGGCAGACACTGATAGGTTTTGAAGACTCTTTGCTTTCATTTTGAATAAAACTTCAGGCTGTAATTTTGGGCAGAAAACCCTCCATCTGCTTCTGAAAGGCTAAATATTGCAGATCTGGCAGGGGGGCTTCTAATGCAGCACAGAGCTGCACAGTGAACAAGAAAAACCTCAGACCAAAGAGCTGGACCATAAGCAGCCAAGGAACAAATTCCTTTGCTGTCTGCAGTAGGAGTGCACTATAACAGGATACCTATTAAGTTCCACTGATAAAAATTATGATTACCTTCAAGAAGCTGAATGGCTTATAAAGGCAGCAATACATATTTGAAGCAGTAATTAAGATCAGGATTGAGTCTGTTTCAAGTCCTGATTTTTCTTTCCTTGTCACATTATTCAAACTACTGCAAGGTGACAGAATCTAGAAATACTGAAAAATTTCTCCAGCCAATATTTAACAGTAATAGCACAACAAAGTAAGGAAAAGAAACCCAAACAAGAAACACCTAGTGAAAAACACGCACAGGAAAATCTCTGAACACTCCAAGTCAGAAAGCAGGAGTGCATTGTATTGTGTACCACACCAGAAGATGAGTTTTTGACACACTATGATCACGAACAAAGCTCAGCTCAGTGTTTCAAACATGCCAACTATTTTTTTTCTCTGATATTTTAGCAAAAACTCTGAGGTTTAAGTCTGTCATACCAAAACACACATATTTGTACTCTGCCAATACTAACTGGTAACAATTACCTTCCCCTTTTATTTTTTTAACCTCTATTGTCTCATATCTTTTACTCTTCCTTCGGCAAAACTTTTTCACCTTTTAAAATATATATATATATATATATAAAAACAACACACATACAGTTTTCTGCTTCTCCTATCCCTAGCATGTCAGATTTCAGTCTGTTCATCATTTACACAGCAAACTGTAAACATTAAATTCAGACTCCTTAACAGCAAAAATTAGCTTATACAGTACAATTAAGAGAGACTCTATCAGAGAAAGTCTTGGGAAGAAAATAATTAATAGATGAACAGCATCCATGAGTAACACCTTACTCATTTTTACATCAAGAAGAGTAGAACAACCTTATTATAAGTTAGACTTAGAAATACAGGCGTTGCTTGGACAGTAACATTATGTAGTACTTCAAGTAGCCACATAAATGTAATACAACATTTCAGAGAGAAAATTGTTAATTGTTTGATGATATATGGCAACATGAATTTACATTTGTGGCTTCTTTATACCAGCAGCTTCTGAGTTAATCACTGTAAATAACGCTAATGTTTTCAATAAACTCCCATATCACATCATTGTTTCTTTCACTGGATAGCAATGAACAGATGCCCAAGGGAGTGGGGGGAATAACCCAAGAAATTTGTTTTCGGCTTTCCTGTCAGTACAAGGATTTTGAAGGCCCTACACAAATTATACATTTTTTAAGTGCCTTTTGTAAAAATGAAACATGGCCTCTATTAATCTTCCATATAATAAATAATAATTTCCACCTTTCCACGTTATCAACCTCTGCAGAACAATCCAGGTATGCTAGAATCTGTTTCTCCAAGTAAGTGTCAATGTTCTCTTCCGTCACAGAAGACGCACTGAAAATGTTCTGAATGGCTGAATTTGAAAATATTGCCTCGTATTTCCCATCAAACATCAACTGCAACAATGATCCACTTTCTGGAAGAGAGAAAAAAAAACAACACAGAAATCAGTGTCAACTTTGAAACAATTTTGTCTTTCAAGACCTATTACACCTATTCAAACAAATATATATACCACTCCCCTTTTAAAGAATGCATCTTCATTTACATTGCAGGGGAAGTGCAGTTGCATTGAAACTCAAGAGCAGCACTAGCGGGTGTCACTTCATTCAAAATAATTTCTATTAAAGTTACAGTGAAACACAAACGACCAGATGAATGTAAAACAAAAACTTGCACTGAAATTTCAGAAAAAATAAATGGATGGCCTTTGAAAATACTTAAATTATACCAAGAAGATTTTCTTCTTCCAAAGCATTTTGAATGAACAGTAAAATCCTATAGAAAAGACAAAAATTCCACAGACTAGAGAGCTGATTTAGGGGAAATGCAACAAATAAAAATGATTCAATATTTGCAGAGTTCAGTGAATAAAGTATTATGCAAAACTGCAGAAACTGCTCAGTCCTTCATTTACAGGCTTAGAATACCCACAAACAGTGGGCAATGAGATTTTATCTTTACAAAAGAATTATTTCCTATGGTAACTATATTATCTCAATGAAAAGCCTGCATATGGAGCAGATTCTTAGGAGTAACTACTAAGATGGATTTAGACACATGACTTAAGCCTGATTTCAAGACAAAGGGAAGTCAAGAAATGCTACACACTTATTTCTAGGAAGCTTCAGACCTACCAAGTTCTTGACCCAGGCTACAACTTTATTCACAGAAGCTGTCTTCAGATATGCTACCGTGCAATCAATACAGCAGCTGTTGGAACAATCTGACCATGTTAAAACCTGCTATTCTTGAGCAAAACCATTACCTGCCTATCCTGCAGCTGTGCCTACAACTCATGTAGATGTACTAACTGGTCTCTGACTAGATGATGCAGGTTGTTGGTAATGGTGCAGCTGAGGAAATGCATAGAATAAGTGCCTTACTGTTAATCTGTGATTCCAACAGAGGATTGCAGCTCCCTGCACTCAGTGTTACTGTAGCTGCACTAACATCAGTAGCCGAGGTAGCCAATTTAACACTGCCACAGCCATGGATCCACACGAGCAGCAGCTGTGCAAAGAAGTGATCTGAATACCAACCCCAAGCTCGTCCAGCTAAACCAGTACTTTAAATTTCAGAAATACAGGAACACCGAGGGCAGAACCACCTTCACTAAAAGCAGTGGATGACTCTGTAGGAATGGGTGACAGAGACCCATTCACTCTAATGTCTCTGCACCACACTGTTGACCAAAGTTTACTTCTGTTCTCCACAATGATCTACTGAATGATATAAGAGATAATGTGTGCTGTGTGTTATTTTAAAAACACTTTAAACTGTACCTGGAAGGAGATATACAAAAGAATAGCAGTGGTTCTGCAACGCTGCTGACATCATAATCTCATAGAGAATAGAAATAACAAGAGACTTTCTCCAGTCTGTGCTCTGGAGAGACTTTCTCTCACTAAATGAAAACTTCTTTATATTGGATTATAATTGCCCAGACAGGCAATGCTGTTGTTTGTAGAACAACTATGGACTGTGAGAACACGTGATGATGAATGAAGAATATTGAGGTTCTTCTCTTTCCAGTAACATAAGTGTAAGCACATAAAATCTGCCTTTGATTCTGTGTGTGTAGCTTTTTATAGGCCACTATACAAATTCAAGGTCACAGCTTTTAAATTTATTTTCAGGATCATCAATAGGAATAGCAAATGATGACTAAGAATCACCACAACCCCACCACTTTCTATCTCTACTGCAAGTTGCCTTTCCTCAAAAAGTTCTTCCCACATCTTATAGCAGCACACTACTTAAAGTACCTCAAAACAAACCAAAGCTAAAAAAAACCAACAAAAAAAGCAATCAGAAAAACCCCACACCACAAACAGCATGCACAACTCACGTTGAAAAGACAGTGACAGATGTCAGTCACATCACCTATCAATCCTGGGCAGTACAGTGATTAAGGTCAAATGAAATGCCACGTAAGGAAATAAGAGCTGATTAGCTCTGTACAGTTCTTTTCCAAAATTCAGTAAGTGCTTAGGTAAGGATAAATGAGATTTTCAATATGCTACAACACAGCACATGACTTGAGCACAACTGTATTTTCAGCCTGCCTGAAATATGGAAGTACCTTTACATGACAAAGCTTACAGTTTAAAAGCTGCTGCGTTGCCCTGAAGGAAAGCTGGGTCTAGCCAAGTCCCCTCAAGAGACTATTCTCCATTGATCCCTCAAGCAACTGTGAATTTATTATTCTAATAAATACAAACAGGCAGCTCGTGCCAGACTCTTCCTTCCCACATTTTGCTCCAAGAGCGCGTTTCACCTCACTGCCAAGTTCCAGCAGGCAGGCAGCCTTTCACACGGGAGGCAGCCGGAGGGAGCGCGGTGCATACGAGCATGCCGAGTGCCGGCATGAGGCGGGCGGCGGAGGGTCTGCCGGCACCGGCACCGCTGCGGCCGCAGCCTCCGCCGCTCGCATCGAGAGCGGCCAAGGAACCCTGCGGAGCCCCG
>VZRQ01010972.1:646964-845685 GCA_013397975.1 Machaerirhynchus nigripectus
TGTGTTTTCCCTCCCTCGGGGGCCAGCGCTGACCCCCAGGCAACAGCTTGTGAGGTGGCGGGGCTAGGCGCAGGCACGCGTACGTATCCATATGGAGTCTGCCTGGGCGATTCCCTGTGGAGAATCACCGAAGGGGTCAGGTTAGAAGGGACCACAGTGGGTCAGCTGGTCCAGCTCCGTCGTCCAACCTCCGTGCTCAAACAGGGCCTCCCCAGAGCACGTGGCACAGGATTGCATCCAGACGGAATAGCTCCAGTCAGGGACACTCCACAGCCTCTCTGGGCAGTCTGTTCCAGTACTCAGTCACACGTGCAGCAAAGAAGTTCTTCCTCATGTTCAGGTGGAACTTGCTCTGCAGCAGTTTCTGCCCACTGCCTCCTGTCCCATTGCTCGGCACCACTGAGCAGAGACTGGCTCCATCCTCTTGACACCTCCCTTCAGATACCTATACGTCCTTTGTGGAGAATCCTCTATGGAGAATCTTGGGATCCCGGACAGGTGCAAGCTGAGGTGCCCAGCACTCAGGGTAGGCAGGTCAGGACCATGCCTTGGTCTATCCCGGTGTTTATTTCAGCATCTGTCCAAGCACAATGTTGATAATGTTAAAATTAAAATTCCTATTGTGAGATTTTGTGCTTTTCATTTTCAGGGAAAAACAGTAAAGTAGCATTTTCTGTGAATAAATAGTTGCTAACTATAATTCCTTAGTTAAAAGGAGGAATATTTTGCTGTCTTCCTCATCTCTGCCAGTTCCCCCAGTGTGTGGGGTTTTACCCTTACAGTTCAGTTCTGGGAGCATCTAGAAGCATCTAGAAGCTGCAGCAGGTATGTGGGCAGGAGTACCCCTGGCAGGAATTAGTGCACTCCTTCCTGGCACTGGACTGATTGTTACTGCTGATAGAAAAGATAGTTTGGGATGTTTGTCAGTTGCCACAGACTTTTTGAAATCTGCTGCTTAAGTTTGCTTCTCTAAGTTATTTGAAGAATATACATTTATTTCTCAAAAAACAATCAATATATTTTGTTTGCATCTAAGGATAGCTTCTGCCAGATGGCTCAAGGGGAAAAAAGTCTTTGCTGGGTTGTGTAGTGCAGATTCAAGATTTTAGCATAGTGCTGCTTATTATTTCTAAGCAGGAAGTAGATAATCAAAATTTCTGATGCAAGAGTTTTCGGAGACTAACCTTCATATTAAACTTTTTTCTGTAAGAAAATTATCTTACAGAAAAATTTTCTGGAAGAAAATTATCCATATGAAGTGTGCTACTGTGGTATCTGAACTAGCACATTTCATATCACTTAAAAAGATGCCTGTGATGCTGTATTGATGCAGTATTTCTCTTCCATTGCAGGGTTTTTTTCCTAAAGCCTTTTGAAACAGATAATTTCCTTGCGGACTACCAAAAAAACCTGCTAACTGTAAAAAAAGATTTTTTTAAACTTCAAGTAGTTAATATTAACATAGATTTGTTATTATGACATTTTTAACAGTGAGCTGCTGTTTGTAAAAGCTCCTGTTACATGATTTTTAAACTGATCCTCAGTTCTGTGTGCCAGGTCTCTGGTACTGCTGAGGAAAGAGGCAGTTGTATTGTGTGCCATTTTTGAGCAGTAGATGATTTGCTATTTGAGGAGTAGGGAAATTGTCAAGGAAAAACCAGCTCATTGGTATACCAGGATGAAAATTTGCAGGATTGTGCAAGCAAAGTTCTGCAATTCTAAGGAGCATATTTGCTGCACCTGGTGAGAGGAGGGGAGATGCAGGGCTCATATTGGGGAATTCTATCAGTTTTTCTTGCTTTGGCGCTGTAAGTTCAGTCAAGCTATATTCCACTAACCAGTTTGTGTTTGTGATTCATCATATTTAAGGTTAGATCATCTTAGTTACAGTATCAGAAACCTCAAGCTTGTTGGAAACTTGGGGGCCCCCAACAGACATCAGCTGAATGTTCAAACTATGTTAATTGAGTTTTGCTGAGTTAATGCACAGACCCTCACTGTAAGGAGGGTGGGGTCCCTCAGAAGGCTCCCAGCATATCTACTGCTTTTCCAGTTACCTTTGCAAGTTCAAAATAAGCTTAGATCTGTAAGTCTCGAGGTGACAAGGGCAGGAGAATGGCAATTATTACATAGCTGTTACAACCTCCTAGCAGGATATCTCAGGCACAGGGACGGGCGGGATGCTTGACGTGGATTGTAGTTGCTTCGCTGCACTCACCCAGCAGCTCTGCATCCCTTGAGTCTCTCTGACCACTTGGCCAACTTACACTCTTGCTTCACCAAACCCCAAAGAACGCAATCACCAAGCAGTCAGTGAAGTGGAGGTAGAAAAGCTACACTTCAAATGTGCTAAAATAATAGAGGCCAGGAAATTCTTCTCTGACTTACAGCTTTATAAAGCAGTAACAGGGAGGGTTAGTGTAGGCCACTGCACAACAAGCAAAGAAAGAGTGATTCAAACCACTCTTTGGGAATGTACAGCAAAGAACATGGCCAGTTGCAAATAACCCAGGACAGCTCTTCTGTGGCAACTCTCCTAGAAGCTGACATCACTCTTCATTAATCATTTGGAAAATACTATCTATTACTATTACTGTATCTCTCTTTGTATGGTATCCAGGATCAGTAAATGACTAGATAAAGAGGAAGTAAGTCTCCAGTAAATATATACTGTCTGTAAAATACAGCTGTAATATCTGAGGTGCAGTCTTCACACTCTTAATAGGTTAGTTTTTCTAAAATTCAGCCATTCAGTAGAAAATCTTTTGTTATTCTTCATGTCTATGATTAAATATTTGCTGACCATTTTGCAAATGGTGCTCTGTTCCTTCTTTTTTCTCCTTTTTTGTCACATCAGGACATATCTCATCTGAACTTCTAAAAACTAATTATTACCTGTTTAGTTAGCAGAAATTTGCTCTGCCTCAACTACGTAACATCTGTGAGTTTTCAGATGAAGAAACCAAAGCTTATGTGGAAATAATTCAATTTACTGTTCAACAAAAGAATTCAGAAATGACTCTTTCATTAAACAAGCATATCATATCTTCCCAAATTTGCGAAGTATTTAATGCCTTCTTATATGAGCTCATACAGAATCATTATCTTATGATGTCTTATTTTTTTAATACAGCAACATTTTCTGTCTTTGCTAGCTTGAAAAGGAGAGCAGGATTTAAAATGAGATTAAAAAAATATTAAATGGCTCTCATTAATTGGATTCTCTTTGTTAGTCTGGAGAAAGAAAGCCAAACAAAATTGGTTCCAGTCTCACTACATCGAGCAAAAATTTTACCTGAAACAGATAGAATATGTTATTAAAGCTACGTGATAATTTTGATCTCTTCAGTGCACCTACAAACATGATTATATTTTTGAACGTAGAGCATGCATGGTTACTTGTAAGCAGAAATAATTTTTTGAGATTACCTCACATTGAATAAAAGAGTGGATAGTTCCGGCTCTCGGAATGCATTTGTGTCACAACCAGGTCATGGTGGCTCCTGTTGGGACATCCCTGTGGGGCTGTGTTGGCATGAGACTGGTGGGTTCATCAGAAACACTGACAGCGACGGGCAGCAGACAATGGAGGGGTGATGAGTTCCTGATCTGGAGATCCCAGCTGAATCCTTAATATATTGTCTTTCACCGGGGAACAGTGAAGCTCTTGAACAGTGAAGCTCAACTCCAACTGTGCTTGAAAATCACCCACAGAGATGCTTTTTATGTGGGGCCTCCAAAATTTGGGGCATCTCTGCGACTTTTGACTTCAGTAAGATTTGGTGCATGACTTAGAGAATAAGGACCATTGGTCGTTCCTGGTTTATATGTAAGATTTGGTGAGTTCTGTGGATGGAATATGGGATATCATGTTAATTACAGAATATTCCATGTGAATTGCCAGAAAATAGCAGATACGGGTTTGTGACTATTTTTATAAGACTATAACAAGTAGTTCTCTTCATCTCTCTCTCTTAGATTCTTAAAAACATGAGCTCAGTTTTTACATGATTAGACACTAATGCATATTATGCAAATTGGATTCCAGAATTGTTTTAGATCTACAGAATGGTCACCTAACTTAGATGTTACAATGTGCCTTCCAGTACAATTCTTCTAACTCATTAGCATGAAGGATTTAACTTTTAACAGTGGTATTAGCTTAAATACTCTGTGGTAATTTGTAATGAGAGGAATATAACAGGGAACATTCTGCTTGATGAGAAGAGTATTATCCTAAGAACTTCCCACTGCTTACAGCTTTGCCAAAGAGCACAAACACCAAGTTTGATGTTTTCTATTTGGAAAATGTTCTTTAGCTTGGACTTTTAGGCAAACTAGGTGCAATTTCTCTCTTTTTTTAAAACATGGGCACAAAAATATTTCTATATTTTCTACTCTTCTCTGAAATGTGTATTTTGGATGAGGACGTGTTTAGCGATTGGGAGTGTGGTGCCCTGTATGTCAGAGAAGTACTTTTTGCTGTCTCAGTTTGAATTGGTGTAAGTAAAAATTCAGGATAGCTTTGCAGTATGATAGAATTATAATAATAGAGGAATAGAACTTACGAGAACCAAGTGCTAAGGCAGTGCTAAGGAGGCCTCAAATTCTGGAAGTGTCTGGAAAAGACAGAAATCTAATTGTTCTAGTGAATTTAATCTAGATAATCACTTGTGCAATATTTATGAGAAGTTAATGTTTTATGGTAATTTCAAATGGTTTTTTTTGGTCACTGTGGATGCTGTTGGTCCTCCAAAGTTTGAGGCAGGCAAAACTGACAGCAAATGTTAGAAGTTGCAAAGAAAAACGTTCTAGTAAAATAAGTAACTAGAATTTGGCAGAGGGAAGTAGATGGAAAAACAGTATTCACACTTAAAACACCAGTAGATCTCAATGTCCTTCAGCAACCAAAAATCTGCCCTGAAATGATTTCTTATATTCTCCATAATGAGTTTCTCCTTAAATCTTTGAAACTACTAGCTTCTTTGAGGATTATCTGTCCTGGCAAGAACAACAATAAGATAAATGTTCTCTTTCAAAACCTGCCTCAACACGCTTGTCAATATTTACTATATATTTATAACTTGACACAGTGAAGGATTGATGAGATCATTACAGTGGATTAGGATGACTCATTTCCCTGTCCTTCATGACTGCTTCTGCTGAGCTCTTTACTTCTCTTGACTGCCCGAAGGAGAAACTCTGACGTGTTCTGAGCAGGCTTCCAGAGAGCTGGTAGAAACCAATCCATTCTTTTACAGTCCTTGAAGTTGTCCAAAGGATTCTTCAAGTCTAACAAATGTTCTGTGTACTACCAGCACTCAAGTGATTTTTCATTCATCTTGCACTTGTTAATCATTAGACTCCACAAACATTAGGAAATCTGTTTGTGTCATTCACAATCTCTTACTTTGCACAGGCAAAAGTTTTGGTATCAATAAAATCAGGCTTTGACTTTCACTGATAACTTCTATACAATCTTTCAGATCCTGTGGTAAAGTGAGTGGTATCATATTACAACCCTCTTCCAGGTTTCTTGTGGGTAGTAGGATGAAAATAAATTCGTATAGGTTTTCCACCTGTTCTGAGCAGCAGAATTATGACTTATATTTGTGGCTGAGGGAAATTCTTCTTTCTGATATTGTAGGTTTAGGAACATTCTGGAAGGGTTATGACGAGAGCAGACTAGAAATGCATATGATGAGAAAGCACTTTTTATACCTACTGTGTGCTTGAACTCTGCTGATCTATTTATACATCCATTCTGTTCAAAGACTGACTGTAGCAATTATTAATGAAAATAGATCAGGAAATAGTAAGGGATTAGCCCATGTCTACAGGTTAATTTTGTTCTGCCACAAAATAAGCTGCAGGGCATTATGATCATTTGAACAGGAGGGTAAGGAAAGTGTTCATACTGTTCTCAACCCGTTCACCTGAAAGAAAAGCAATTGCTTTAGACTTACGTTGTATCTCAGAGGAAGAGCTCTTCTTGTGCAGCTTTATGAATAAAAAAAAATTATTAACAACAAAACAGTTCTGGTTTTTGGTCCTTATCTACAGTTAGGATATTTGTCTGAATTGCCTACGTCTCTTTTTCACTGTATAGTACATCTAGGTTTCCTGATAAAGAGTGACCTGAAACAAGTACAGGTATTTTACTAAGGAGCAAGATATCTCAATCCAGATTGCAGTAACAAATTCAGAAAAGAAAATTTAAAAATCTTGGGAGGAATTTGTTAGAGATGTAGGAGTTTATTAAGTGATGGACTATTTTTATCTTTGTATGGATTCACACCCAGCACAAATATATTGGTAGTCTGATATCCCAGAGTGGTTTTGAATTGTCTGAATCACAGAACTGCATCATAATGACTCATTCTTCTTGCATCCTGACATCCCAGCTAGGAAAGAACTGCTGTCTCTCCCTTGTAGCAGTTTCAGTTGGCACATTTTTGTTTTCTCCTCCCAATGAAGTTTTTTTCCTAACAGACATCTACAGTGGAGCTTCCCTTCTTCAAGAAGACAGGTGCTACTTTGCAGGTGCATTAGGTCATTTATTGCTCTATTAGAAGCAAGTATTCTCTTCTCCAAATGGAAAAAGAATATAAAATCCTGCCTACTGTTTCTAGGGACTTTGCTATAATTGAATTCCTTCCAGTGTCAACACAGGAGAGGGAAACTGTGTGTTATCCACACAAGAGGATAACACAAGCAGAATGCCGGTTTGTACCGTTTGTATGTGCCTTTCCTTTACAGATGTAACATCTAAACCCTTTAGAATAAAGATGCTGATCCTTATAAAGCAATCTTGTGTACAGCCACCAAAAGAAAAGCCTTTCTAAAATAAGATCATCAGGCAGTGCTCTGAATTTTCTGTATTCAGTTCCACTCAGATCAGAACTATCCAGCCTGGGATGAACCAATACATATTCTGTGATTTTTGCCACCAGACATCAGTCCTAGATGAAGTGAACCAGGAGTGGCACACAGAGTAGATCCTTCACTGACTCTATGTTCTTCTGATCTCTCTGGATGTAGATGAGGCATTGTGTTTTCAGGGCAGATCTCCAAATTTATGCTGTGGGCAGGGGGAAGGGAACTCAATACATCCTTTTTCCAGAAATTGTGATGCTTTTTCCCCACTCTTCATATGCTTATCATTCTCTATAACCTTGGTGACATAGTGGGTGATCTGTCCTTCCACAAAGTCACTAGAATTGTCGCTCTCTGCATTTTTCACAAGGACTTTTCAGGTGAATGTTAGTACTACTGCCAAATTCTTGTCAGCACACTTGGGCTAAGAGCATATGACTTAATGTCTGGCAAAAGTCCTACAGGATTTGCTTCTGAAAATTGATAAGCCCTCACAAGTTGAGATCAGGCCAAAGAGGCATAATCAAGAGCCCTCCTGAATAAAAGCATCCTTTCTTAGAAATATGTTTTGGGTCTCTGCTGCTACCTGTGTCTTGATAGTGTTCTTAGACCTTGTCCAGACTTTTTTTTTTAAGTTACTGAAGCCATACCTTGACTTTTCTTACCCAGGAAATTGAAGCTTAGGTTATTTTATTCAAATTTTCCTTTGGAGTTGGCAGTAATTCTAAGGCTGAGCTATGGATTCATCATTCCCATGCTGGATGCTCATATGCTATTTCAACTTTCAATGCAGATAAACTTTGAAAAACTGTTTAATTTTTCCTTTATTTTCTAGTAATCCTTTATAGAACCTATTTATAAACTCTTTCTTTCACCAAGAGCTTTGTTGAAGTGATGAAATATATTTTTCATTTATGCATTACATTTTAATAATTTTTTTAATTGCTGAAATGACATATGATAATTTCATTGAGGAAATTTTAAGTTAATGTGTCATCACAAGATCTGTGCTCAGAAATAAGTAAGTTTAGATTTCTTGACCCTTAGGAAGAGGTATATTTGTTTTGGTTTGGTGTTTTTCTGACAATGGATAAAGAGTTAGGGAACCAGAAGGTTCTCTTATATTTCTTAGCTTATTTCTTTCCTGTTAATCAGTAACTCTCAGGTTCTCTCTGTTTTCTTTGTCAAATTTTGATATTTTCTTTATGAACTAGCCTGCAAAAAAAAGAGTTATGATGGTATTTAGTCAAAAAAGAGAAGTCTTAGAGGAATTCATTATAATCTTCCCATTTGTAAAAGTTGCTGTAAAAAAGACACGCAATGTTCAGCACACACTCGGACTTTTGTGGTCTTCTGAAGCTGCAAGCTTTGGCTAGATGATCTCTGGATGAAGGTTTTTCCTTGTGGTTTTGTCTCGTCTGAAGTTTTTCTTTGAGCCATGAATCCCCATGATGTGAGATGGCTGCATTCATGTTTGATGACGATGAAATACACATTGCACAGAATATGCTGGCATAACTTTCATCAGTACAGACCTTTACTGGTCTGCTCCATTGAAGTTGTAGTCAGGGAAAGGGGAACAAAATCTGTCATGGATGGTTGTGATCTGATAAATAGATTTAAAGCTATGTGTCCCATTTGCAGTGCTGCTCAATCATACTGTAAGACTTTTTAATGATTTTAGAAAAATGATTCAAAGCATTTGGTCAAATGCTTCACAAAAAAAGCCCAACAACATAAATGAACCTTTTCTCCTCTTCTTCTTCTTCTGTTTTAGCTTGTTAACTCAGACCCCTCTCTGCACCCAGGCAGAGCCCTAAAATGAGTAATGACTCATTGTGGGAATGACACCTGCATGACCTTAGAAAGACCAGGCAGAATTACAGCTTTGATTGGAAATGGCTGCTACTTTTTCTCAGTGCTTTTTTTACAGTTATGTATTATTCAGTCTTAATGGTCTTTCATCTACTGAAATAATGTTTTATTACTTTTCTATAAACTTAGCAATGTAAGCAACCATTGTGTGTTGCTTTCCTTCTTTTCTGTAGATAAATATACTTTTTAATAGTTGAATTTAGTTTGCAGAGTCGACATTGAAACTGGCTGGTATGGAGCCAGATTCTGATAGCATCACAGTGTGTTACAGGTCAGGACTTAATTTAGTCTGGCTTCTAGTGTGGATTCTCCTCTAATGTCATCTCTCTGCTCCTGACATAGAATAATAGCTAGTTCTATTTACATCTCACATTCAAGCCACAAAATTCCTGCTAGTACCAAAAAGGTAACAAAAGGCACAGGATAAAGGTAGTGCCCTTGCTAGAGTTCAGTTGTTTCTGGAACAATGGAGGTGGTGTTGGGGACTTCACTTTTGTCCCACTCTCTTAAAAATAAATAATGGTAAGATAAGGGTTTTATCTCTAAGTCAGCTAGTTAGTGTAGCAATACATGTTTGTTATGTTGTGAAGCCCTCCAGTTTCTAACTTAGAAGGGTTGGGTTGGAAAGGACCTTAAGGATCATTGAGTTTCAACCCCATGACCACAGCCAGGGACACCTTCCACTGGACCAGGTTGCTCAGGGCCCCATCCAATCTGGTCTTGAACACTTCTTATTTAAATGAATTACGTGCTAAATTTCAGAACTTGGAGGAATCTGCTGCAGGTATTTAATATGTGCAACCTGAGTTTTGCAGAGCCTGTTGGTCCTTGTTAGAGAAGTTACACCTAGCCTATATTTGTAAGCAATATTGCCTCTTCTTTAAATTTTAATCATGTTTTTCCCCTTCTTCTAGTTCCTTACCTTTCCTTGCAATGATTTTTTTCCTTAAAGTCCTTCTTGACAAAGTAACAAAATGCATTTTCTGTGTGTGTGTCTCTCTCAGTTAATAAGCCATACTATCCTCCATTTCTGGCAGTCAAGTTTCTGGTGTTTCCAGGTTTATAGTCACTTATTTGGGAGCTCTGCTGCTGCTTTTGTTTTGTAGCATTTGTATTATCGTCTTACTGCTTATTGGGATTTGAGCTTTATACGCATGGGATCTTTAATCACCATTTTTTGGCATCTTAACATCTTGAATTAATTTAAACAGATGAAAGAGATCAATAGGTAAGGTCTTAAATATCCTTGATAGCCAGATGCTCCTGTATTTCGCATGCAGAAATCTTCCATCTGCTGTCAGGTTGACAAATGAACCGAGTTTTGAATGTGTCCCCTGTTTATTTTAATGGCTGAGTGTTCAGAAATTCCAAACTCAGTGTTCTGTCTCTGCACTGAAGTGCATAGCCTAAGTGCAGGGAAGCTTCATGTTTATTATATAGTACGTATCTGATTTAGAGATGTAAAATAGTTAATTCAAATAGTGAATTTTAAAACATTTTCTAAGTTTTAAAACTGCAGAAAAATTCCAAATGTAGAATCTTTTAAATGCTTTAGACTTGCACAAGTTGCACTGGGTAGAGGAAGATGAGAAGCTTATTTCACTAGCTAGCTTTTGAACTCTGGAACTGAAAATGTAATTCTTTGTCACCTGCGTTCCCTAGCATTATTTATTGAATTTGATATAAAGTTGCTATAAATCAAAACTTTCTTATCTTGGTGTGTACAGAGATATTTCAGTTGGTCTTAGATATTATTGCATTATTCCAGCCTTCGAAAACAGGCTTAAAAAAAAATCTATAGGAGGTACTATATTCTCTGATAGTATTTATGGTAGTGACTGCAATCAAAGTACACACCGTGTCCCAATGTAGGAAGGTCCCACACCTGGAATGTGCACAGGACCTGTTGTTGCTGTATAAAGCCTATTGATTGTTGACACATAAATTGGAAGCTAATACAGCACGTGATAGCAGAATTTAAAAGACATTATAAACTAATCTTATTATCATACCACTAGAACAATTGTTGTAAAATTCAATACATTAGATATCATAAAGACTTTTTCGTTGCTTAATCACTTAGAAATACGAAAAGAAGTAAATCCCACAGGTCTAAGGACAGCCAAAATCTCTGCCAGCATCCAATTTGGAAAGATGCCATTTAGCCTCCAGGAAAAGTTCTGCCAGCAGCTTGGACTAAGAGTGTTCGGACTCACTACCTAAATAAATAGGCAGTAGACTTCAGAGTCTATTGGATGATGGTGACACAAAAATATATTAACCAGCCCTAATAATGGGATAATGCCAACATTATCTTAGTCCTACTTGTGACTGAAAATAAACAGAACGCTTTACATAAGGGGGCAAAAAGAAGTTCTCCAGCCCCTTTAGTACTGTCCTTATTAGCCTGATTTCCTAGGGAAAATCAGTCTGTGCAGTCTTGTCTCAGTGACTGCCCTCAGTTATACACTCAGAAGGCACTGGCATCGTTCAGCCAAACGTAAACAGAGGCATAACTTGTCTCTAAGATTATTAAGTTTTTTCTAGGTTTGTGAAAAAGCTGAATAGATAAGGAGAAGAGAAAGACAACAGTCATCATTTTGATCCTGCATGAAAACTTTTGTATTATTAGATAAGAGAGAACTCAGGCTTGGGAGGGTAAGGGGTGTGGGAGAGGGGAACTTTAAATGCCCTGAGAGCAGAAAAAGCTTCAGTTGTAGTCTGCAGTCAGCTGAGGCTCGAATCAGTTGGAGGCCACGCCTCACTAACCCTTCAGTATGCAAAGCTCCCGAGTTACTTACGTCACCATGGTCCTTTCCATTACTACTTACAGCACACAAATTTGGAAACTGTTTACTTTTCCCAGTAAATTTTTCTGTCTCTTAAATTCTCTTTGCATGACATAGGGGTTTTTTGTCCTTGGACCTATCACTGTTTTTCCTGTGTCGTGGCATCCACGTTAGATCTCAGCTAAGTTTTGCTGCCAGTGGCAATGCAAGCTGCTGTCATAATTCACTTTTGTCCTGTATTGCAGTTAGTGGTATGACTTTATTTCACAAACAGCTTACATTTAAGTCTTCTTTTCATCAATAAAAATGTGCAGCTTAAAATCTCCAAATTGCAGTTCTAAACCAGAATTTGTTTCTATAATACATGCCGATGTTTTCTGGGGAAGAAGAGGAAGATGATTCTGGTGTACAGCGATTTCCTTTGTAAAGTTCTCCTGTGTTTGTGGTTGTGGTGTTAATCACTGTCAATATGCTCTAAACATTCTAACATGGGGAATGCTTTGCTACAAGTTACTAGCACAGTCCTGAAAAAAGTTTCTAAAAAAAATACTAGCTAAAGTGAAAATGTGAGAGGGAGAGATGAAAGAGAAAGGCTTGACATTTTATCTGTTCAGCCAGATTAGCCAAAATCCTTGGATTGCAAAGTTGACAATGATTTTCTTTCGGCATTTTCTTAATTTCACTTGGGATGCAATACATATTCTTACTGAAATACCATTGATTTGCAACAGGACTTAATAGGCGTGTATGAGTAAGATATGTAGCATCATCTGTAATCTTGCAGTTTATCATTTAAATGAAAAAAAAATTGGGAAAAAAGTGGAATAGTCCCATAAAACACCCTTACCACACCTGCCTTTGCAAAGGACAGCTGGATGTTGCCATTAAGTTCTGTATATTTCAACAAAATCAAAATTTAGTACTACCACAGGGGCACCTTCATGGCAGTTCCCAGCTGCAAAAGCACTGGCTGCTTCCCTCTCACATTTAATGCTTTGTTTGGACCCAGAAACACAGCTGTGAAATCCTGGAACAGAGCTTCTTTAAGAAAAGCATTCCTGTTTCTCACTATGTAACAAGTTACAATTTTTAAAATGCTGATGGAGAGAGAAAGGCTTCAGTCTCTGGATGACTGAAGCTAGACTTTTCTTTTTTTGAAGCAATCGTAACAGATTAAAGCCAATCAGAAATAAGGAGGTTTGAAGGGTTTTCCTTTGAACATTTATTTACAAAACTTTCTCAGGCATCAGCTGTGGTGATTGTGTAAGTCAAATATAAAATATTTTGTGTTGCTTTTCTGTAAAAAAGCCCTAAAGCAAATTATAAGATGTTACCACTCTTCAGCTGCAAAACTTGCACAACTCCTAAATCAGTTTCTAGCTGGCTTCACATTTTAATCCAGAATTCCTGGCAAGAGTGATTCTAGGTGATTCTGAGTACTTCTGAAAGAGCCCACCAAGAACTTGGGGCCAGCCAGGCTTTTCTCCTCCTTGTCCTTTGTACAGCAAAATTCATCAACCATGGCCAAAAATAACTGCAGAAAAAGATATACTGTGGAAAACCCCAGTCTCCTGAGGTTTCCTAGAAAAATCATTTGCAAAATAAGACTAAAATGAGAGTTAGGTGACTTGTTTTTCTTTTTTCAAAAAACCCCAAACCCAGATATCCCTCTGGGGGTTTTTTTGTCATCCTAATGAGTTTATCTATACACCAAAAGTAAAAGCAAGATACATTCAAATACATATATGAGCAAGGAATCTAATTCAAGAGAGAGGAATAGTCTGAGACACAGAAAGAATGACCTCCCGGTACTTCTGCAATCTTCATAGTTCCCCTACGCATGAGTGAATTCACAGCTTCTGTAATTTGTAACTTTTTCAAGAAGATGAAGTAAAATATAATTGAAATTTAAACAAAGCCAGTGTTAAGGCTAATGCAGCAGCAGTCTGCAGGGGTTTTTTTCAGCACATGCTCCAGTTCTATTGTAGTCAGATACCTGCTCTCGGAACACTTTACAGGTTTCTCAGGTAGAACATCTGCCTTTGAATTCTCTTATGGTTTTTGCAAATGAACCTCATCCTTATTATTGAAATGACTAATTAAGAGGCAAAAGACACGTCTCTGAAAAATACTGCCTTGTGGTTCAGGACACTGGTTTTACGTATAATTCTGGCAGCCAGTAGATTCAAATGTGAGAAATTTGCCAAGTTCAGCACAGGATAATCTTCAAGCTGTGAGTAGCTTGGATGAACCCACAGGATGAAATAAAACCAAGAATGATTTATCTTAAATGTGATTCATCTGCATTCAGTCCATGTAAGAAGACAGTGACAGTTTTTTCTCTGATGTTGACAGTGCAGTTCAGTGCCACCAGCTTGAGCTTTGCTTACAGACTGTTCACATAACAGAGCACTTGCAGTTTTTCTTATTTGTAGATATATTTTTTAATATAAAACATTTCAATAGCAGTTTTTAAGCTCATATGGATGAAGGATGGGGTCCTTTCTTTTTGAATTTCCAAAACTGTGTTACTGTTTGTTCATATTAGGGTTGTGGCTCTGGTAGATCCTGCTATTCCACTCAGTATGCAAACACAGCCTAAGACAAAATAGCCTAAGCCTATTTTGTCAGTTCCAAGGAAAATCTGATTTCAGCTCTGCAATCAACCTGCTTTGGTAACTCATTGCCTGGGAAGTAATTTTGTAATTTTTAATGACACATATTAAAATAGGGACCAGAAGTCTTAATCACAACAGAAGATTTGGGTAGCAGTCTTTGCTACAGGGCTGGCAGGCAGTAGTAAGTGCTGGCTGCTCCTTAAGGCTGGTGAGGTGGGAGAGGAGATGCTGGGGACAGAGCTGGCAGGGCCGGGCCATGTCCCCCGCAGCCAGGGCCCACTGCCCACAGTGCCTGAGCAAGGCAGACCCACAGACAAGTTCAGCCAAGTCAAGATCATTACAAAAACTCACCAGGTCCAATGTCAAGTCAGCCCAGGGGTTCAGTTCAAAATCCATGGCTGTGGCACAGCCAAAAACCAACACTAGCCTAGCTCAGCTTGGCTCACCTCAGGCAAAGATTAATAGCCTTGAGCTGTGTTGGCTGGGTTTAAATAATGCTCCTGAGGGCTGAGGAGGAGGTGTGTGTGGAAGCCCCAGGTGGGGCTGTCAGGCTTGTTAAGGCCTTGGCCTATCAGTGCACCGGGAGTTCTGACAAGAACTCATTCAGTGTTTAAGACAGGAAGAGTTCTTATAAGATACACTTGGAGATGCTGTGGAGAGCTAATGCAGTAAAAGGCAGACAAAACAATCTTTTCATAAGTCAGCTCCGTAAACAGCTGCATCTTGTCAGATTTTATCTTTTTAATGAAAAGATCTGAGTGCTACATAAATAACGGAAATTGCTGCAAACCCTCCATGTATTTACAATCAGGACATTGCAGGAGCTGTCATGGTAGATCCTGGAAAAGGATGAAAAGAAGAGTGCTGAGAAGTGGCAGTGCAGACAAGCCTGGAAGGGTTTTGTTTTAGTTTGTCCATAATGCAGTGTGAAAGATAGATGAATGTGTTTGTGGAGGAAAGGGTAAACAGGCAATGGAAATGAATGTTGCAGTACCAGTTTCCATACACGTGTATTAAAAACTCTAGTAGCTTGCTCAGGAGGTGATGAATAAGGAGAGAGGGTGGACATACTAAAGGTCTGATACATTGCTGTTACTGACAAGGAGGATAGTTGTTAAAGGTAGCATTTTGTGCTGAGAGTCACATTTGGGAAGAACCTTCATGTAAATTCTGGCAGCTCTGCTGGTAGAGGTTAAGCATTGGGAGAAGATGTTCAGTGGCTGACCAAGACTCCTCTGAAGTCTGCTTTATTTCCTTGGAGTGCAGTAGAATTTTTCAAGCAATTGAAACCTAGTCCATGTTCCTTCCTGCCCCACAAAATTTACATCCTTTTCTCTAAAACACCTTCTATTTGTCTTGGAATAAAGAGCATTTCAGCCTCATAGCTCAAAAACAGGGCAGATGGTGCCCTTGCAGAATTTAAATAAGATATCAGCATGTTGTCACCTGTAAGTGCAGTGGTTAGAGCAATTCTGCAGTGCAGTCACTGGGATGTCAAAAACAGAGAAAAGAGAAATTTTACTTCAGCAAATGCTGCATAGAACAGTCTTGCAAATTGCTTAATGTTATTCTTTGGCTTACCACAGTGCACCTGGCAGAAATTATTAGAGACACATATACAAGGATTAAAAAAAAAAAAAGTAATTGATTTCTGCATGTAGTAGGTTGAGGGAATTAGAGGGAATTTAATATATCCATAGCTGGCAGGTTTAATTTGTCAGCTTTTAGCATGGCTTTAGAGGATAAGAGGCCTCAGTATTACTCTAAAACCCATACTACCTTTATCAACATCAAGGAATACAAAAGTTTGACTACTCAGTTTTCTTAAACTAAACACAAATTTGACAGCTACAGTCTGTTCCTAAATGGAATGCAATATGGAGAATGTGTGCATACATTTGTCTTCATTTATGTTACTGCTGTCATTACCATTTAAATGTGACATTAACATATTGTTGAACTGAATCATTGTTTCAGTTACTGAATTCCATTTTATATTTTCTTCTCAAAAGGCGCAGAAAGGTGAAGAGCTTGAAAAATAATGCAGATGGAACACTTTTAGGGTGCCATTTTAGGAAAAAATGGTGAAGATTTTACTGTTAACCTAGGAAATACTGTATGAGTTAAGAGAATTGGGCATCCAAATATAAGTTAAGTCCTAAACACTAATTAAATAGCCTGGAGTGAAGGGCCTTGCATTACCAGAAGAGAGCATTTTTTAAGAGACAGAAGTCAAGCGTTGCATGAGCAGGGGGAATATAGAAGGGAAAGAACAACGCAAACTTTGGGAAAGATGACTGTAGTTTTTGCAGTGAGATACGTGAATGGGAAAAATCTATGAGTTGATAAAGGGAGTCATGCAGGGAAAACAACACTTGAGAATACAGTGTTTAAAATGTTTTAGTGGGAGGAATTCATAATTGAGTCAATTTCTTTTATATCTGATTCTATTTTGAATCTCTTGAGAGTCAGCAGTATAGATTATACCACCCAGATCCTGACTGATTGCTGCCAAGGATTGTTCTCATTTAACGTGGCATCCTCCAAGATGCCAGGAAACCAGTATGCAGCTATAGATGAACCCCTTGACACTGCACTTTCATCTATTTCTTTTCCCCTGTATCAGTATTGACAAATTAATGAAGCTCATCAGAAGGACAGAGACTGTGTCATACCTGTCAGAACAAGGCAGGATTATTTAATTTGATTTTGCTTTCCTGTCATGATCAGTGGGCTGGCACACAAGTACAACTATGGAAATACAGCCTCCTTTACGAGGGTAAGAACAGAAGAAAAAGGGAAAAATAAGATTTATTGTCCCTGAGGTGGTTGGTTTTTATTTTGATGTGTGATGTGGGACGCAGTAGGATTCCTGGACAGTGTGCAGAAGTATGGAAAAGGAAAGATTTTTGTTTATTTTCTATGTGTGTTCAGGAGGCTTTACTGGTGGTATTTGTTTGGTTTGGTGGTTTTTTCGTTTTGTTTTGGGTGGTTTTCTTGGTTTGGTTTGGTTTTGGTTTGGTTTTGGTTTGGTTTTGGTTTGGTTTTGGTTTTTGTTGTGGTTTTGGGGATTTTCCCTATACAATGTACTGAGGTTTTCGTGGTGCAAGGCTGTGCTAAGGATATGCTTTACCCCAAAAATGTATTTCAGAGCCCGTCTAGAGGAATTTAAAATTGGTGAGCTAAATCAAGCTGAATAAAAATGAATAAACATGACTGGTAAAAGAATTAGGTTGCATTCACCAAGAAACTGTCCTTTTGTAATAAATCAAATTAGTTTAAGGATCTATTAAAATATATACATAGATTTTAAATTTTTTTTTCTTTCTTTCTTTTTTTTATCAGAGAAAGAAACTGAAAATTATGAGGTAAGTTTGAAAATTGGCCAGGCAGAAGAGCTGAGGCTTTACTTGCATGAGCAGCTGAGCTGGCCAAACAGGTCACTGCCTCTGAAAATGAGAGGTCTCAACACCTTGCCCTCCTGCCTTGCTTCCATCCACACTGCCCTGTCCATTCCTTGGAGGCTGCAGTTCCTGACAGGTGCCTCTTTGTTCAGGCAGCTTCTTGTCAAGTTGAGGATGACACTGTCACAGTGATGGCAGTGTCAGATGAGCACCGGAGCTCAGCTGGCAGCTCAGCTCTGGAGCGCTGGAGACCACCCCCATTCGTGCTGCAGTGACCTGCTAGGTCAAGTCAGGCCATGTCACAAGGCTGCATGCTGTGCCCCAGGATGAAATGGATAATTAAAACATTTGTGTTAACCACTGTGCTTAACAGTGTACAGAAATTTTACATTTTACAGAAATAAACTGCCCCAACAAAATCGCTTCTGCTTTGGAGTCAGGTGTTGAAGTATAATTTGAACATGAAAAGAAACGAATAATGAACAAATCCATACTTTTGGGTGTTAATTCTCTTGTGCCCAAAGTAGGTGTTCTGCATGATGGTATTTGTTTCTTCGGTGTGTCTCATTTCTAAGTTAAGATATAAAAGTCTTTTATACAAAAACCTGGCTTTAAAGTTGCAGACTGGGAAGCTGAAAGAGCCACAGCCCTGGGGGACCCATTTTAAGAACTGGATAAATGCTGAGGGGATATCCAGCCTTCCATTTTATCTGTATAGGAGATAGGTGTTTTAGAAGGGACTTGTTTTTTCACTGCAGCTGTTCTGTGTGGGCTGCTGCACACCTCGGATTAGATCAGCTGTATGGAAAGAGAACTGCTCTGCCTCACCCAGCAGGGCTCTGGTTATACATACCATGGCTACAGCAAGGGGGAGGGATTAAAGCTGAGTGAAACAGATTTTCAGCTGTTTACCCAGTTGTTTTTTTTTTTTTTCATGTTTTTTTCCAAAGGAAAAAAGAGGAGCAAATAGAAACAAGAAAGGTTTGAGTCCAGCCAAAATCGGGTATTTCTTCCAAAGCTTGGCTTGAAATCTTACGGAGAGAAACGGAGAGTAAGAACTTTGACTTCTAGGTTTGGTCCCAATCCTTCCATTTTCCATGATGCCATATATATATTTGTTCTACCAGGCTGCTGCAGGATTTCAGAAAACAGTTGCATTTTGGTTAAGGTATAGGCTGTAATTCAGACAAGGTTGCTTGCTTTTGGAGGGGAAGAAATAAAATTTTATCTCTCCTGTACTACTGCTTCGTTGTTTGAGGATTCTTATGCACACAGCCAAATTAGATGCTCAGCTAATTTCTATGTGCCTGTACAAATGGAGAACATGAAGCCCTGAATTTCAAAAATTGTGCTTAAAAAGGGGGAAGAAATTAAAACTTGCAATGTTAATTATTATTTTAATAATCTTTTACAAACTGGAGCTTGATTTTTATTCTAGAAAGGTTTTGGGTTCTTACTGCACCATTTTTAAGCCGTGTGTATATTTTCTTAGTCTGTAAAAGCGTGTCTGTGTCAATACAGTATTTAGGTCTATTTAATGAAAATTAAAATAAAATTTTACTCTTTAGCAGCTGATATCAATCATGTCCCCTCTCTCGCCTCCCCCTGCCCCCCATAACCTTTAATGCTAAACAATGTTCCAAAAGGAAAATTTATTATATCACCTATTTTGATTCTCTGACATCATTCTGTCATGGCAATGAAGTGATTTACATGGAAAAATGTGTTACCTCTGCTTTTAGACAAAATGAGTTTATGATGATTAATGGTTTTACTGCAAGTGTGAGAGAATGTGGAAATGGCTGGCCTTTTAAAAGTGAAACATGACCTATGCTCAATTTTCCTCCTTATTTTCTTCAGTTTTTGCAGAATGGTTTTGGTTGTGAGTAAATTAAAATGTAAAAATTATGTCTTGTAACTGAAGTAAGCTATAAATGCTGGGGTATCCATGGTAACATCACTGCAGAACTAGAGACAAAAGGGAGAAAGCAATCAGCTTGAAGCACAGAGTCTAAACTGTCATGATGGCAGGGGACTTGGATCACATATTCCATGAGGAGTCAAACTCCTCAAGGAAGGCCCATGTTTAGTTAGGGGAAGAGCAGGCTAAAGGATGATCGCCTCCAGCTGTCCCTCCTGCTCACCATTCCTATGATTCTATAACACTATTCTATAACAGTTGACTTCAGGCAGAGAACTTAGAATGCAGAATGGTCACATGAATGGTGAAATAGTATTTCAACAGGAAAGCACGGAGCAAATAATCTTTTCTGATACATGTCTTAAAAATGACACTTGAAACATTTCCTTTTAGCTTCATACAGAGCTGTATTTTTCCTTAGATGTCATATAAATAACAAATAGTACACCAAGGCCTAAACTAAGATGAGAAGATGATGCTGAGTAAGAACTCTGAAATATTTTCTTTACATATGTTAACTGAACTAAAACCCAAAGGCCATTGAGGCAAAAGCTGTTCAACTATAGAAAGACTTAAATTCAGGAAAAATGCAAATAGTGGCATTTTTTTTCCAGGGGCCATATGGAACAAAATCACTCTGCTAAAAGGAAGGCAAAGGTTGAGGTGAACCCTGCTGGCAGTTTAATCTGCATGGAGATTTTGCATCAGTCACAAGATGTAATATTTGAGAATGAATAGAGAATAATTTCTGTATGACAGATCAACTACACTTTGCTTTTGGACACTTAATCCCAGGCTGTGATGGATGCTGGGCGCTGAGCACAGTTCTGCTGCCTCAGTGGAGCCTTGGTGCCTTTCACTGAGTTGAAATGTGTAAAATGAACTATCAGGGAGAAATGAAAACTGGATGAATTTACAGTCATGGCTTGTCCTTAGTGGCATTGACTGGACAACTGTCTTTGAGGGCACACTTGGCAATGGAAAATAACGTGCTGTTGGATTCTGAGCATTAAAATGTATTTGCAAGTAAAGCAAAAATGTATTTAAGGTAGTGATTAAAACTACACCAGTCATACTAACATTTTCAGGAAGACAACAGTATGACAACAAGCATTTTAACTGTGTTATTTTTATTCAGATGATTAACCCAAATCTTCCATTAGGCATACATTGAACTCAGCATTCTACTGCAGTTCTCTGCATGCAATCTAAAAATTGCAGCACTGTCCCTCATTGATTTCTGCAACCAGTACAGGCTCTTGAGAGCTCAAGACAGACCTGTCTTTCCTGACTTACACAGTTGTTTATCAGCAGCCATGTACTATTGTTCTCCCGTTCTTTGTTCAAATGGCTTGGCTTTTCCTCGATACAAGTTATTGATGTTCAGTTCCCTGCTGTGTGTTGTTTGTGCATCTGGCTATTTGTTTTGTAACATGAATGATTTCCTTGGAGGGAGAGCTAGAAAAGAGTGAAAGGAGGTTTAACACATCAGTAGGCAGTGCAGATACAAAAGGATATTTTGTTCTTTGGCGTACTTTTGCTTCAGTCACCATTTGCTCTCATCAACAGCAATTGTTTGAGTCTGAGTGCACATAGTATTACATTTGAAGTGTTGGGATTCTTTTTAACTAGAGTGAAATTTGTATGGAGCTAAACCAATAGCTGGATGTAATGTCCACCTTGTTTTCCCTGTTTTGTCAGATGGATCAGGTGGTCTCTACTACACCCTTCATATTGCTGATGTTGAAGTCTCCCAGGGACCTGTACTGGGGCAGTGTTTCAGTGTCTGTGTGACAAGCCTGCACACTGTTGCCTTCAGTGACCATGAGGCAATTGGGAGATGTGTTGAATTGAATCTGAATTTTTTCCCCTAGTCTGAAGTTTCTGTAATGTGCTGGGACTTATCCAGAATCCCACATGCTATGGCAAAATTCAGCCAGCCAGATGGTCGCATGATTTCTCTTGTGACTGCAGCTTTGCTGGAGGCCAGCCCCTGTGAATTTAATCTATCACATCAAGTTTCTCTGGTTGAAACTGCCTCAGAATACAGTTGAGATCTGCAGAGTGACTATTTGGTAGCTGAGAAGATGGGGCCTGTTGGCAAGCACATAATTTCCGTTCCCACAATCCTGCTGCTGGCCATTAGGTTTTGATGTGCCATGTCACCTCCGTTCCCTCTTGAATCACTGCCACAGTACATTGCCAGCAAACAGCTGCAGTGTTTTCAGGACAGCCTGAACTGTAGCTATAGCCAGGATGGAGGCAGGGACTCACACCCTGCAGACCATTCCCAGCCATTGTGCACAGGGATCTGGTACCCTGGATTCCCTAGTGTGAGAACGCTGGTGCTTGGCTGGGCTGGTTGTACATATGTGATGATGGTGGCCTTGTTACAACCTGAATTAACTACACTGGTTAATTCACCCCTCCTGCAGTGTTCAAGAGTTGCTGTTGTAGTCCAGGCTTAGAATTGTGCTGCACCAGACTCCAGATAGGGTCACCTTCTTATGAGCTGCTTAAAATACTTGTAGAAAGAAGTTCATTATTGAAAACTCTAGAAGAAATGAAGAAATTTTGTCTGGAAAAGTTTTGGAAGTTTGCACCGATGTGCTTATTCCTAATTTAGGTATGGGAGAAGGTTTTCTGTGGTTGAAAACTTAGAATTTCAAGGTGAGGGAACAGGACTTCTGGACACACCAAAGCCATTGCTTAGGAGTAAGTGCAAGACATTTTCTGTTGGAATTCTGTTTCTGAATCACATGCTTGTTTAAGTATCTAAATGAAAACAGAAAAGACAGAAACTCCCCCCCAAGTTTTGCTTTTCCCATTTCCTCTCCCAGTAAATAAGAAAATCCTTAATGAAGCAACACAGTGCCTTTACAGACGGCAAAATGAATTTTTTTATCAGATTTTTAGTTTGCTTTCATTTTCCAGTTTGTAGGTCTTACTGTTTTTTAATATGTGTTCATGTTTGTTATCAGGGACCAGGATGTGGTCATTTTCTCCTCACACAGCTTTATGCAAAGAGTTTATGAACTGCTGAAGGCTTTGTGCATGCCTGTGGATGTGGGCTGATAGGTGAGGAAGAGGACAATGAATGGAGGTGCAGGACAAAGGATAAAAGAGAATGCAGTAAGTGGTTAGGCTGAAAGCCTGGAGCCCAGCAGCGGCAACAGGAAAGTGCCTGCAGGTTTTTAAATGCAGTGAGACATGGTATGTTTGAGAAGCATGTTCCTCACGTACAACCACGTCTGACTCATTGCTCTAGTACCTCAGTAGATCAGCCTGCTTGTTATTTTTGCAAATACACATCCATACTTGGTTTAAGTATAGTTTTGGACATTACTCTTGTGGTTTAACAACTTCTGTTCGTGTGCAAGTCTCACCATATTTGCCTCATTCCTAAATGTCTTTGAGGGTGGCAATAACAAGCCTTTTCTTATTCCCAGATTTTCTTATGGCTCTGCTTCCACTGGTTCCCATGAGAAGCAGGGACTTTGGATGCCCTGCATGGTCTCTGATTGATAAGGAACCTGTTTCTCTTCTTTCTGGACTTTCGACCAAACAATCTTAAATAGAAAATTTTGCTGTGTAAATTACAGAAATGTTCCCACCTCTAGCATTTGAAGACGATACTGTATTATTAAATAATACAGATATTACAGGCACTCTTAATGCAAAGGGTAAGTTGCATTAATACATCCAGAGAACTGAGTGGACCAGGTTATTTTTTAAAAGCCAAAACTTTGGCTCTGAGGCAAGAAGACCAGAGAAGAGATTGCAGCCTGCAGAGAGGACAGGTCACAATATGCAGAACTCCCTCAGTCAAGACAGAGAATTGTGGTTTGGGATTTGTTCTTTGAACCTTTATTAAACAGAGGCAGTGGGAGCTTTGCTACAGTAACTCAATGGACAGATAATGTATTTTCTGCATTCATGATTTAAGAGAATAAAACAATGGCAATGACCAAATTTCTGGAGAATTAAAATGTTTTTACCTGTGATTCATTTTAGTAATTGTGGAGCTTACTTTTACCCCACTCAGCTCAGTGTATTTCAGAATGCTCATTGTTGTGATATAAACACCCAGTTGTTCCTACTAATGCTGTCACTATCTGTGCAGAAGGAGAGGAAAAATAAAGCTCAGGAAACTTCTTCAAGACAACTGCCAGACCGGATGCATTTATACATAGATAGATATGTATGTGTGTTGGTAAAAAAACCCGAGAAACGGATCTGAAATACCTTCTGCACCTCGTACTTGTTCTTTGTGGCAAGATAAATGAAAATCTGTCTCCTTTACTTTGAAAAATGCTTTTAATTTCTGTTTTCTGTACAGAGAGCTGACATTCCAAGGAGGTGAGTCCACTCGGTGGTGACTGGCTTCTGAAGAAATAAAAAAGGAAACCCTTGTAAATCACACTAATACACATGTATTATATAGGCAGCATGGAGTGGTCAGCTGAAGACATGCCTGAAAAACTCCAACTAAAAGTCTAAGCCTAAATAATTCTCCTTCACAGGAATCAGAATTACATAGTATAGTCTTGGCTTAAATATAGGTCAGCTGGGTTTGTGTTCAGGTATTTATGTGTATACAAGATAAATGAATAATATGGCTGTTTGCTTATCAAGTTGTTTTCCTCAAGACATAGAACATTTCTTAAAGTGCCACCAGAAACATTTTGGGGAAGAAAAGTAATGGATGACATAGCTGGTATAAAAGACCATTTTGTAGTAATGTTTTCTTAACAATGTGATCCTGACAGAAACTGAATGCCCTATTTGATAGAGTCATCAAAAGTAGTATAATACATTTCCTGTATTGTATGGGAGCTTTCTCCTTTTTTTTTTTCTTAAAGCAAAGAACAGACGCCTCACTGCTGCGAAACAGACCATCCAAGCACAAAGCTCCCTAGCAGGGAGCAGCAGCACAGTGCCTTAACCTGTGTCAGCATGATTTTACCTGTGGCTGCAGTAGAGGCTCCTCACCTGGCTGGCAGAGGTGCACAGTATCTACCTTGAGCTTATGTAAAAAATTTACAGAAGAAAAACAGGAATAAAGCCCAAGCAACAATGCCACACCGGTCACTGCAGATCCAGTCGGTCTATAGTCACACATAGTTTATTCTGCTTTTACCTAAACATTTAACATGTAATTACTGAAGTGAAACTTGGAAGATGTTTACAGCTTTCTTATGTTTCAAATTCTCTTGTTATTTTTTCTTTTTTTCTAGATTGTCATATTAGTTTTTTCCTGTATAGGAATGGTAGAATTACAGAGGAGCATTAATCTGTACATTTATGCACATCTTTTACCCAGAGGAAATTCCAGAGGAAACCATCAAATGCTGCAGAGGTAGCATCATTCCTGTCTGTATATGGAGAGTGGTGAGGCTACAGCTGCACAGCGGAACAGTCGTTCATGTGCCGCTGTCAGTGGAACAAGGGCTTTGCTCTCATGGAGCACAAGGTCTCCTGGATTGCCGAGCTGTTTCCTCTTCCGTAGTTGCACCAGTTGCACCAGTCTGAAAGGCTTGGCATTGTTGTCTGTGAAGCACCAGGAAACACTCCTGACTTACTCTTTGGTGCACTCTTCCTCTGGCAGAGTGGCTACAGCAATTCCAATGGCTGGTAACATCCCACACTACACTGCACAACTGTAGTGTCAACAGTCAATCCTGGGCCAAAGGCAGCACCAAAAAACATGGAGTAAAATTCCATAATGATCTAACTAGCAGCTTGCTGCCCTTTGCCCTTTTGAAAATAACTTCTGTTGATTTTTAAAACATTTTCTACAAAATCAGCTTAACAGTTAAAAACACAGGACTTAAGTGGATGGTTAGAGACTGTGATCAATCTGTACAGGTTTCTATTCACTTTGATGAAATGGTAAAAGATGAGTCTACCATCTCATAGGATTTACTGTGATGTTAGTGCCAAGTAGCATAGCTACTTTGTGTATTTAAAACCTGAAAATGTGTATTTTGTATTTGTTGCCAAGTTCACAATTTACTTACTAGACTGTAACACAGTTGCAAGTTATTAAGGATTGAATCTCTGCATTAATTTGGTACAGTACCATTCTAGCTCATGTTAGAGCAAAAAAAGGATAATTGGTATGTAGATGCAAATTAGAGTTTAATATCCCATGCAGCTGTTTACATCTGCTTAATTAGGCAGCAGTGACTTCACATTAGCATTGCTAAGAAACCGTAAATACACACCAGAGATAAAGGTACAATCATGTTAACCACCTTCCTCATGTCAAATCAATGCAAGATGGGTACTTTTTGTTTCAGTATTGTGTTTTAATGGTAAAGGAAAAAAATCTTGACGTTTAAAGAGGATCTTCGGGTTCAATACATTTGGTTTTGGTACAAGTGCCAGGATTTTATAAAAAGACTGTGCTCCTGTACGCAGACAGTTTAAGCAGTAAGTGAAGAGCTCTAATGGAGACTCCTAACAAATATAATTGGAAGTCAGTGGGTAATTTTACTTTGGAAGCCTTTACAGGAGTATCACAGTCATTTTGTACAGTAATAGAAGGTAAGTAAGTACCCATCTGGAAAAATGCAGTGCTGTTTTAACACTGATGAAGTTCTAACACTTGGACTATGTGGCATAAGCTCTTTGCTTCATGTATTTACCAGCAGTTCTGGCACAGGGCTGCTTGTTTTGCTCTTTGACTAAGGACCCCTGAAGTTACACAGACGTAGTCAAGTTGGTATTTTGAGAGGTATGTGCAATCAGAACAGGCCTTGGATTAACACAACACATCAGCAGAACACAAAAACTGTTCTTCGGTCAGGACTATCAGAACTAACTGTTAACCATCAGCATCAGAACACAACCTCAGTTGGTGCCATTTTTAATGATTAGAAATAATACATTGTAAAATAAAAAGTGAAAAAATTCCAGAGTGATACTTATAAACAAAGAACAAATAGAAAACAAAAAAACTTTCGGTTTTGCCTGATTTATAATATTTATCATACAACAGATCATTAGTCTGAGGTAATACCAGCATTAACTTTGTAGTCCTTCAAGGACTGCTCAAAAATTAGTAACAATGATAGCAATGCATGTTATGTTAAAAGTGAGACTTGATTATTAAATCAAGCAAACCCCTTACCCTTTTAGTTAGGGATCTGTGGTTGCAAGTATAAAACTGGAAGTAAGTCTACACAGTTCTATACAGAACATCAGAGTCCTGTGTGGCGTGTCAGTACATGAGAGTACAGCCGAGTACGTAAAAATCAGACATTTCAATACAGTAAAGACTTTGTTCCAGAATAGCCCTTAAGAAATTTAGAATACTGTAAGTTTGCATAAAATAGCCAAAAAACCCCAACTAATTCAGAAGTCCAAATTTTGGCATGAGGTAAAACCATGTGCATTTATTTCATCTGCATTTTAGATTTAGTAAGCATAAAATGAAGTATGTTGACTGTAATGAATTCAGTCATACAAGTGCAAGTCTTCGGCTAGAACATATTTTATGGCAGTTTATTTAAAAAATGTACCAGTAAATCATAAAAGAGGGATCATGTCCATTTAACGTTTATTGAAGTATACAGGAGGTTTTCTTTAGAATCAAATATGAGCATGAATATATGGCCAAACGTAAAATCTATCAAATTCAGTGAAAATTTTCTGACTTTAAATAGTAGCTGTAAGAATGACCAATATATATTCTTTGTTACAACCGCCCTCACTCTACAAGTAAAAAAAAAATAATAAACATTCAGTAAACATTCTTTCCTAAGGTAGTTTCCCTTATATATCAGTGATTTATCCATTTTTTGTATACATAACTTTTTAAACATACCAATCAGTGGTTCTCACAATTGAAAAATAAAAGCACAAAAAAGTTTACACTCTTGTACAGGTAAATAAAAGATCATTTTTAATTAAACTGTATATCCTTAAGGGCATAGTATAGTTTCAATTTCATTACCTATTACATAATTAACTTCTTACATACAAATATTGACATATTTGGCTTGTGCTTCAAAGCCGTTGTGTCTACAAAGTCCATGTCAATGCAACTCATGACTTGAAATCAGTGGGGACATCTTTACTGCTGCTGGGTTTAACCTGGTCGTGCAACATGGTCTCTTCTGCGCTTGTTGTGGCACTGCATTTTTCTGTGGAGTCATCAGTGTCTGGATCCAATCCTTCAGGACAGGGAAGTTTTAGAAGTTCTTCCCGCAACTGAGCTGTATGACGCTGGATATACAAAAACAAGTCAGCGTGCAAGGCCACAGTTAAAACCATACTTTTCACAAGGTTAGACACTATAAGGCAAAAAGAGGAGTAGGCAGAAAAGGCTTAAATGTACTATTTCAATGTCTGGATCAACTTCTCCCCTGTATTTAAGGACTGGTACTTTCCTTTTAGTGATAGAAAAATTAGCAAGTGCTGCTAGGGACAAATTAAGGGAGCTCAACAGAACTGCAGCCAACAAGTGCATCACTATAAATGCTACGCTACTGGTCTTGCAGTTGAGTTGTATCTGTGTTTGGGAGTCACAGCAGAAACTGGCTTGGACTTGGTAGGTGATACAGTCAAACCAAATTTATAAAGAATTCAGGATGAGACCTGTCACAAGAGACAGATATGCAGAGATTTGTATACTGATCACAGTAACTTCATTTTGAAGACCAGTCACAATGAAAGAATGGAAGTCTAGCAATAGAAAAAAGAAGCCTTTAAATATTTGGGGGTTGCACCTCAGGGGAAAAAAACCCCTCAAATATTCAAAACAATATAGACCTGTTGTCTGTGTGGTCATAAAATAGACCAATGAAAATACTTGGCTAGGAAGGCAGAAAACATTTATAATGGTTAGAACTTGATTAAAGTTAACACAGGGCAAAACTGATTGTAATGGACCACAGTTTCTGGCAAGGAATTGGCTGTAATACAACTTTATCACTAACCCCCACCCACCCTTAGAGCGAACAAAAAAATACGTCTCTGTTATCACAGAATATTCTCAGTTAAACCCACAAGGATCATCAAGTCCAACTCTGAAGTGAATGCCCCGTAGGGGATCAAACCCACAACCTTGGTGTTAGCACCATGCTCCAACCAACTGAACTCATCTCGGGGTCACTGTATCCTATACAAATATTCATAGAAAAAATAGGCAGGACAGGTGCTAAAGGAAAATCCAACTTGTAGTAGAGGAAGTGGACTGCATATACATTTCATCTCTTGACAACTGGGAAACTTAGATTTGTTATAAATGTCTCACCTTCAGAGCTGCTGCATGATGGGACATAGTCCTGCCTACCCGTTTGTCACTGCTGTACTGCTGTATGTCTGCTATCCACTCCTCACACTGAGCCATGATCTCCACTCTTTTCAAGTAGAAGTGTTTGTGGATGACCTGCAAGAAAACATTCCCAGTGTAACATGGATGGAAGAACCATATACTTTAACAATACCAAATTTTCAAGACCTCTGTGGGTCTAACTGAAGATAAAGAAAAAAAAATCAGTATGAAGGTAATTCAGAATTTAATCAGGTTGGAGATAAAATTGGAATTTCTGTCCTCAGAGGTGTCCAAAATCCAGCTGGAAAAAGCCCTGAGGAATCTGTTCTGAATTCAGCTGATGCTGTTTTGGGGAGTTTGTCAGTCTGGATATCTCTTCCAGTCTGCAGGAACACACTGTTTGTGTGCAGCCTGCCATTTCAGGAGTCACTTGTGTTACCTGGGTGCAGGGTAAGCGAGTGCCAGAAATCCACAGAGCAAAAGCAAAAGGGAGAGCAGAGTGCTGCTCACAGTCTGCAGTTCAGAGCTGAACGTCCTACGCAGGCACGACGTACGGACGTTTACATTCACACAGGAGCAGAGCTACACAGATACAGGGCTGAGGCTTTCATTGTTTCTGTCACTGCCCTGTTTTGCCAGCGAAGCACAGCCTGAGTAGAAGCACCACATCCTCCCCTGTCACTGACCACGGGCTGCCCGAACAGAAAACAGATGAGCAGAAACACTGTCAGCAGTACGAGCACAGGAGCATCACCCGCTTCTGCAGAGAGAAGGATCATAGCAGCTGCTTCAGAAGGGATGCAACCACTTTGCTCTAAGCAGAGGCAGCACCTTTGGGGACATTGGAATTCTGAAGCCATAGAAGTTGAGCTGCCCGCAGTTTGGATGGAAGTAATGCTGGTATTGAAGTACATATTAGAGTTTAAGAAATCCAACCAATCAACACTCATACAAAGTTGTGAAACTCTACTTGGTGTTGGCTTTGTCTTAAACAGTTTTCTAAAACTCTGAATGGTGAAAGAAACAATAAAACTAAAGAAATTTTATTGAGCACAGAGTTCTTGGCCATATTGCAACATGATGGGAAAAATAATTTTTCCCACTGGAGGTTAGAGAAAATAGCTGTCTGTCTAAAGAGAAACTGCATATTGAATGTGTAATTGACTTCAATTCGTGATACATTCCTTAAATCCATAATGGGGCTTGGAAAAACTCCCAAAGACTGGCAGTTTAGCTCTCCTGAGCCTACCTGTCATTTAAGACAAGAAGACAAGATAGCTCAAGATTTCTGAAGACAACAGATCTCAGGATCTACATTCTTAGACCTCAGTCTTCAGGATGAGTTTGCATTTATGTTACTGAACTGATCATCACTGTTAAGGTTTCTAAGATAACCCTACAAAAAACCTAGAGGTTTTAACAAAAAGTGAATCTCCCAAAGAAGTGCTCAGATAATCTGAGAGATGCATTTCCATTTGGATGGGGCTGCAGATGGAATCCAGCATTGTTCCAAAGTTCATACCAGCGGTGTGAAAGCTGAACTCCAGAGTAAGCACATGATTGCTGAGACTCTGGAAGGAAAGTGCAGAACAATAACCTGGGGTTCAGTTACCAAATGGAGTAATATTGCATATCCTTCATTTCTGTACGTGTGAGAAGAAACATAGAGCATTATTGTCAGGGAGCCCACTGCTTTCTTATATATTCAATTAATTTAATCTTACTGTGATTTGAGAATGCCTTTTGCCTAAGTGAAACCATTACATTAGCTAGAGGAAAAAGACCTATTAGCAGAGGTTATTGGATTATGTGTCTGGATATTATCTTTATCATTGTCTTCTACTTATTGAGTAGAACATTTAAGAGGTAATTCTGAACCACCACCAGGTTTTATTTCATAAATTCAACACCCCTACATACACTGCACATCCTTTTTCACCTGCATGTGGTTAAAAATATCTAACACTTTCAGTGCAGGTGAAGTGTCAATACATTTTTATTCCACAAGACACAGTAACTTTAATAAGAAAAGGTTTTGTATTCCAAAGGATGCTTTTTACGACATCAAGGAAGGGATGGGAGACCAGCATTTCAGATGCCACACCTAGCAATGTGCATAACCCTAAAATAATTAGGCTTTTTCAACATTTTATTATGCAGACAATTGGAAACATAGGTGATACTGCCAGATGGTTCCACACTTCAACACTAGCAATAGCTGTAGTAGTTCAGAGCAAAATGTGTTTTTCTGGAAATACTCACCAGTAATCCTGTGAGATGACTCATGTTTGACCAAACATTTTGCATTAATATTCATACAGATTCTCTTAGTGTTTCTTCAGTTATTTTTTCCTTGAGCTCTTTACTGTGTATGTTCAAGTCCCTGAGATCTAGCTCATCTGCTTTGGGAAAGGAATTGGACTGCAGACACTGAGAGAAGTCCCTAATAACTAAATTCTTCTATGGTGCTATGGTGAGTTTTAGTCTATTTTCAGGAATGTAAACAAATTAAGCAATTTGATTTATTACAATAATTTTTTTTTACGACAGCACGGATGCACGAAGGTTAGCATTGCTTTTAGCAGCATCAAGACAGTTGTTGTCAAAGGCTCAGGTTTCTAGTGCAGATGCTTTGTGGAATTTCTTTTAAGGTATTTTTCCAATCTGCATTATCTTGGTATATCCAAAGTGTTTCTTAGTATTTGCTTCAAATTCATGATCCTTGGAAAAACACCGCCTGTTCGTTATGTAGAGTATGGAGCACGGAGTGCCCCTTTGTAGGGCTGATCAACAGATGTTACAGGCAATGTAGAAGGCACTGCTCAGTAGTAAGAGTGAGCTGAGCTGATTGAACCATGTTTTATCCCACTGTGCACCAAGATCCCATTCAGGTCAGTCCCACTTTGCGTGCATCCCTGTTGCCCAGAAAAGAATCAGTGAAGTTTGGTGCGTCCTTACTCACCACAGTCTCTTGAGTCAGTTGCCCCAGGTTAAAACAGACATCTCATGCATGATCTTAACCAAATATCTGCATTATTCTTAATGCTCAAAAAGAGAAATACTGCCTTTCACAAAACCTACCTCCTTAAAACACGGTGATGGATTTCTCATTTGTTCAAGCATTGCCCACTTGACTGTTGCCTGTCGGATGTTTCCATCATATTCTCTGGAGCTCTGGGTACCACTCGGAGTACCTCGTGATCGTTCGTAACCTGGTTCATTGAAGTATGGTTCTGCCACCAGTATTAGGGACTGGACAGACACTAACACCTGTTAAGAGAAGAAACCAAATATTAAAACTGTGCTACCGAAGTATTCTTACAAATACACACAGCTCTGCTCACCTTACAAGCAAAACCACTTCTGTGGCAAAGCACTCTCTTTTGTGACACAGGCCATGTGCAAGCAGGGAACGTCCATGCTTTCAAACCTCACCTGTCACTACCCATAAAAATCACCGAGTCCTGTAGCTGTGTATTTAGCTTAAACACTGAGAAAATGACAAATGTAAATTAAAACCCTGCAAAACAAACATACAGATATAAGTAAAAGAAAGTACTTAAAGGAACAGATGTCTGATTGCACCCTTTTGTGAAAGGAAGTGTATTTGTCAAGTTCTCAGTCAACAATTTTGATTTTTTCCCTGTGGCAGAGCTTACTAAACCTTCTAATTCTGAACTAGATAGAAAACAAACAAAGAAGTTGAAATGCCAGGTGAACCACTGAAATTAAACCTGATCTACATTGTCTCTCATTTTTTTTTCAAGTGGTTGTTCTTAGCCCTTTAGTTTCAGATTTTACAAACAATACTATGTCATATGCCAATGAAACAAAATCTCAGTATTTCTCTTAAGGGAAAAAATGTTTTCACTACTGTATCAACAAAGCACCAACTATTCAGTAATTAGGAAATAACAATTTTCCTCCTTTCTATTTAACTATCCAGCACATGTGGGAATAGATGCTTACATAAATTCAAGGCATTTAACTATATACTCAGCTATTCTTAATAAAATCCGAAGAATGAAATAGATACATAGGGCTTTTAGGTATCCAGATGTAGATGTACTGCATATTCATGATTTGATGGCTTGCTAGTTTTTCCAGTATTAAAATGTTTGTCCCTGTCAACTTGGTTTTTTTTTACTAAATGAATGAAATGTTTCTTCTTTACATAAGAAATTTTTCTTATGTACTTAGAACCAAATGCACCAGCAAAAATTTTAGGGATTACAGTTCTGTGACACAAACTTCCAGAACTGTAAAGAATTCAACTAAGGTGATTTAAACACTTACATTTCCTCAATTAGTGAAAAGCCGATGATACGTTACAGACATAAGAATGGCATTTCCAGCACTGGGCATATTTAGGTGTAAGATACCCACATGTCAGGGCAGCTGTTTCTGAAACTGACTCTCCTCCCAGTTTAGGTACAACATAGAGCTTTAAAACATTCCCTAATTTAGCAGCCTAGTTTGTGAATTTGGATATGGAAGACAAGAATCCTCCTTTTTCTTGGTGGATGCAGAATGTACAGCTTACACCAGACAGATGCCATGTCAGCAGCAATTCAAACTCTGACTCTTTCACAGGCAGTGCCCTGACAATGACAGCTGTGCTCTGTGCTCAAGTGTGGCATTCTCGTATCAAAGCAGCAGTCCAAGAGCCAGCTGAATGACACAGGTTACCCTCAGTCCCAGCAGCACCTCACAGGAACACACCCTCGCTCCTTTAGGTGCCCTGGCACTTCGTCCTCGTGTAGTGGCTGTGCTTTCATTACAGCACAGATGGGCAATCTAGGGCAGCCAGCTCTTTATCCTGATGGATGGGACGCAGAGCTGAGTAGTGGGATATGTGAACCAGCATCCCTTGTTGGGCCAAGAAGGAAAATTAAACAAGTTTTTCTGTTTCTCAGGCAGGTGCTCCAGGCAGCTGCTGGTACCGTGTGCACCATCACAGTCTGCTGTACTTGCCCTGCACTCAACTAGAAGCAGCCATGGTGATTTAGTGTTAAACCTTAAAATGCAGGTAAATGCATTAAAATATACAGAATGTGCCTCACAAATGAGGTTCCATCAAGCAAACAGACACTTAGATACCAAAAAAGGCAGAATATTAACGCAGATATGCTAAGTCACAGTACAGTGACTTCAGGGCCAAGGCTTTGGGTGTGAAAGGTGTTTTGGTGATCTCTGTGGCTTTTACATGTGTCTGGAAGAATAGGCTTTTGCTTTTTGAAACTTTTTTGATTTTAGATTTTTATCTTTTTTTAGTAGCTATGGTAGAGAAATTTGACACTGCAGCTTTGTACTTTCTGGGCCTGAACAAGCAGTCAATACTTTGAATTATAATTGTAATGAATGAGAAACTCTAAACCGATCTTCCAGTTTCACTGAGTAATAAAAATTAATTTCTGAAGTATTTTGGGTGGTCTGACAATAGTTCAATCTCTGAGCAAAAAAAAACATGTAGTGTTTAATTCTTTCCAAGCAATTTATTTAGTCCTACAGCTGTTTTCTACTTAATAGTTGTAAAGTGTTTTTCTCCCAATATGATGGGGACAAGACTTTTTCCAGTTTTCTTACTATTAAAATGAAACACTAAAAAAATTTTTAAACTGTAAACTTCTATGCTGCATATGATTTCTAACAATCAAATCTAACATTTTAATGTAAGAAAAAGGACTTTAGTGAAAATAAGACTTCCTAAATACTTGCAACTTTGTACACTGATTTTACAGTTGAAAAACTGCAGTTCATCTCTTGATTAAGAAGTTGGATCTTGGGAGACTTGCACTCAGTAAGGAAGTCTTGGATACCTATCCCAATGTGATCCTCTCTCTTGCTGATCTTGAAGCTGAGTGTGAGATTTGCCAGGAAGCTCCCCTGACTGTTCTGCCTTTCAAAGATGAGTGGTAATGGCTTTGCAGTGGTATCAGCTGGCTCCCTCAGCTCTCCTGGATTCATGGGGTCTGGTTCCATGAACATGTGGGTCCAAGAACCTTCCATACTGTTTCCTCTACTGTGGGTAATTCCTCATTATCACAGACCTCCCTAGTGAGGGCTCAAGGACATGGGAAGGCAGATCTTACCCTTAAGAGTGAGGCAGAGATGACCTCTGCCTTTTCCACGCCCCTGTCAATAGGTTTCCTGCCCCATTGAGCAGCTGGAAAGCCTAAGGAAAATGTGCTCTCTTACTGCCAGCATAATTATGAAAAGCTGTTCATGTTAGGCTTTATAACCCTCAACACTTTCAATGCCATCTGAGCTTTAGCTTCCCTAATTTCTCTCCTGAATGTTCGGTCAATGTCCTTTTATTTCACACAAGGAGCCCACCCCCTCTTTCCACCTTCTCTTGCTTCTTTTTGCAGCTGAGCTTAGGCAACAGTTCTTGTTTACCCATGCTGGCCCTCTGCCTCTCTTGCCTGACTTCCACACACTGGAATAGACCATTCTTGAACTTCTAGGAGACTAATAAATCTGCTCTCCAAGGCCAAATCCTGAACAAGCTGAAATCTGTTCTGCTGAAGGCAGTAATTCTATTATGCTGAAGCTGTGCAGTCTTCTAGGATTTGGAACAGAAATTGCACCTTGTGCTACATAATAATTACTCCAAACTCGGAATAAATTCAGTAACTGCCATAGGAAAGAAGCCATTGCAGGCTTTACTTTTACTTAATGTCTTTGCCTATGAGTCAGTGCATGTCTGTGAAATAAAGCTGAAAATTATAACGACTGTATGCCCTAATAAATTCTGCTCTAGTGTAACACTAATTGTTATTGAACACAGCATACATACCTACACTTCCATTCCCTTCCTCTCTATTCCTCTATTCAGCTCACCTGTACACTTAGGAGGAGGAAGGCTACAGTCTGCACTTGTCTACTTCGCTTTCTCATCCCTCACAATGTGGAGCCTCTTTTTTCTTCACCATAAAATAAGTGATAACTGCGTGAGATGATGCCATCTCCCAGCCCTTTTTCTTTTTAAAAATAAAATAAACTATTTGAAATCATCTGAGCAGAACTGGTGCAGGAATGAGTTGCACACATGAACAGCCACTCTTTAAGACCAGACCAGTACAAATACTCATTGGAAAGAGCACTTTGAAGAACCTGTTTCCTCAGCAGTGTCCCTTTTCCAGAGTTCCAAGGACATTTTCTGGACTTTTGTCTCATTTATGCTTATTTGAAGAAGATGATTCTGGTTTAAATGTTCTAGAAAAGGAATCCTTAGGACCAAGAGACAACTTAGTATTCCTAAATGACATTTGAAGAGAAAGAAGAAATTACTCACCTGCAAAAAACTTGAGGTTTGGGGATTCCATTTCTCTTCTGGCCTCCCATGCCATGTGTTAAGTATGCTTAAGCACACCTGAAAAGGTGACATTATTAATACCACAGACAAATATTATGACAAAATTGTTCTGCTTGGACAGAACAGAATGTTGACATTACACTAATTTTTTTGACAAGCTTTTTTACGGCAGCATTCTAAAAGACAAATTTGTTTCCTATCACAGAATTAATGAGGTTGGAAAAGACCTAGACCACCATTGAGTCCAGCCTGAGACTGAACACCACCATGTCAACCAGACCATGGCACTGAGTGCCAGGTCCGGTCTTTCCTTTCAACACCTCCAGGGTTGGTCGGTGACTCCAGCACCTCCCTGAGCATCCCATTCCCATGTCTAATCGTCCTTTCTGTGAAAAAATTCCTCCTCATGTCCAACCTGAAACTCCCGTGGCACAGCTTAAGACCATGAAACTACTTTGAGAGGAAAACATATAAAAATAATGTGGATAAGCAAGAACAGCATGTTAATAAACAAACAAGACAAGGCAGATTACTTTTCCTCACAGGAAACCTATGGATTCTAGTGGCTCCAAAAGAAAAGAATTATGAATACTGTCTGATTCTCTACTTTCTGCTTTAAATACTGTTATAAAACTTGTAATTGTAGGTTTTAAAGACAATTATTCTGCCTAAGCATGTAAAAGGTGATTTCTGTCACACAGACTGTCAAGAAATTGGCATTATTCCTTAACTTATATGACTGATCTGAACTTTAGGGAAATTTATGGCATTCTTGAATCTTTTTGTGAAATGGAACAATCCAAGACAGAGAAAACAAAGAGACAAAATAAACAGAAGAAACTTAGAGGCACATATTTTCCAAGACTTAAAACTAGACAAAGAGAAATGGAGATAAAGTCTCCACAAGGAATTATATTATGTGTCCACATTAATAGAAAGGGAATGGAAAAAAAGAGACAAGGCACTCAGCAAACGTTCAGCTGCAGCTAATATGAAGCATACTTTGTCCATGGAAAGGGTATTTCAGCTAGCCAAAGCAGACTTCTGACTGGTTCATTTAGCAAAAAATGGTAGAAAAGAATACTTTTCTCAGTCAAAAGTACTTGCTTTTTTCGTTCAATCCAGCTCATAAAGGCTGGATCTCCAAAAATCTCCAAGGCTATTTAGAAAGGGGGTAATTCCCACTTGAAACTGGCAAATCCCTCTTCATTTCAGTCTGAAGACCATTATTAAGCGAAGAGCTTCCTCCTGTACACTCGGAGTGGCTGATCCATAATTCGATCACAAAAGGAAAAAAATTTCATCTGTTTCATATTCTTGTTCCATCTAACACAGGATCCCAGCTGACCTACCTTGCCATCATTGTAGAGGTTTGGATTAAATCTCACACTGTGGCCTCCAGTTGTTTCCAGATTCACAAGTGGAGGGGAATTAGGATAGTCTTGTGGGAAATATACATCAAATTCAAAGCAACCATTTGCATACGGGGTGTCTGCAGGACCAGTAATGAGAACCTACCAGTGTTAAAAAGAGGGGGAAAAAAAAGAACATTTAAAATCCCCACCCTTACATCTATCACACAGCTGAAATCTTTTAAGTTGTATGAAGCATTTTATTTCCACATGCTAGGCAGCAGGAATTATTATTAGACATCAAAATCATGTGCAGGCTGTCAGTCTGTCCACTCTGCTACTGTGGGTAAGCAAAGCCCTCTGCGAACATTCATTGCTCCAGATGACAAATGGAAAGCAAGACAGAAGGAGCTGAAACTTTTTCCTACTGGATGCTATTAATAGATTGTTTTTTTCAAAATCCAGGTCCAGAAGCACTCAGTGTACTTCTCCATATCTACCGCCTACAACTTAAGTGGTCACATGCAAAGATATGTTTGGATCACAATGGAGTCCACTCAACTAAGCTTTTCCCTTTGGAATAGCTGAAGAGGAATAAACCTTATTCTGTGAAGACTCCTTGGCCAACAGAGCACTCCTGGGGCAGATGGATTCTCCCTGCCCCTGCCAAATTACTGAGAAATCAGACTCAAATACTACCACTTACGTTAATGCCTGGACAGCAATTAAAGCGGACGTGAAATATTTCTGTTTTTTCCTGAGATTTCAGGCACCTTCCTAAACACTTCTATACCAAGCTGAAGAGAGAACTAAACCAGCTTTGCTTGTTTACCTTCATGATGTCGAGCCGCTCCTCATCACAGCGTACGAACACGCTGGATGAAGACGAGAGAGGCAGTGAGGTTGAAAGAGTCACGGCTTCCTGAGCCAGACGTCGGGCCCTGGCAGCGCTGTTGGCGTCACTCGCGTTTTTTACCTGAGACATGTAGTGGTAATTTACTTTAAAAACCAATTTGCCGTCATCGTCTTCGGAAACCATTTCAAATGTATCTAGAAGGGAAAAAAATTTTAATGCATCAGGAAGGGAGTGAAGTTTATAATGGATTAGTCTTGGATAAAGATTATGAGCATTAAAATGAGGAAAGTTTAATTTGCATCACCCTAATGCAAAAAAAAAGTGTTTTGTGAGTTAACAGTGATCACAGAAACCAAAGCATTAACAGTGCTGGGCTGAAATAATTTCTGCAGCTAATTTACAAGCTTTCATATGCACCTTGTCAAATATACCCCACTCCCAACTTGGAAAGCTACCAGCTATTCCAGACCAGGAATATGAGGATACTTATGAATACATAACAATGCTAATACTGGAACCTGTGTGAAGCCAAGTGTGAGCGGTATTTCCTCGTGTACTGGTTGTCATGTTATTGAAGAACCATAAAAAACTACAGTGGACCTGGTTTTCTTTAATTACTTGCTCCACAAAATCTGCAGCACAGCTGCCAGAGGGAAAAGCTCCCACTTCCTACAAACCTTCCTAACTCCTACTCTTGGCATATACTCCACAAACATTTGTGAGGAAAATCTCTTACAAATACAACAGTAAAGAAACGTGACCGCAAATGCTGTCACCGCAACTCAAAAAGTACTCAGTGAGATGTTTTAGCAATAATTTTATAGCTCTTTTTTCGATAAGATACTGTTAGTTCTTTATGAATTTTTTTTTGTAACACATTCCTTTTATGGCCTAAGTAAGGATTGATTCCCATCACATTTTCCAAATGCAATATATTGCACTTCATGAAAGGACACAATAAAATTCATTGCAGTTTCATTTTAAAAATGCATTGTGATTTGAATTCTTTTCTATTTAAAAAAATAAAAGCTACATTAACATATATGAAACTTTAAAAAAATCAAACATTTCAGTGTAATCTGAGAATTGAAAGACTCATGAAAAATCATTACTGTAATGAAAACATAAACACCATCACTTCATTGATTTCATCTGGTCCCTTGAATTACTCTAGTGCATGCTTAAAACATTTCTTATGAGTTCAAAGAGTGCATGAGTTGGTAACCTGAAAACACAGATGTATAATTTGCCTTATGTGCAAATTATCAGTGGTCACGTACGTAAGACAGCTGTTAACTTCTAAAATAATAAGAGATTCTGTTCAACAGAACACACATTTCTTCAGTGTCTGCTTTCTGAAACACAAACATTCACACTGCTCAACCTACCAAACTGGAGTTTTTTCATGACAGCCACATACTTCTCTTCAAGGGACCGTAAAACAGACAAAGGCTTGGGCTTCACAGCAGCCTTTTTGGAGTATTCAGCCATCTTCTTTTCTGTTGTATAAAATGTGATGATTATTTAGTTAAGTATGTAATTCCAAGAAAAGCACAGCAAGTGTTGACATTTTCTAGTTACATTCTTTTGCAGAGACATCTCAAAACTGGGCATTACTCAGGATATACAAATCTCTTTTTCTCACTACTGTATATTTCATTATCTGAACAGCTTGGAGAATATAAAGATCATAATCTCAGCTCAGAAATAATTCATGACTGCTGCTGCTTCTTTGAATATTCTTTTATTGTTTCTTTTAATTTATCTTTTTTTAAATTAAAACAGGAAGTATGACATATGCTTGTGTGGATGGCTATTCCAGCATGCATTCCTGGACTCTCCAAAATCAGGAGCTGATTATACATGCCTTTATAAAATGCACTCCCCTGATTCAGCTACTTAATCTTTAGTTTTCTTTACTAGACAACCAGATGAACATCTTTTGAACGTCTGCACGTTCAACCCATGTTTCAGATTTTTGTTCTGCATTCATCTACTTAATAGTTAATCCAATTAATAAGATTTAGTTTTAACAGAAAACGTTTTATTACTAAAGGTCCTGTACGTCGTTTTCTGCCAAGGAAAATAACAATAAAAAAAGTGCTACATAATTGTGCTGAAAGCTGTGAGGTGTACTCTAACTTATTTGAATTATTCTGTTTCCTGATCAAAACATTTAAAACTACTACAAGGTTCCAACCACCTTTGAAAATGCAGTCAGTGGCTGGGGACACGAGGGAAGTATTTTGTCTTGCTTTTAAGTTGATTTATAAGTTATCTGTAAATGACAGATAAACAGCGTACAGTACTTCTAGAAGTGTTTCTGTTCTACCTTGGTTTGCTTGGCGCAGACTGGTGGTCGCAGCATAAACGATCTCTGCAGTCTTTTGGATGTCTGGCACCAGGAGGGTCAGTCCCTCTGGCTCCTGATCGGAAGTATCCGGTTTTACTCCTGCTTTAGCTTTGTCTTTTTTAGACCTGTGCGGGGCAAAGAAATAGGATATAACACAAGGGAGTAGTTTTCAACCAGACATACAGTATCCAGTGCATCTGTCAACAGGGGAAAATACCAAAGATAGAGGATCAAGACTAAATCAAGCCTTCTGAAACGGAATCTCTGTCTCTCTGTACCTTCAGGTTCATCACTGAATGCAGCAATCAGCAGTTCCAACACTGAACGTGCTGCCTTGATTTGACAGACAGATGTACGGCTGGTATGAGGAGCGGAAGTATAAACACAAAGCCAGCGATTCCAGTACAGCAGTTTCTGATTCAACCTTTCAGGCCTCCTGATTGTTACCCTGCAGGCTGACCTGATGTCTGCACACCTTCACACAGTATTAGAAAACCTTGCAAAGTCAAGCTACCAAAGATCATGTCATGAATATGCATTTCATCCTTGCAGATCCTTGTGCAAAACTAAGTCCTAAATAGGTGACGAAGTGCTCCTTCCTGCTATACAATACACTAACACTTACTGAAGATACACTGGTGGTAAAACTCTAGGAAACCTCCAATAAAAATTCACAGCACACAGATGAACATCAACCCAGGCATCACAGGATGGTGGGTCAAACATGCAGTGTGCCTCTCTCTGCAGTTCTCTTCTGGGCTATACAAATGTAGACCTTTTATTTCAATAAACAGTTTAATGTAACATAATTTAAAAAGTCTTAATATATAAAAAGCATCTAGGTTACACTGGATGTTTATAATCAAAGTATTGCACATCAAAATGTCAATTTAAACACCTCAAATTTTTCTAACGACATTTTTTGAAAATATAGTGCATTCTAACGCTGCTGTGTGACAGAAGCTAGTTGCCTGGTAATCTAAGACGTATTTAAATCTTTAGATTGTGACAATCCAGTCCTTACTAGCATAGATAGTCAACTGCTGAAATGAGAACAAGGGTATTTGATACTAATGTAACCTACATGTGTTTTAAGAGCTAGCATAAATTTACACTGTCATCCTGCAAAGCTTAGGAGATTTTAATGCTAAAAGCACCCGAATTGTCTTACAACAATTTCTATACATTTTTGTTTCAACAGCACTTGTTCCTTTTGAGACCCAAACAAGTTCAACAGCCAAGAGGAAGTGTTTTTCTCTTTCTCAGCAGCCTACCTAGAAGCAAACCAAGAAACTATCTACATGAGTAAAACCAGAAATTTAATGTTTTGATATAGCAAACATATTTTACCAACAATAACCTTTCTGTGTTTTAATCTAGACTGAAATTGTGCATAATGAATGACTCTCTAAACTATTCAGTAGAGGTGATTACAGTAGTACTGAATATGGTCTCTGAGCTGTACCTAATCAAATGAGAATATCCCTAGAGAGCATTAATACCAAAATACATTACTGTAGCACGGTCCATTTTCCCTGCTCCAGATTTAATCCAAAAGGATGTTAGCCCATTGCAGACGTCAAGCTACTCTGAGCTTTCAGATCCTCAAAGTGAGGAGGAATCAGAGGCATCACAGCCAGCCCCAGGTCGCATTGGAGGAACATTGTTTGACAAAAAAGCAGCAGCTGCATCTCTCATTCATACTTTCCAATCCTTATTATTGCATTTTTCCTTGTGGAAAGCGATGCCAATATTTTTTAAATAACCTATTAAGCACCTTCATAAATACATATTTAAACCTACTAAACCTCAGCGATAACTGATTTTAACATCACGCACATGCTAGCAGCTACCAGTCCCTAGAAAGATGCAAGATTTAGATCTGCCTGCTATGGATGCAGAAGCCTTAAGCTATTTGCTACAAAACCCTTGGAGAAATTCTGGCTGAAGTAAAATGTCAGTGGGCATTATGCAAGAGAAAGATGTGTGAAAAGCAATAAAAATGTGCTTGGTGGAGGTACTGAAAATAAGATTAATTCTTACAAATTCATTTTCAAAACAGTGTTCTTGTGGCTCTTTTATCTTCCACTTTCTTTTACAATTTAAACTAGTTGTTTGGTTTTCTTCCCTCAACTTGGTCTTAAAATCAAAAAAACCAAGGTGTTGGGCTCATTAAGCAAAATACTTCACCACATGCTTAAAAACTCCTAGAGTTACTCACAGCAACTGCCTCAGCAGACAAGGAATCTAGTTGAAGCAGTAGGGAAAGGAGACATCTACTCAAATGCAAACTTTCAGTACCAATAATGCAATTTACTCTTGTTCTCCCTGCTGTCCACAACAGTTGCACTTCAGCACTTTTGAACTGTCAAAAGAGAATGTATTCTCCAAACATCTCCTGTACCGCCAAAGAAAGGAGATTCTGTTCACTGCAATCATGAGCACAACAGAGAAGCCCTGCCTCACCTCTCCTCAGAACAGACTTTTGAAATGACATGTTTGCAGAACAGCTCTACCCTGACAACTGTAGTTATCTGGGGCTTGTGTGAGGGTCTACATTATCAAGCTGTTTAACTTGACAGGCCATACCTGTGGAAGAGCAGTTTAGGAAGCAAAATGCAGGAATAAATCTAACTCAGCCACACCTCTGCCCCACCCAAGTCTCATTTTTGACCTTGATTCTGCCTAATCATGGATTTCAATCACTTTCTTAGGGAGGGTAAGATAGCTGGTACACAAATTCCCAAAATAAGACATACTACCTTATCAACATTTAGCTTCCTCCCACAAGTCTTGCTTGTGTATTCTAATGGTTAGTTAGACTAAAAGTAACCTTTTTCCCCACTTCTGGGGAACAAACTAACTGACATTGCCATAGCATGCAAGACTCCTGTAAATGATGACATTCATTTTTTTCTTCCCCCCTTTTATCTTCCTACCTTTATTTGATTCAAAAGAATATCAACTTAGTGCAATCAATCCTGCATGGTTTGTGAGATAACAGAATCACAGAATGGTTTGGGTTGAAAGGGATCGTAAACATCATCTCATTCCAACCCCTTGCCATGGGCAGGGACACCTTCCACTGCACCAGGTTGCTCAGAGCCCCATCCAGCCTGGCCTTGAACACTTCCAGGGATGGGGCATCCACAGCTTCTCTGGGCAACCTGTGCCAGTGCCTCACCACCCTCAGAGTAAAGAATTTTTTCCTAATATCTAATCTAAACCTACTCTTTCATTAGAAGCCATTCCCCCTTGTCCTGTCACTGGATGTCCTTGTAAAAAGTCCCTCTCCAGCTCTCTTCTAGGCATCCGCCTCATTCTTTTATTCTCTACTTTAGCATTATTCACAAATGTTTGGAGAAATTTAACAGTACTTTACAGTTTCTCAGTTTATTTACAATCAACATATGGAAAATCAAGTAATTCCCTAGACTCTAGATGGGAAAATCTGTCAAAGGTTCCCTAGCCATATGTACTCTCACACTGATGGTAAATTTTAAAGCTCACAGAGTTTTGCCATCTGAGATAGAACTGAACATCACTGTAGACATGAACTATTACACTTCATTTTATATTTCTTTTACATTAGAAGACCACAGCAGCCCTTTCTAAAAACATATCCTTAAAACATGTTTATCATGGCTATTAAATAATGCAATTTAAAAAGAACAGGTGCACTGTAAGATTAAAATCTCACACAAAACAGCTCTGGAACTGAAGATGGAGGTGTGAATCTGGTCTATGTACCCATCTCCCTCATGTAGCAAAACATCCTGGTCTGGAAAATCTAAAAGTCTATTTTGTTCCCTAAACTGTATGGTTATAAAAGGGCTGAGACAAAAATGTAATTCAAAGCCCATGAAAAAGTTCAAAGGGTTTCATGTATCACCAATGCACTGGGGAATCTTAGAACACACAAAGAAAACAAAGGTCAGAGTCACTGTGAGGGTCCCAGTCACTCAGAAAGGTCAGCAGGCCTCCATGAGCCTGCTGCAGCCTTTTGGCTGCAGTATGGACCCTACAAAATAACTCCTTGATCAGATTCAATCTTGGAGTCCTCCAAGGTCAAAATTACAGCTTTACTGAAGATGATTTTTTTTTTTAGTCCATAAACTATTTCTCAGTGTGACCTGAAACACATGGTATTGCTTTGTGTGCACATGAAAAAAGCTACCTGATGACTACTCTGCCATTTGTGAGCACGTACAAAGTGGGCAAAGCACACTATCAGCTGAGAAAATACCATTCTCCCTTCTTGGTGTCATCTGCACTGCTGCAGTCCTGCCTGGACTCATTCTCTCTCCAAGCTGTGTGTCACACACGAGTGATCCAGAGTCACCAGCAGGGCCCCAGCTTGAGAGAAGGAGTTGCTGGGAACTACATGGCTCTCTCAACACCATATGAAGGAGGAGATGAAACACCAAAAGTGAAGTCATAAAGCCAGTGAGATGCTTCAGCTCCTTCCTTGCACTCTGCCAGCCTGCACAGAAATCTGTGTATGAAGACAGCTAATAGTCTTATCAAACTCCTGAGCTTTAGCGCAGAAAATACCTTTATCTAAATGTTACGATTTTCAGTGTGGAGGAGGAGCCAAATATTTAATTTAGACACAGAAACTTCCCCATACAGTTTTTCAGCCACTGAAGAAAAAGCAAAGAAAATGTCAACTCATATTTAAAGGGATGACAGTCAGTAAAATATTTGCTAGAAGAAACAACAGTGTACATGCTAATAATTTAAACCATTAATTTAGCTTGTGCTAGAAGATGACAACCTTCTCTTTACACTATGCTAAATGAATAATGAATTATACACTCCCAAGGCAACTTTAATTTTCAAAGTCAATACTACCACTTACTCACCCGTGCCTGATACTTGGAGGTAAATGTGATGATACAGAATGATACCCTTATCAAAGCATTCACAGAGTAAAGCCAATGAACCACTCAGCCCCTGTGCACCACAGGGACAGTGCTTATAGCCCAATGTTGCTCAGTCTTAGACTGGGGCTCACAGTCTTGGGATAAAACTACTGTGGGTTTGCAACCACAGCCCTCATGGTCTCCACATTTGTTCCTTCCAGTAATTCACAGATTCTGAAACAAATCTCCTGAAATCAGGCAAAACAAGCAAGGGACTGTGCCTTTGCAAATGACAACTGGTGAAAGCTGGTAACCTCCTCCCAGATGGCTCCACCTACCCCACCTTGGGGCTTGAAGCACTATTTACAGACACTAAGCTGAAGCATTCCAAACCAGACGCTGCAGGACTGCTCCCTGCAGATAACCATCAGCTCCAAACTTGAGCTTCAGCATGCAGCAAAAGGAAGTGATAGCTGTCTTTTAAAGAAAAATAAATTAAAACACATTAGGCCTTGATTCTTGGGGCCCAGTTCTAAAGAAAATATTTTTTGTTTGCAAAATGCACTCTTTCACATAGGAGTTCTCCAAAATAGCAGTGAAGACAATGAAAAGCCATAGCAGAGAAAATGCCTCAGGCCTACCTGGTTGTATTCCAGCATCCCCATGAAGCATAGGTAGGAATTTTAGAGGTAAGCTTGCTACACAATACATCATACGAATAAGCCACCATCTCCTTTTGCCAGAATCAACCATTTGCCATGAGGCTCACCCAGCCTGGATGAGCTGATGAGGAACCCAGGTGACAAGAAAATTGTGCAGATTCCACAGCTCTCTGCAGCAAAGGCCTCAGCCATCCAAGCAAGCTGATGTCTCAAACTCAGCCCTCGTGGCAACTCACTACACCAGCCTGACTCCTCTCCAATTATTGATGGCTTTTGACTCCCTAGCACTCAAATCAGTCATGAGAAATCATCTCTTACCTAAATGTCTTCTCCATTATTCAGAAATTTCCCAATTCTCTAACAGAATACTATGGCCTTTGAAAGTAAAGGAATTCAATGCTAACCGGAGTCCAAAACCGAAACTGTTCCCCTTCAATTCTGGATCAAAGTGGACACTCCCACTCCAACATGGAGATGACATTTGGTAGACATGCAAGTCTGTTGCTCAAGGATGTGATGTTTTGCCTTTGAAACTAGAACCTGTAATTATGGGTTGTTGTTCTGCCAATTTGACCTAAAAGGAACAGCAGATTGTCCCTTTTAAGAAATTCATGCCAACACTTGCTTATATTTCTGGCACACCTTCAACTAAAAGGCTGAGAATTCAAACCTTCCACCTCAGTGATTCCAGTGTTGTTTTCATCCTTGTCTATATACTGCTTTAAAGACAAACAGCACTATGTTTAAACCAATGAGTAAAAGACAAGCTTTCCTTTCGTGCTGGTATATCAAAGTAAAAACAAGAAAATTGTGCAGATAATGGACAAAGAACTGACGACAGAATTCTTATCAAAGCCGTCTACAATTAAAATAATACTGTTTGTGACTCTAGAATTCTTCTTTGTTTCTAGATCCTAAGATGGCACTGAAGAACTACTCATACTGTATTTACTTTACAAAATTGAAAAGAGCTTATGAACAGTAGTCACGTGCCATTCTCACAGAGAAACTTTTTAGACTTCAGCCTGAAGAAGTGACATGAGAAGATACGGGTTTCCACGGCCATTAAATCCGAGGCTAATGGGTGACCAGATTAGCAAAGAAAAAACAGTCAGCGATTCTGGTGGAGAATTACATACATAGATACTGGAAATGGATTACACAGAAACCAAATATCTTTCCTATTTTACAAAGATTACATATACCATGAGATACATAATATTGCCAGCAAGCACAAGCTGACTCTTTTAGGTGGGTATCCAACATAAAGAACTAGTTTTGGTTCTTCCCAGTTCTGTTTCTTTTGCACTAAGCTAGCAAAAAAACCCAAACCCCACTGAAGGTACTGTACATGCTTGATAAGCAAGACTTGCAATCTCGGTCAAGAAGGATTAGAGAAATTTATGGGTGAAGTCCACTTCATCAGGAGTTACTAGAAAGAGTTCCCAACAATGAGATTCCTTCTCAAAAAGTCTCTCGGTTAGTGGTTGGTAAATGTTCCGAGTTAATAGTGGGAGAAAGAATATTCTCTACACACTTTTTCCTGACATTGCATTTACCTTCTTTTCATGATGTTTCAGTATATATTTAGGGACAGCACTAAACTTTGCAGGGAAGGACAGGTTATTATTTCTTAACAAGCTGTCTTTAAATTGGAAGCAAGTAAACAGAATCAAGAAACCAATTAATTACTGGAAGCAGAAAATTATTAAAATAAAGAAATGAAAATTTGTATTGCAACATTTATAATCACCAATGAAATGACAAGAGTATGCAAATCTACCATCTTATATCCATCATACCAAAATCATTCCCTGTGAATGGTACAGTAAACCAGACAAACAAGTACAAATCTAGATCAAACAGATGGCATATTCTCACTCTGGATGGCAGCATCCATTCAGAGAAATATACAGAACTCAATCTTCTTTCACTTCTATATTCATAATAGATAAAAGCACATGTCCTGTTCCAGCCAGAACAGGGTTTATTTTTGCAGTATCCAGGAGGGGGCATGGCCAGGACCCAGAGGTTATTCTATACCACCCTGGACCACTGGCGGGGCAGGGGAAAGGGACGCTCCATTGGGAAGAAGAGGTTCCTTCTGGTCAAGTAAGCATCGTGGAGGGAACATTTGGGTGGTGCCAGTTCCACACGGGAGGGAGCAGCTGGATAATGCCCACTCCGAGCTGGAGGGAGGGGTCAGGGTGGTGTAAGTGCAGTTGGGTTGAGCTCTGTGGTGAGCATTTCTGCATGTGAATCAATCTCTCCTTTGTACATTTTTGTTAATAATATTGTTGCTGTTTGTTTTCTTATCTCATTGCTGCTTCCAGTAAATTGTTCTTATCTCAACCCGTGATTTTTACCTTTTGTGCCTCCAATTCTCCTCTCCAGCCCACCACAGGGGGAAGGGAAGGTGGGAACTAGCAAGGGGCAGCGTGGTTTGGAGCGTCTCAGTGGGAGCACTAAATTGGGGAGTACCATTCCTAAACCAAAACCACACAATACAGTTTAAATGAAGGATTGGGCTGATAAAAGTGCTTACCTCAGTCGATTGGTATAGGTATCTACACAGGTCTTCATTTTAGCCAACAAGGTCCCAACAGAAGCCTGTGACTCCAACTGCTCTTCCTCCTCTTCGCTGCTTTCTCCTGACAGAGGAAGAAGTAATGGCACCATCGATGTGCAGGATGCAATAGCACGGAGCAATTCCAGCAGAGCTCGGTACAGGGGAACGTGTCGAGCCATATCCAAAACTGAGAGAGACAAACAGTTTACAAAAATTACTAAAACTGGAGACCCTTTCACTATTAGTACAGATATTTTAAATAGAAAAGCTAGATTTTAGTGATTATTAAAATACTAATGAAATGTAATGATAAAATACAGTATTTTGTAATAGCCATTCTTAATTTGTATTGTAATGGACCTGTATAGAAAGAAATTTACAAGATATCTGAAAAACAAAGATTAACAAAAGACACAAGAGGACAAAAGTGCTAACAAGGTATAGAACAGGATTACCACATGCTATATTCATTTCTAGTACCTTAATATGCAGTCCTGGCTCAAATTGTATGCTGACAGTAACCGTAAACAAAAATTTACGGAGGAAAAATTGTAACCAATGGCATAGCAGAGTAGCATTTGCTGAATCTAACAAAATAAGCACTAATAAAGACTTCCACATCACCCACTTTATTTACAGTCATCTTCTCCTTTGGGAAAATTTGTCTGCATTATTGTTAGAGTATTTACGGTCCTTAAATGAATGAAGTAATCTACTCAGTAGAAGACTAGTTTTGCTTCTTTTCATGAAGGAAGTATCATTTTAAAAACCATTATGCATCCTTCAGAGCACGCAAATTTTATCTGCTCACATACGAACCACAAACAGTAAAGATGAGTTAGAACATATATTAGGCAGGCAAACCTCACTGTCTTAGTGCTTTTCAGTGTGATAGATATGTGTTATAGAAGTAACTGTGGGTAGAACATAGGTATCATCTCCTCTGATTAGGAAAGACAGGCAGAGATACACAATTCTAATGGATTCTCTAGCACCACATTGTTTATTTTTCTTCTCCACTTGTTTGGACAAATATGGAATGGATGTCATTTCACCTGACTTTGCATCATTAATAGAAATCCTGAAAATATAGCAATAGGCAGATACTTTAACACAGCTGCTTCCTCTGTCCCTAGGGCATGCTATTTTTAACATAACTGCAGAAAATATTTGCTCTAGTTTAAAGTATTCACAAATGACTGAGTTTATGATAAAATAAAATTTATTCTTTTTCCAGCAAAAAACCCCAGACAGCAAAAAGCCCCTGACAACTCACATTAGGACAGAACAAAGCACAGAAGAACTCTTTAATGTTTCGTTTAGCACATCTCATCCTCCAAGCTAAAGCAGATCACAAACTTTCAACTCCTGTCACCAAACCCTTAGCTCTAAATACAGCACAATGGGACAGTATAAATAGCCAAGCTAAATTCAACAAGCCAGTTTATGCAGGTTTAAGGCTGGATTTATCTCTGCCAGGAGTTTTTGATCAATACCTTGCTATTTGTCTTTTGACTACTACAATGGCACAAACTCTTAACTGGGTGAAGTGCTGTTGAACAGGAAGAAAATTTAGCAAAACCAATTATTAATCTGCCAGGTATCATGGCTCTAAAAATAACCCTTGTCAAATTAACCCATATATCTAAAGCAAATGAATTTAAACACTGGCATTAGGAAAGCCAGTTTTAATTATGTGCTGATTCTTATGCTTATATATATATGTGTGTGTATATATGTGTGTGTATATATATATGTGTGTGTATATATATATGTATGAACAATGGTTGCCCACAAAAAACTCCCCACAATGTACAAAAATAGATCTGATGATGTGAGGATTTAAAAAAAAAAAGCACACCCCAAAAAAAAAAAAANAAAAGGAAAAAAAAAAAAAAAAGAAAAAAAAGAAGGAGGTGGTGAAAGAAAGGGCAAGCATAAAATATATCATACCATAGTGTAGCCCTGGCCAGAAACTATCTCCCACCTTGTAGTGCTGAAGACCAAGTGGCTCCTCAATTTAATCAATAGCTGTTTATTATGAGGATAGTGAGTGAGGGAGATATGACCTCTTAGATAACCACAGCATTTCACTCTGGAAAGCTTTTATTTATTTAGCTAAACTATGAAATTTTCATGAGACCAGAATACATAATTTCAAATCCTTCAGTGCTGGCTTGCCCTCTCCTTTGCTACATGGATAGTTAAGTTCAAAATTACCATCGTGAAGGGAACTGAACTGACATAACTTTAAAGTGGGAATGTTTTCCAGAGAGATGGGAGAGATTTCTGGTTTTAGCAGATGCAACTCACTTGCACTGCTGTGCAATAGTTCACATGTGAAACAAATGAAATGCATTTACTTGGCTTCAATTTAAACAACCTTTTAGGGAGGAGCAACTACTGATTTCTTTTACCTTAACGTCAGACTCCATGAAACTCAATTTTTGATACTATTATGTGTCTTATACTATTTTTCTCCTTTATTATACCCACTAAGAACTGTGACTCATACAAGTGTATTTTTCTGTCCAAAATGCCTGAACTCCCTTCCATCCCCAATCTAAATCCTCAAAATGTTCATCAGGACTGGATACCTAGATAAGTATCAGAAAAACTTGCTGTAAAAAACTCCAAGTTGGCAAATTACCACTTTTTATCTTTATGTGGCAGTTTACCTACTCCTTGGGCCTACTCTCCTCTCGATTGAAAGAATGACAAGCTGATTTACAGTGTATGCTTCCTGTAGATACAGCTCTGCTTTCTGAAAGAGGTGAAGAAGACTTGAGCAGTTTCTTGAGCTCTATGTAATTTTTAAGACGCTGTGTTTAAGCCACTAGGACAACAAGACAATCTTTTTGTAGATTACACCCCTGGCCCAGATCCACTCTTTGCTAACCTGCCTACCTCCTGCTGGTGTGACCAGCTGCACCTACAGATCTCCTAACAGCACTTTTCTGGACTGAGAGAGGCTTAACAAGTCCAGCAGCATTCCAAGTAGAAACTCAGTGTTCAGGCTGTGCCACTCACACTCCATCACCATCCTTACTGCATTTAGTGTTGGCAGCATATTTAGTTGGGATTTATGAAATATGTCTTTCCTTTGGGTATCATTATGCGTTTAATGGGGGAGAGTATTTCAGAAACATAAATATAAATGACACAGGTTTGTAATAAAAAAAGAGAACATGGTCCTGTAACAAAGTCCTTTATGGGAACTGAATTGAAACAGTACAAACATGAATTAAAACATAAAATACAAAACTGAAAATTAAAAAAGCCTATTTCCACCAAATAGAAGCAATGGAACTTTTGGACTACTGTCCTCACATAAAGGTATCTGGCCAACTAAGATGCCAACAATTTCGATTTCCAGCAAATGTAAACTTCAGTGAAGAACAAGTGTTAAAAGTAAACCACTGTATTCTTCAAAGTATGCTCTCCCTTGGGAACATATCCACCTTTTTCTGTCTGACTCAATTGAGCAATGAAGGTGTATCATAACACTTTACCTGAATTAAATATGATAGCTTCCCTTGTAAGAAAAAAAATCCAACACACCACGAGACAGAAACAAATACTTTTTCTTATACCAGACCTATGATTCGAATAAAATTAGCACATATTTAATATGCCAGAATCTTTTTATATGGGTACTTTGGTTGCGTAAGAAGGCACCAACAGCCTTCGATTTATGTGGGCATGCATGTAAGCACACCAAACTGCAAATACACAGCACTCCTAAGAAAATGAAAATGTGAGATTAAAATTCTTGGCTTTGTAAAAATGACAGATGGGTATATTATCCAGGATTCTCTGTTATCCCAAGGACAAAACAGTTACTAGATAATGACAGATACCTTTTACAAAGAGCTCTGTTTGGGGCTCTCAGGCTCCCGCACCAAGTACACTCAGACCGTCCTGGCTGGCAGGCTCCCACCAGCTGTGGGTCTGTCACATTTGTCCATTTTTGTGCTGTTGGTGCTCCCTGATTCTGTGGCTCAGGAATGAGAATGTGCTGAGGAATGTTCAGCTCCCAGCACCATAGACTGGTTCAGAAGCTCCCCCTTGTTGACTCTCAAATAGAACTGCTGCCCCAGAGAGCCCACCTGAGCTTCTGCCGGGTTTCCAGAGCACTTCTTCAAATGATTACTGTATGACACCTACTTACATCAAAAGTAAAGATTAAATTATTTCATTTCTAGACTCAAGGCAGGGATTTGCACTCAGGTTTTATCCTGCTTCCTTAACCAGGGCTGTCTGGATGGGTCTGCCTGGCAACAATAGTAGTGTTTCTGAGAAGGCTCCAAAACCAGAGGTGGGAAGTGGCTTCTGCACCACCTGACCAAAGCTGCTTCCCCCACAGCCTGCCACGTGATTCTCAACTTGCACTGAGTAAATACACATCAAGGTCCCACCTTTTGGCTATACTAGCAGTTCACCAGTTCAACCAGCAGAGCATAAAGCAGAGCACAGGCTAAAAACCGCGGCTGAACCTGGAGCATGAGCAGGCAGCTGCAGAAGGTGACAGAGAACAGTAGGGCAACAGCACCATGAGACAGTGGCCAGATGATGACAGCAGTGCTCTTAAAGGCTGGAACACCAGTGCTACCACACACAGCTGTTATGTGTGTGATGTTTATTACCTCCTTTGTTTTATTAATTCAGTAATTACGAGTGGATATGTCCAAAAAACACATCAATGTCTTACTCTCCCTGATAATTAGCAGAGGCAACAGGCAGCATACATATTTGCTCACAATTCACATCAAAAAAGTATCTCAGGTCTAAATTTATTCTGTTGCACTTATGAAAAGCAGAAATCTCTGCAAGGTCACTGCCATTTGCTAAGATAGGTAGGGATGGCAAACATCTGGAAAACATCTCATGGTTTAGGGGGATCAGGTCTCACTCTACTTTTCCCATGCCTTTTGGTAATAAAGGCCAAATAATGTTACTGGAATCACTACAATTCAGCTAGTCTCGTCCCACAATATTTACAATTTAGAAAGATGCTGAATGAAGGCTACATAGGTAAAAAAATAGAGATTTCATAAAATTAAATCTCCCTTATATGCTAATAACAACCAGTCTGATTTGGGTGGAAGGAAAGGGCGTATGACTGAAGTTGTATTAAGAAGTCTTGAGTTCCACAAACTGCTGAGCATCCTGTCTTTCAAAAACTGCAGTCTTTAACATGCCTAAATGTCATGGGATATTAAGGCATTTTTGAGAACTTTTGATCTATGCCTAGTTATTTCTGGGAAGCAATCGATTAACATTTAAAGATTGTGTGTGATTTCAGAACGTTTCAATTGCTTTCCACAAAACTATTTGTTCATCACTAATATAGATCTATTTCTTACAAATATCTAAGACTAGCCATATGCAATTACCTTAATATAATGATGAAAAAGCACATGAGGGCAGGTAGTTTCAAAGAAGCAAGGTATCACCTTAAATTTCACATATATCTGTAGCAAGATAATGACCCAACTGAGTGTAATACTCCTTTGCTTTCTTTTAATATTATACAATACTCAAACAAAGAATAGCCAGGCCTAATGGCCCATTAAATAGACAGTACTGAACAGCAATAAATTTTTTTTGCAATTGATTTAACATCCTCAGTTCAACTTAACTGGCTATGAATAAGATTATTTCCATTGCCAAGGATATTTAAAACATCACAAAGAATATGCACATTTATTCTAAAATGAAGAAAACTATTAATATAGTATGTCCATTATATCAAAAACTCTTCTCACTTACAGCAAATTAAAGAAACAAATACAGAAGAGTAATTTGTAAGAAAATGATGAAGAGTTCTGATTTACTTGCATCTAATGTCAAGGCCTTCCCCACTGTGATTCTCACTGTGACTATATGAGGAATTCCTACCCCAAAGGAGCCTACAAACTTCATGTAAAAAAAACCCCAAACAGCCACTTGAGGAAAAATAAAAAAACAACACCATAGTTATACAACTATGACACTGCCAAATGCAGACCCTCCTTGCTTCTGTGCTCTGAGAAAAGCTGTCTCTATATGCTCTCAATCTATGTCTTGTACGTAACTTCTCATTTTCTGCACTCATTATTTAAGGACCTAGTGAATTTCAGTTATTTTTGAGGCCCACAGAAGTATGATGATTTTTCTTCTGTACAATCTCATTTTACTTCTGCCCAGTACACATGACTGAGGTTCTGCCTTTGTTGAAGGAAAGAAGGTTGTGTCGGCAGCCACAGCAGAAGGCGCCACTGGAAACTCTTCCAAAACTACAGTCCCTTTATTTCTCTTCTCAAAGAGATCTGCCACTGCAAATATGAGAGAGATGATCATGAATGGTCAATTAAAAGGAAGTTGCTGATAAGAAAAACGTGTTCTGGAGAGAACCCATATGTAAACCCAGGAAATGTAAGGGAGGCTTCCTTCTTGCATGGGGTAAAGTTTTCAGTGACCCAAGAGATGCCTCCAAATCTCATTTCTTACTTTGTTCTGGATCTATTTCAGTAAGATGTTTTATCTTCCTGGAAAGATGAATGATTGTGTTTTGTTAAATATTCATCCTGAAGCAGCCATCTAATCCTGCCTCTGTTTTAAGCAATGTGAAAGAAAACCACCGACAGTTATGCAGAGTAACTATATTATAAAACTGTTCTATTCAGATCATGCACAAATGCTCAAAATTTACTACAGTGTATCCAAATCTCCCCTGCAAACACCCCAAGAAAATACCTATGTATTCCAACTAACCTATTTTTTCTTGAATAGTAATTAAGTTTTAAAGACATGGGATCATCAGCTTAAGAAGCTAAAAGTAAAATAAGATATTCTCATTACCCTGCTACTTACTAAAGTTTAAGACCAACATTAAGATCATGACAGTACCACATTCACCTGGCAATACATTTTTGTTTTTTATTTTATTTCACTCTTTTTAACCTTAGAATAAATTAAAAGTAAGATCCTAAAGTTCTGCTAATTTTACACCATTTCTAAAACATGTAATTACTGAGGACATTTTTTTTTGGTGCCTCAGTATGTTATTCACAAAACTAAAACCCATAGCCATGATCAAATTAAAGACTTCAGGATCTCATTATCATATTAAAGACTCTCAGCTGCTATGAACACCACTGTTCAAAAAAAACCACACAAAGGAAATACTCATTTTGTATTTTTAATTAAAACCTTCAGAAGACACAGTCTTGTGGCCACATTTACTACCAAGCATGAGTGAGGCACTGTGTCTTTCCAACAGGGCCACACACCCTTTTGCTAAATATTTTAAAACTGGAGCCGTTCTTCAGCCCCCTCCTGGCTGCATCTTTGCAAACATATGATCTATGAATGCAGTCCCTGCTGCAGGCAATAGTGTCGGTTCCAAATACGTCATGCTCTGCTGCCTCTTGATTTTCTGTTCCAGAATCAACCCAGGGCAAGCCTCTTTTATAATAGGCCTAATTAACACGCTGTGTTCTGCTCTGCTTTGATAGAAAAAGAGATTGCCCACAGAGCAGTTCAAAATCAGATCTCTAAGAAAATATTAGCCTTTGGGTAAAAATAAAACAAAAGCTTTCCAAATATTGTCATGTTGTAATAATTTAATTAGCTTGACTTGTTCTTCACTTTTTAAAATAGGAATAACACCAGCATTTTCACAGTAGTGTTTTCAGTATTAGGGAAAATGACATCAGGAGGGACTAGTCCCCAGAATAGTGAAGCAGGAGAAAGGGGTTAAGCACCCTTACAGGTCATGAGTCACAAAGCCCATGTCAGAGCAGTAAAACAATACAGGAAGGGTGGGCCTCTGAATTTAATGGGTACAGTGTCATGCTCCAAATTATTACTATTATTGTTCATATACAACTTGAAAATTTTGTTCTTCTGATGTCAGCACTGAGCATATTAGCAGTCAAAAAAATCAGATCAAATATCAGAAAAGCTGAAGACAAATTAGAAGCTAATTATTGAGGCTGCATTCAATCATTGGTATCACTTCAACACCACATGCACTTCCCCCCTTTTATCAAAGAGGTGGGACAGACCTGGAAAACAGAGAAGGGTGACTAAACAACGCAAGATACAGAATGTGCTGCTGCACTATCTAAAATGAAATAAAGACATTGAAGCCTCAGTGACTAATGAAGGATATCATAAAGACCTTGCTTTTAAATTATCAGTGGCAAAAAAAGTGAGTAGAATTGGACTGATCAATACATTCAAAGCAATGGGCACACCATTAGAAGAAATAGGGCCATTTGTACAAGAACATACACTACACAATACATCACTTTTAAAGTTTGGAAAAGCTTAGCACGAAATGTCAGGGTAGTAAGTATTATCACAAGTTCAAAAGTAATTGGGTAAATTGATGTAAGAACAGGCCATCAAGGGCTAATAAATGAGGGGACACCACCCTTGGCAACATACTAGCAATACCAAAGCAGCATCTGCATGTCAGCCCCTGCTATTGTCCGCTGTTGGTGATAAAGTAGCAGGCTAACAACCTTGGTCTGTCTTGGCATTGTTATTACTGTGTGTTCTAGGAAACTTGGAAAAAAAAGTTCAACTGCAACAGGAAAGGAAAACTGTGCTCAATAATACAGGCAAAATGCATTGCTCAGGGAAGTCAGTCAGTCATCTGTAGTGTAGTAATGTGGCTCAAAACTACTGCCCTTAATCATTTCTGGTTTGCTTATATTTTAAAGAACATTTAAATTTGATCAAACATTTGATTTTGGTGAAATTGAGTATTTTCAGGAAAGTTCTGTTTACAAGTCAAGTCAAACAACACTTTTCACACATATATCCATGAATCCAGAAAAAACCCTCTGCCAGAGAAAGTGCATGGCATTATTTCATGAAGCCAATGTGTAAGTTGAATAAACAAGACACAATTTCCTGCATTTCAAAGGATGGGAAAAAGAAACTCAAACAGTACAAAAGGCATGAAAACCAAACTGAGCTTTTAAAGCATAAGCGACTACTAAAACCATGCATGATCCCCAGTTTTGGAGGTATTACTATTTAATGCCACACTCGAGTCCCATTATAATGAAATCCACTAGGGATCACTCTGCCATGAAACAGAGCTCCACATAAACCTGAAAAGGTGGTCAGGTAATGAAGAGATTATTCTGGGAGGCTACAGAGCAATTTTATACGGGGGTTGGGAATATATCATCAATCAAGAATAATTAATGAAATCTAAAAATGCAAAACTGTGTACTCATTGGTTTTGTTTGATTGAAAAAATGGCCCAGCAGGCATCAGTGTAGAAAGGCTGTGAGCAAAGTACTGAAGAGTAAATACATACTGCCATGGGATCCCACTCCACTGCAACTTTTAATGATCTCTCCTCTGAAAGAAATCTGGATTTACCTATTACCAGTTCTTAAAACCAACAAAATATGAAAGAAACTCAATTAAAGAATAAAGCTCTAACCAAATCACGCTTGCATCAAAATCTAGAAAACAAGTGTAAGGAAGCATCAATGCTCCAGGAATATTCTATATTACCAAATAAATGAAGAATAATACAGAGAAAGGCATAAATAAAAAAACCTGAAAAATATACAAAAAACATGAAGAAAGATATATATAAAGAAAGGAATTCAGACACTGCACGAGGATATGTTGTTTGCCTGGTCAAGGGATGAAAAAAAAATTATTACTAATACAACCCTTTACTATGGCATTTAGCACTGAAATAAATCTAATAATAAAGGTAAGCTAAAGTGTCAAATTAATCTTCCACTTAGGAAAATAAGAAAATATTTTCTGCAGAGAAAAATACAAGGCTTAAATATCCTGCAGACCAACCCTTTCTTAAAAAAGTAAAAATAAACTCAAATAAGAAGGTGGAAGCTTGCCTATCATCTCATGTTAAGTATCTTAAGTGTGCAGCACTACAGAGAGATGAAAGAAAAGGTATCACTACCCTTAGAACATGGATCAGGATTTTAATAGAAGTTAATCTGGCTTTCATCATCCCTGAAATGGAGGAGGGAATAGTGATTTCACTATTTTTGGCAGAGGAGTGGGCAATCAGCCACCTTGAAATGGTCCTCAGTCTGAGTGTTACCTCTTCCAGGCCACAAAAGTCACTAGTATTTTAAAATAAGATAGGAATCAAAAATAAGATGGAAACCTGCCATTTCATTGCACATGCTGCAGAAATAGATGCAGAAATTCAAAATTAGATAATGAAGTTGTGGAGTGTTTTTAAACCATTACTTCAGCAGATGGAAAAAGGCCAAGACTTGGGTCTTCTGCTCTGTCAGCAGAGGATACCAACACTGTTACTGGAATGAAAGGATATGTGATTCCCGTGCTTTATTTTTCCTATATGTGTGAGCACACCTACAAGATCACGTCCTCAGGGGACGGAAAGAAGACTATTTAAGCATCTCATTCTGCATTAAATATCTAATTATTTCACTTGGCCAAGATGGCAGAGCCCCTGTGCATATGCAAAACAGACCTTTTATCACTCCAGTGTATTTTTCAGAGCATAGCTGGTTGTTTAAATACCATGATGGGCTTTTAGTAAACATACGAAGTGCAGGCTGAAAAGAAAAATTAAAGCTGAACAGCCTCCGTGAGTCCAAGTTAAATGAAGGGTAACCCTTTGTATTCACTGCATATTCAAAGTGCTTTAGAGTGCAAATAGCTCTTATGTGGTAAATATATCAACCAGTTTAGTAATATGATAGGAAGAATAATCTCTAAGACTTGTGGAATAGGAGAATTTGCATCCTCCATGCAACCTCATGCAAGTTCCTGCACCACTTATTAAAATAGATCATCCTCCATTATGTTACAGCAGAACAACAAAAACGAACTCAAAATAAAATACAATATTCTTTTTTTAATGAGCTGCATTATCTTGATGTCCTCTAGAGAGGACAAGAAGATACAAATCCAATAATAAAAAACTATACTTTGCGTTGGAGTAATTTACCATAGAGTACTTCCTTCAGCCACAGAGATTCATTTCCTTGGATTTGTACTCAGGACTAAGAATACCCTCAGAGGATAGTGAGAAAGGAAGTACTATGAATGGGAAGTGTCTGCATAACAATATGGGAAGTGCCAGATACATGTACAATATTTTATTTTCAAAAACAGGAGAGGAAAAAAGAACACAAAAGAAATAAACAACAAATGAGGTTGTTACTGCCCAGAAAATGAAAACCTATCACTTGACTAAATAAATAAGACTTTCAACTGCTGAAAACGAAAGCCAGCCCTCACCTCAGTAAGTTCTTCAAATGCATATCGAGCTACACACCCCAGCTGACAAAACTCTTCCCTGAAAGTACAGTGAGCTTGCTCTTAAGAAAAGCAAAGCAAAAGTGTCTAAGACAAACCTTGGATATCTGCTCTGCACATAAAGAGAAAGGGATTGTTAGTTTCTTTAGTCAGGAAATTTTTAGCAGCTTATCTAATTGTGCTGCAACTACTTGAGAAAGCCACTAATATGGAGAAACAAAAAACTGAATATATATTACTTACAGTTCTTTCAGAGGTCTCTTGTGTAACATAAAACATTTGTGTCCTGTTAGTGGTTACTGTATCTTACCAGGAAAGGGACAAGAATTAAAAAAAAAAAAGGAAGGAAGCACATTGTACATTTCTGCTGTATAATATGGAACTTTAGGACATGTAGTGTGGTGTCACATTATCCTCTGAAGCCATATTCTCTTTTCTAAAAAGACTGGGTCTGTTGGTAATGAGGCATCATTTTTACAATTAATTCTTAATGCCTCTAGTAAAATCTGTGAATGTTTGTAGCATGTGGCACTGCAGAGCAATCTATTTCAGACATCCAGCACTCATATTCCCAACCGTAATTACCAAGTCTAAATGAAACCACTTGAGATGTACTGTCTGACTAAAGTAAAACAAGAAAAAATGGTAGGACCGGTAAAATTTATATTGGTAATTTTGAAAGATGCAGTGTGGTATCTCCAATTTTAAAGGGCTGGTTGAATGCCTTTACCACTTACCCTCAGCGGGGAAGCCAGTCTAGTAATTACAGACTCCCAGTCTCGTCCTGTGAGCAGGGATACAGCTACCAATGGTGGTTTCCAGTTGATGAAGGGAAAAAGGGAACTTCTGGGTGAAATTCTCGTGGGCCTTAACCATGAGATAAATGGTCTAGGAAAGCCTAAGGATAGGTTCCCTCCACACTAAACTTTACTGCCTTGTGCCGTGAACAGTCAGGGCAGTGGCCTACACTGTTTTCTCAAAATTAAACAGCCATCACAAGATGGTGACAGTCTATCGGCAGAGGGAATTTCACTGAACACTCATGGCCAAACCCAAACACTTGCGAAGACAACCACCCAGACACCTTTTATTTCTCAAGTGAAAAATTAAAAGTAAGCATATAGAAACTAATTTCCGGAATGAAATGAACACCAGATGCATCTCATGTATGATTTGTTAGCTTCTATAATCCTTGTATCAAGGATCAGCATCTAACTGTATTTCTCCTGAAAGCTTATTAAGAAAAACAACTCATCTGTGGGAGGCAGGAAGGCAAACACCGTATTTTAGTTTTCTTTTACATAAGACATATTACACAGTGGAGTGCAAGGCATAAAGGTCTGTCAAAAAAGTATATCTCTGCTTAGTACCAGAAGAGTTATGTCTGAGTGGATCCAAAGGGAAATAGTAAAAAATAACAGGTCCTTGGCAGGCAGATCCAGATACATAAGCAGTCTGTTGCTCAAGCTTTCAAGACAGTCATATTATGCTGTAACCAAAAAGGTCCACAAATTCATAGTGGTCTCAGATGAGGAAGAAATCTTGTTTACTCAGGTTTTCAGGACTGTCCTGTAAAGCACCTTCAGAAGCTTAGTCACCAATTGGAAAAAGTTCTGTTATTTAAAGCTCATAAAAACAAACTGACAGACAAAAACCCCACCCGACTCTTGATCCCAGAGTAAAATACTCTATCATTTAGGCAGCAGGACAAAGAATATGTGGGTAAAAAGCAGAAGGAAGAACAACATGGGATGTGAGAAATCCCACTGAAAGCTCGTCTTTACCCCTCCTACTTCTCACCTGATATTTCTTGAGTACCTTAACCATGAAAATCCTTTCCTTCTGGAAAATTTAACAGGCACTTTTAATTCACTATGATCAAGTGAGTCGGGCCAGAGGTCACAAGCTAGTCTGAGGAATGCTCTGTACATGCAGCTGCAAAACATACCACCAGTGTATAAATCAATGAAAACCCGCCAGTTCATGAATTTATGTTTAAAAGCCATATAAAACAATGTGCAGTATAGAAACAGATAAAGATTGAAGCAAAGATCCAGTCTCTCAGTGAACTTTGCTAAACACCAATTTGTTGAAAAAAAAATACCTCCAATTAGCTCTTTGTAGCAAGCTTCAGTCTTGAAAAGACTAAGTGCTTTATCTGTCATGCAATCCAGTACCCAATTACTAACCAAATCTAAGCTGCTTCATTCCTTGTAACAACTAGGTTTTTAATTTTCAAAGGTTTCAATGCCATGATGTTTTAGTACGTAATTACTCCTTATAAATTACAACAAATTTCTGCAACACAGTAGAGCTGAAGGTACAAATTTATAATTTGTTCTTTCATAAATCTTTTATATTATTAACCAGTCAAATGGATAATCAGTTTTGACATTTAAAAAAATTCTGTTATAGTTCTAATCCAAAAGCAGTATCTACTAGAAAACAGTCTGCTACTTTAAATGCTTTGAAAATACAAGCATATATTCATATTCTTTTGCAATAGGAAATAAGAGATTTCATAGGCTAATATTTTCATCCTCTTATTCCAAAACTATTTCCAAATAAAGATAACAAAACAGAGGAAAGAAACATAGCAAAAGATGCTGGGATCGCAGTAACCCCGAGGTTTGTTTTGTTCTTCAATATCAGTCATCTGAAAATGGAGACAGACAAGATGAGTTCTTTCTCAGATGGTAAGATGCTTTAAGGACTTTGGAGAAAGAAGAAGTTGGTGTAGTACTGCAGTTCCCTGAGAGCCACCCTCCTGGACTGCAGTCAGTTCTCACTACTCTGCTTCCCATGTGCTTGCCCAGTAAGGTCTCAATATTCACTTACTGGACTCCTCTAACACAACAAAATTTATGAAGATGAGAACTCAAAAAACTGATACTTGAAAGCCCTCATAGTCCTACAGAAGAATGAAGCCTACACTCAAACCAGTGTGAAGGAATAGTCCCAAAAACCTGCTGTCTTTGATTAAAAAACCCCTCTTGAGCTGCAGAGAACATCACTGAATCTGAACTGAAAAACTCTAAGTTACTAACCACTTTATATAAAGGTTCAATACCCATACAAGAGCATCTTTCTGATACAAGAAGAGAAAAATGAAGACTGCCCAGTGTCAGAAGGTCACCACACACAGCTGGGGCTGAAATCCTCACCTCTAACTCAGGAACATTCACCAGTAACAAACTTCTGAACTGCTTCAGTACATGAAGATAGTGATTTAAATACTTCTCTCCAAGCAAATATGTGACATGGCACGTGACATCTTCTGAAGGCTGTTTCTAAACTTTTACTCAGTTGTCAAACTTAGCACTTTTCTTGACAAAATAGCACTGTCCATTCTGTCCATGATCACAGGAATTGAGCTTGACCAGTACCGAGAGAAGCTGGTGTTGAAAGGGGTGTGGCAGAAGAACTGGTACTATTTCACATCCATTTAACTGACTTCTTAATGCAGAACTACTTCAGAGCAAGTGGCAGAGACTGGGACAAGAAAATTTTTGCTAAGCGAAAACTGACAGGTGGGAACTGACTAGAAAAACTTCTGTAGTTAGTTAGGAGAGAAATCTGAATTTTTCCAAGGATATTTTGGTCAGCAACTCAGTTACAAAATCAGGAAAACCCCCAGACAACAGCCAAAAGACAATGAAGTTCCTCAATCAGAAGGAAAACAAGATGTAGCATATAGCTGAAATGTCAAAATCAGTCAATGCTGAGCTGAAATACATAGAAGAGACATGAAAGAGAATAGTAAGAAAGCTAAAAATAACTTGTGTTGCTTCAGATGAAGGACCTGAGTCCTTCCTCTTTTTTCACCAGAAGAATAAAAAAATACTTTGAAACCTGGCCATGCCTATCACTGCTGACTCAAGGGCATCACACATCAAGCTGTATCATAAAAAACAGGCTAACAGCTCCCACAAAGAAAACAGTATCTGTGTTATCAGGAGAGAGAAAAAAAAAAGAAATAAAGAAAAAACTAAAGGAGAAGGAATGTAGCTATCCACTTCTTGCTTATTCTAAGCCAATCAGTTCATCTTAATTTGTGCATACTATTGCATCTCCCAAGAGACACAGCTTTGCTCTATTGTTCTACAATTTAACTGAAAAACTGTCAGACCTCATAAAGGGAAGTTTCTGGAGGTTGTTGGAGAAGAAAACTAGAATGCACCACCTACAAGATACATGTGCTACCTCATTTCAAGTAATTTCCTGCATCTTGGGGAAAATTCAGAACTACAAGAGAAAACAGTCTTCATGGACAACTGATCTTTTGGGTTTCGTTACAGCATTTTAACCTAAATAGACTTTTAAGTCTAGACACTATCTGACTCAAAACACCTATTTTAATGAAAAAATACAGCATATACAATAATTTTAGTGTACACAAAAATCAAAATTATATTAATTCATAAAAATACATGAGGAAAAGTAACACACACACTTAAGAGAACTTGCTCTTTTTGCCATTTTGATGCTCTGGGTGTACCACATTACTCGTAGTGGCAGCATATAGCAGGATCATTACAGGATCAAGACTGTAAATTGTTGAATTTATACCACTGAGCTTTTACAAGATAGCTTGGCAACTTCCCCTGAAGTATGAATATCTTTAAAATATTCATGCAATAGAAGACTTCACTGGTAATGAACAGAGTGACCTCTAATCAACCAAATTTGTCCTGCTCTCAGAATACCACATAAATCAGTTACTGAGGAGTTGCCAAAGTCTTACTAAGTGCTTGAAAGCTCTTCCTAGATGGAAGCAACAGAATTAAAATTAGGATGTTTTTGGATACCAGTGTCCAAACTCCAAATACTATATAACCATGTAATGTTCACCCCAAAACAGGTGGATTTATTACTGGCATCTATAAAATGTACTCCCAGGCTCTTAATGTTGTTTTACAAAAGTAAAGTATCTCCCCATCTTTCTAAATATCATCAAGTATTATGGATAAATCAAGGCCTTTTCAAATCAACTTATATTACTCACTTCACTCATGTGAGAAATCTTGCATGAAATTTTCTCTTCATACTGGAGATGCATTGTAGCTATAAGGAATTTATTTGTAAATGCCAGCTTCCACCCAAAATGGATGAATTCCTTGAGTTTCCTATAACTGACAAATATTAAGTCTGACAACCTTTATTTGCTTCTTCCCAAACAGCAACTCTTTGCCACCACTGACAGCTTAAGCAGCTACTTCTCCATCCTTTTCACTGTGTTGTGCTAGAGATTTATTTTTGGCTGGGCCTGTTTCCCAAACCCGTTGACGGCATGCCCGCACTGACACGCGTATCAATGCAACTGCAGGACGGGAGGGACAAACGCCGTCAGACCACGGCAAACACTGCATCTGAATCGCGGTGTGCAGGAGGCATCTCTGCCCCTCACCTGCATGCAAAGGGAGCACAGACACATTTGTTTCCCGGGGCTCACCAAAGCCACTGACGTCCTAGTTGCATCACAATTATAAAAACAGCAGGCCACTATGAGACCTCAACCACAGCAAAAACCATGCCAAGAAATGTTCCGGGATTTTTTTGCTGCTCTCTGTGGGTACATCGTAATTAGCTGGTTATTTGCAGTGGAGCTGCAAATATATCATTAATCTTTAAATAAAATATGCACGTTGCACAATTTCGCCCTTTCACAAAGGAAAGGGTTTGATTTTGAACATGTGGGGGTTAACACAGTACACTGGCTTGCAAATTCTATTATTGCTAGGTGCTCTCAGCAATGTGAATGGTCAGAATACACAGGTGAAAATCCCCCATCTTTGTACCTCTGAATGGATCTAAATTTCTGTATACAGAAATACTTTCAAGATACATAGACACAGAACAATTCCAAGAACAACTGAAGATGCAGCAGCCTTTTCAGAACAAGCAAGAGCTTGAAAGGGAAGACCATATATACATATTAGAATATATGTGTATATATATATATATACACACTTAAGGAAGCTATGCTGGAGAGATTTCACCTAATTAGTTAAATCTTCTAGAGTCAAACAATTTCATTGAGGCAACATAACTTTTGCGATAAAGGGCAAATCATGTACAAGTACCATCCAACTCACAGTACTTCAAACATGGTATTTACCATTAAAATAATGCACATGAAAAATATGCAGTTTTGTCTATTACTAAGAAACTAACAAATGTACTGAGACACTTTGGAAAAATAATGAGAAAAAATGCAATGTAAATTAAGTTGAAAATGGAAGAATGATTCTGCTTTCTCTATAAAAGATTATTCAACACTGAATTTCAAACAATGCCTTATAATTCCTGAAATATGCTGTACTAGAAAATGATTTTTTGTACACATATACAGAAGTGCATTTTTGTACATGTGAATTCTGAATTGCTTGACACTGCAAGTATTTTTTACAAAACAAGTTTTCCGATATATTTAAAATACAGCTGCATTCACAGCAAGACGCTATGCTACACCAATGAAAACACATTGCATTGGTAGCCTTCATAGATCAAAGTGACTAAATAAAATTATTTGAAATACAGCTCCTTCCAGAGGTTATTAAAATTGCGTGCTTTTTTTTTAATCTGAAGAGGCTGGGAGGAGAAGACTTTGCAGAGTTCTCCCCCCTTTCCAACTGGGCAGGAAAAAATTGCCTCTCTGTGTTAAGCAGGAAAAAAATTGTGTTGATGCTTCCTATGAAATCAGAACAGGATTATTTTTAAGTGTTTTCATTAATTACATGGTAACCTGCATTCTTTGGGGGGTGAATAAAAGAGGAAAAGCATTTATTTCCCATAGAAACAATTGCCTGTCAAACAAAGCATAAAAAGACAAAAGGCAGAAACACTGTTTCAGCTTGAATGCCTTAATGTTACCATTTGTCACGCAGCACTTCCTCAGAAAACCCCGAAGTACAGTTAACTCTGCTCCTCTTTACACCGCACACTTTCTCCGTTGGTACAGGATTAAAATGTGCCGGGCCTGACGATGAAACAGCAGAGCCATCGCACATTGTTATGCAACTCACTGTCTGCAAGGGTGGCTCGTAGCTCCTTCTTTATTCAGCAAGTGCCAAGTGCATGTTTAATCAATGTCACAGCTCACCACAGTGTGCAACTAAAGCCACTGTCATTCCTCTCTTCAGATTTGCCTGGCTGAGTTATGCAATGCTCCGAAGAATACCTTGGAATTCTTTCCAGAGGCTCTGAATGCAGGTGTGTGACAGCGTTCACACTACTGCCAGCAAAGCAGACCTCTTTTCTTCCTTTTTCAGGCTGGACTAAAATTACATAGTGTGACTGCATGTAGTTCGCTGCATTTGGAATTACAGCATGTCAACGTAAGAAAGCCTCTTCAGATGGCTGCCACAAAGAGTAAATCAAAGGCTGGGTGTTTCTGAAGTCTTAATAAATAACTAAGTATAACTGAACAAAACCAGGAGCTGTTTGTATTTTTTTTTAAAGACAGAACAGCATGTATTTCATTCCTCTGCATCATCTAAGGAAAAGAAGCCTCAATTTTAATGACAATTAGTCAACAGTAAGGATCATTATGAGAAAGAGCTTTACTGTTTTATCGACTACACTTGCTTTAGTGGATTACTGAGAAGGAACACCAGTCATTTGGAAGATTCTGTAACATTATTATCCTCATCGATAAACTTCTTCATCAAGAAACTGTTCGTGCTCCTGTCTGGTCTGTCTGAGAGAGGAGAGCAGCCCCTTCATGAAGATAAAAGCCTGGCTTGCCACTGAATCGACGAGTAAGAAGCATGTCTGATGACATTTTATTCCTGATGCAATGTAGGGTAAGAAATACCTTTTTTTTTTAACCTTTCTGTAAGATGTGCTCTCAGCTGATGACATTAATTAGACTCACAGCAGAAATACATTAATCTCTAATAATTAAAGCTGTTTGCCAGGAGAGAAAGATGCTATTGCACTATAAAATATGATTGTATATCTTCAGTAAATTGGAGTGATCTGAACTAGTTCAAATCCCCATCAAATTTCTGATCAATAAAGCTAAAAAAGCACAGCAGATTACATACAAGATCAACATCTCAGTCATTAATGAACATAATCTTACAGGGAATATGTTTCTAGAGGGTATTTGACTGTAAATGAAGAGTACAAGAGCAGCTAAGTAATAGAAACGACCTGTCAACCTCACTTTTGCAACCAAAAAAAGGGAACAAATCATATATGCATCTATAAATGTCTACTTGAATTCTTCTATTGCATAGAATGTTGCTACTATAAAAGTACTATCATCCTGTGGCATACTGCAATAACCAGCATATATAACAACCACCTTTATATTTGAAGAGACAGACATTTCTGTTAAATGTTTACTGTTGCATGGATGTCCAAAAGCTGATCTATTAAACATGAGAAAGGATAAGATCTCACTCGCAATTGCCTACTTGGGGCTCACTGGTGAAAAACAGCTGTGATACTGTATTAAGGAGGCATATTTTCCATGTTTGAAAACAGCAGGCATTAATATTTTCAACTGTTTTTGTAGTGTGGCAGTTAAATATTTAAGAAAAGCTGAAAATGCATATAACCTCCCTAGGCATTTCAGAGTATTTGACAATGCTCCCATACCTGCTTTCACCAGTTTCATCTTTTATAAGGAAACAAATTAGCTGACTAAAGATAATTTTAAATGCTTTTTGTAATAAAGCATACTAACTGGCTTGAAGCATCAAGCTATTTTTCACTCTTATCAATCTGTATCTACAGAACATTTCTTTTTAACATGGACATGTCCATACAAAAAGAAAACAAAAGACGAATACCACTCAATAAGCACAGCATTAAGAAAGGTTGTATGAAGAACTACAGAATTGTTTTTAAAAAGATCAAAGCTTGCATGTTTGTCAGACCAGATTTACCATTTGCCTTCTTTTTTCTAGCTAGCTGCCAGAATACTGGTGAAGGTATTTGCAGGAAAAATGGGGACCTCTGCCATCACAACACTGGAAGATGTAAAAAGGCAAGAGGAGAAAGAAGAAAAAGAAGAATCTATTTTAGCACTGCTTGGGATTATTGGAACTGTGCTCAATTTATTTGTTATTGTTTTTGTGTACATCTACACTACACTTTGATGACATTTTTGAGTATCATCTGTACAGCACAAAGTGCAAAGACCTGCAATGGTAAGAATAATTTCTAAATTTAAGGCAAAAAACCCAGCACTCTCTGAAAAGAGTATCAGAAACATTCCAGAGTGAAGTGTCTGGCTGAGGGTGCTGCATCAATGACTGCAAAGTGTACCTGTGAGCCCAGCTAGGGTGCTAAATTACATAAATGCAGGCAGACAGTATACAACTTCTTGTTGGTAACAAATGAAATCCGAATAGCAGGATCAGAGATGGCACTGTTTTATTGCCAGCAAACAGGCAAGAAATGTAGGCAAACACTGAAAATAATCAAAACATAGAAGGAGATAAACTAAATACATACGTAACTATAAGCAAGTCCCATGCTTTCTATGGTTTTGTGCAGTAGGTCTCTTTATAGCTGAGACCAGAAAACAGGCAAAAGGTTTTTTTTTATTTTTAGGCCACCATAATTTAGGCTTATAACTTACACTAATGTGTAATAAGTGTGGAAACAGGAACACTGTTATACTACAAGTTGTAATACTATAAATAAAATTTTAACCATTGACTATATTCTGCAGCATTTTTGTTAGTCTTGTGGAAAGCTGAAAAAGGTTAGATTTTCTTGCCTTTACTAAATCTGTATTTGAAATCATCATGCTATACTGACAATGTGCTTTTCTAATTAAAAATACTTTAAAGTGGTGTGAAAAAATAAAGAATAATTTCAGTACTTCTTTTAAGACATATAATTCCAATGACACACTAATACACATTCTCTAAATGAAAAAAAAATCTTAAATTTCATTTTCTATATCATCATTTTTAGAATGTGTTTAACAGAAGCCAAATACAATTCTCATGTTTTCACCCTGATGCCTATTTTCAAGTAAAACATACCATGCAAGGATTCACGGTGTTGCATGGAAAACAGGTTTAACCTTTGTCCAGAAGACTGTACTCTCCCTTTCTGGATCAGGTCTTGAAGACATTTTCCCTTCTTGCACTATGATTGAGGCCCAGAATTGCAACTCTTAATCATACTTCATGGAACATACAACTTGGCTACTGAAATTAGTGAAACTATATCCACATTTTAAATTAAATCCATGTATGCCTTTAAACTAGATCCAAAGCTGTAGACAGTCTGAGACCATAGAAGTTTTTGTATACATGAATGTATCTCACATGTACCTTACAACAAAAATTACTTTTGAGATCTTAGGATTAAAAACTCATTAAATAAATAACATGAAAAAAAGTAAAAAGAAACTGATTTTAATAAGTAATTTTCTTACTATTACATGTGCCACAGAGGAACAACAGAGCAGCTGCATTTCTGAAAATCAGCTCTATTCCTTCTAAGCTACAAAACTACATCCAGTCCCTCCATAAAATGACATGTGAAGAAATACCTCCCTTACGTAGGTGATAGCTTATTACTGTATAGAATTTGGTAACTGCTAAACCAACCCAGCCTTTGGAAGTCACTTTGAAACCAATACATGCATAGAATAAGGTCAGGGATCGAGAACAGAATGAATTTGGTAGTGATATTTCAGTCAATTGCAGAAACACACTGTAACACTGATTTATGGACAAATGAGGTGGAAGATGGTATACTCTGGTTTTGCAACTCTGAGTAAATACTGGCTCAACTAGAAGAAATGATAAACAGAGCTGAGACTGCACTGTAAGGAAGCACATGCAGACAAGAAAATTCATTTACTAGCCACAGTCTTCAGCAAGTTTCTATTAAATGTATACTTCTTTTCAGTATATGAAGCACCAAAGCATTCTGTAAAAATAAGCTACATTCTAGAGGAATTTTGCAGGTTACTAATGTTTATTTAAGACTACAGAACAGATATTACCATTATTAATTTTTTCAATGTACTTCTTATATCTACATACTTACAGATATTATTGCATTTAATCTCATAATACAAGGATATTTGAGATGGGTCTCTAAAATGAAAGATTACAAGAACCTGAAAAGTGAAATTCAGGTAGAAATTACTGCTGTTTATTTTGATCCTGAAGTTATTTAAAATTTGTCAATTCTGTGAAATAAATAAACTGTTTTATTTAATATCATTTCAGTGCATAGCTCTCTTCTCGAAATCGTGATTCAACTAGCACATCAGCATTTCAGTGAAATACTGCACCTTTTTTTTGTAAGTTATTCAACAGCAAAACAGACAAAACCCAACCCAAAATTATAACCAAATGTGGCAAAGGGTCAGCATGATTCTTTTACCAATGAATGAGCTCATTAACATTAATGAAGGCTAGGAGAATTTTTAATTTCAGTAATTATATGCTGTCTATCTAAACTGCTACTGTACTTCTAATTTCATTTATAGCAAAGGCTTTGACACTAAGAGGGAAGTCACAGGGTAACAGTATCATTAGACTGCCTCTGCATACAAGTTACATTTTGTTTTAAGACAGCAGTCTAATGTTCTCTCTTAACAGGTAACACCTCTGGGCTGTACCCATGTGGACCCAAGTCTAACTTTAGTTAAATGAGCTCTAATAAACAACTTTGGGACTTACATGTTTAATCCATATATGCTTAAGAATTTCACCAACAAAAAATATCTTAATAGCAGCTACCTCCCATTATACACATCAAGAAGTCAATAGTCTAGGGAAAAGCAGAGGTGCACCATGATTCAACATTTACACTGCAGCAGTACCGTCACACCTTCAGCGATGGATGAATAAAGACCTCAGTGTACTTGCCTCAGAGTATTCAACATACTCAGTTCAGTGAGACTGGACTACTTGGCAGAAAGTAAAACAACACCATATAATGCCTTGAGAATAAGTATGACTGCTGGAAAAGAAATACTCTATCTTCAGCAGACACACTGGTGTAGTTCATGGTCTGAGGCCTGAACAGTATGACTTTAACGGGCTCAACTAATAAAGGTACATCAAAAGAGGCAGAAAGAAGAATGCAGCACATTCACCATTCAACAGATTTGTCCACAGTACTTACTAAATAAAGTTCACAATGAGGTATTTGGCAGCAGGATAAAGCAGCACAACATTAATGAATCCACAAGTCCATGATGTGGTAGTACTTGGTAAACTATAAAAGGTGCACTGGAAGCAAATACTGAACTCTCATCAAGTGGAACACACTGCTCAGTAAAGACAATCCTTTTAGCAAAGCTGTCCCACAGAAATGATTCATCTCTTCTCAGCAGTCAAGCCCAGGGAAGACTAAGCTCATATAATACTACAAGCTATGCTGACCACATCACACAGCGTCTTTGTCCACCAAAGAAGGAAAGGTGGCTAAAAAGGAGTATGCAAGAAAACTACAGCCAAAATTAGAGTATCATCTGCTTCCTGTAAGCCTGGAAATTCAAACCAGGAAAATTCAAGCAGAATTCTGCAACTTGCTATAAGGTCTGTTTTCCAAGGAAAAGGTGATAACAAACCTCTCTCGATATTTGACTTTAAACAAAACTAAGTCATCTCAGGGTTTGCTAGAAACTAGTTCAAGGACAAACCAGTACAAAACTGTATTTTTTACCATGAAGAGACTACCTAATATTGTGGTATTGACAAAGCCCAGCTTCACTTGGCTTCTTACTGTTCAAGCCTATTAAAAAATAGTCCCTGTCCTAAAAGTCACTTTATTGTCCTTCTGTTTCATGATTCCTTTCCACTGCCTTGTCTCTATAAACCTTGTTAGCTACAAAGACTATTAAAAAGACTGCTTTCTTCTCTCCCACTTGCAAATACTACTTGTATTAGTTTCAATAAACTTATCAGTCAAATAACTCTTACTTGTATCAGCAAAATCTAGACCTTCAAGATAGTCATGTATGGTCACACATTTGCTGGGAACCGCTTGTACAGTGCAAATTTTATTGCTGTGCATTTTGTTCAAGAAGAGAACTGTTCACATATTTGGAAGAGTCCCTACAGCGGTAATACTTTCAAATGAAATGTGCTGTATACAAGACAATAGTTAAAAGGTTTTACATGACAGCTTTTGGTGTAAAATGTGCATCTATGCAAGGTAGTGAATATGTGCTAGGTGTTCCATGATACAGAAGTTAAAAACCACATCAATTTTACAAATGTAAATATGAGTTAAGTCTTGGGAATAAACACAGGTATAACTAAAAAAAAATCTCACTATGTTGCAAAAAAGAAACATTTTTCATTTACAGAATGAAAGATAATAAAAGCCACAGTAATGCCATAACAAGACATGAAACAAACACCAAAAAATTGACCAAGAAATGGTGAGGATTACAGAAGCTATTGCCCCTTGAGAGGAGAGCTATCTTGCATACTAAGGAGAGTTCTTCAAAGACAGATAAACCTTCCTTCTCTATAAGAAAAAAGCAATTATAGAAATTAATTAAAGTGGTCAGTTCACAATTTTCAAGGACTTTACAGTCACCTCACTTTGATGCAGATGAAGCTGCAGAACGTATCAGAGCAATCTGATTTGTGCTGATCTGGTTCAAGGTGAGGTTTCTAAAAGATTACATGTTATGTGAACATGTAATTCCTTTTATCTAGAAATATATAGGTAACAATCTTGTCCATGTATGTTGGGGGCAAATTAAGCAGAATGCAAAAATAAACTTAAGCAACAAAAAACCCAGACAGATTTACAACTGTGACACAGGACAATCTGCTGAAAGAGCTTTTCAAGCTGGATGTGCCAGACCTGTAGCTAATTGAACGTGTAAACAAAATACAAAATTCACATCAGTACCAGAATACTTACTATCTTATATCACCACAGAGTTACCAGCCTACTGTGCAATGAAAGGAAAGAACATGCCTGCAGCTTCATTGCACCTATCTCTTTATCAAAACCTTTTTCCCCTGTTAGTTTTATGTGTATGGTAGATACACATAGATAGGTGAAGATCACTGTTATTCCAACAATTACAATGAAACCTAAAATCTAGCAGAATACCTTCAGCGTAAGGGTAACCTTCAGCTGGTCCCACCAGTACCCATTTAAATCTGATAAAGTTATCAAGTTGCTGAAAATCGCTAATTTCTGTCACCATTGTGCTGGGCACAGCTTGCTCCTGCTCAGGTGCCAGAACCCAGGAACATTCTGTTAGCATTGTATATGCAACATCCTAATTTCCCAGTCCAGCATGTTACTGGAAGAATACAGTTACCTGCCTCTTCCACATAAAAGTATATTCTGACAGCAGAAGTTGCACAGTCTGAAAATTAGAATACCATATACATGTGCATTACTACTGATGCTGTTCCCTTCTCTAGTCTCCATAGGTTCCTGTTCAGCCCTACTAGAGAAGAGAGAGGTATTCAAGATAAATAAGTTTGAAATTAGATAAAGCTCTAGCAGAAAAGACTAAAATATGTTCTACTACATTGCATTGGTATTCAAGGTTTTAAAAATAAAAAAAAACCCAGTAGTAATAATGAAAAAATAATCTCCATATTTGAAATGTTTGAACTATAAAGACATTAAGTGAATTTTTCAGTCCCACAAGCATTGTACTAGAGCTTAACATAGCTTCAGAGCTTCTCAGCCTGCCTCTCTTGTGTTAGCTATGTCTCCTGACACTCAAAGTCAGTGACACTGAGAGCCCCAGCATCACGTGTAACTTGCACTCATTAATGTGAAAATTATCTGTCTGCCTTTCAACTCAACGGTAATTACTGTACTGGAATCATGCCTTGTTATCACTAAGACAAACTGTTTCCAGGGATTCCTTCCCAACTAAATGCATCCGGCTCAAATATTATCAAAGAGAAGATATTCTGTCCAGAAGTCATCCTTTTTGCACATTTCACTTTCATACTGCTAACCTATTCTGCTTCCGAAGACGAGCTTGACTAACTCAAGCCTACAAAATTGTTATTTTTTAAATCCAGGAGAACATTGTTAATTGTAGTGTTATACAGACTTATGAACAAATACAGCAGGAAACATTCACACTGCTTGGATAAATCAAAGGATAACTACCCTCATAATCTACAGTTCTAAATTTCAATAGAAATAATGCTATTCTTTGTGAACTTGTAATCAGAAGAGCAGTTTTCATTTTTTTTCTCTGAAAAGCAAGGTTTTGCTTTGCTTTAGTACAGTTTAACTGCTACACTGCCTGCTCCTTCCTAATTGTTAATGCACAGGCACAACATTTCAACACCTCCTGCCAACCACTAACAACAGTAGTTCAGCAGTGGAAACCATAACTAAAATGAACGTGTCTCACTGAAACTTTGCCTTTTCTTTGTACTTGGAGAAAACAAATGGTCCCTGAAAGTCAAACTAGTCTGAACTTCTTGCCACCAGCCACATATCTCATCTCTTCTATCAGTATCTCTTCTATCCCAGTTAAAGGTGACTTACACAGACAGATACATTCTTCTGTTGAAAACAGCAAAAAGCAATTTCAGCAGCTGTGATTCATCTGTAACTCAGAATCAACTGCTTCATCCTTCAGATAACATGGCATTTTCACCAGGGCTTTCAGTGACTCTTCCTCAACAAAGAAGAATTTATGGGTATCTATTAGAAAGATTACTTTATTCTTTTACTTTATGATTTTTTTATTGTTTTACATTATATTTTTAATTGCAATAATGAGCTCGGTCTATCATTAGTTCATTTTCCTCACTGCAATATGTGCAAAACAGAACCAACAAATTCATTGCAAAATAGGGGTGAGGTGTCAAACTACAGACTAACAAGTGAAACATCTTCATATTTTTATTTTTACTCTAAGACCCCAGCAGACTTTTTGAACTAGTTCCATTCCATCACATGAGATTATGTAATGCCCTAGTTAGTACAAATTAAAAGAGCCACGTTCCTGGTTTAGTCCTAAGTAGCTTTGCAAATACTTAGGAATGATTTCTCTTTTACCTCTAACATAAAATATATGCTGTAATTCAAGAAGCTATAACATTGTTTCATGAATTCACATCACCACACCCTCCAACTGGCATCCCAAAGAACTGCAGTAATGTGACAAAGACATTTATCAGTTGCTTTAAAAATAGGGCAGGCAAAATAAGCTCCAAAACCAAATTACTCAGATTTGGAAAAACTCCTCCAGATACTTAAGGATTAAATCCATCTTTATAAGCAAAGTAACTTAATAAAAATCCAACCCAAGGCTCATCTCCATACTAAAGCCTGCCATCTAGTGAGACTGAACATAAATCACAAACCCAGTCTGCTGATTTTGCCATTAGTTCTGCACAGGCATTTGCTTGATTCATACTGCTTCACACCATCTTGTACAACTGAAATGGTTTCCCCAGCAAGGTACAACACACCAAATGAAAACTATCAAAGCATCTTTGTTTTAAAATTATGAGCAGAAATTTGATGAAATCATAGAACTCATTTGTTTTTGCTTTAAAATACCCAACAATTTATTTGTTCCCATATATTTGAAATATTCTGCAGTTCTGGTAAGAGGCTTATTTTTGTATTTCCTAAATAAAGGAAAAAGAGCTTTGATTGAAGTAGAATTGCCCTACTATGTGCACCATTTACCAAATTCAGGCATACATTTCCTCAACTTTCTTTAAAATTAACGTTTTTCCTCACAGTAAGTTTCATGGTCAATACTCCCTCTCTGTGTATCTTCTGCAGAAGTAGTAACACGTTAACTTTTCAGAAGAAAACACCATTTTCCTGTTGATTTCAACAGCTGAAGAAGTGAACTTCAAATTTAAAGCTATTGCAACAAATGTGAGCATTTCAACAAGATTCTGCCAGATAATTCAATTTTATTTTGTTTTCTAAGGCTCACGTGAACGTTCTACAAGTAAAATTCTAAAGTGGCAAGTGTACTGAAACTAGCAAGAACTACCTATTGTTTCTACAAAAATGGATTTGACAGAAGTAATCCAGCTTTGATTTTGAAGGAGGCAAGGGCACATTACCTGAGTCGTTGCGGAGATACGATGACATTGCTGGGATGAGACAAGACTGACTGAGCAGCTCTAGGAGAACGGATGGAAGAGCACTGCTGTTTTGGCCTCTCCCCTCATGGCTGGTTTGAGTCTCTTCATTTGATGTACTCCCTGCAGGATTTATGTAACTGGCAAGAACCTGAAATGCACCAAAATATTTAATCAAAACTGATTTTTTCAGTCAAAAGAACTTTGACATTCCTCAAGATAGATGCCCTAACACTTCACTAGCTGTTTTGTAAATTCAGTACTGGTATTAATTTCAGCAGTCCCAAACATGTTTCACAAGAATTTCTATAGAGTTATTAGATTATTCCAACTTTGGCTAATGATAAAATTAAATAACTATTATAATTCTGAATGATTTTAGGAGATCAATTAATATTAATTTCGACAAACCTGCTGGAGTTACTCAAAGCAGGAGTTTGCCAGCTCAGACCACAGAGACCTGCAGCTGACCAGTCCCTTTCACTTTAGAACACCAAGTACACCAACTAGCAGTAAGACTTCCCTTTTTTTCAACTGCAAAGGCTTCAAAAATTTTGTAACTTCCTTTGGGATGGGGCTTCAGGGTTTCAAGATGAAAAAGTAAGCACAGTGAGACAGGTGAGCACAACAGTCACCCGAAAGAACAACTACTCATGAGTACAGCTCTAATCTGAGCACACAAAAGCAGCCTTCCCCTTGGTGATGGTGGGAAGGCACCTCCTGACTGCACACCTGCCGGTCCCAAGGGCAGCTGTGGCTGAGTTCACAGGCCCTTACCATGTGTTGTAGTCACAAGCATTTCCATGGGTCTGATTTCTGCAGCTGTACTCTCAAACTAAGTAACTTTGAGGCTTGACAGGCTGTATTGCTTGAAGCCTCAGTGACTCTCTTCACCTTTTCAGCCCTTTCTCTTTACTTTCATTCTCCCTCTTTCTTCTAACCCCATTACCCGTGGTATTTTGCTGCAGCATCTTATCAGCACTCTGTAGAACAGAATTTCTCTAAATCTTTCTAGAGCAGGGACCAAGGAAAGTCTGCTGTACAACTGACTGACATGTTCAGCAAAATGCTACTTCCTTCAGCTGCTGAGTGCCCTAAGCAAATGCCTTCTTACTTCATGACTTATTCACAGCTAAACCTCTGCCTGGCAGAATATACAGAATACTGCCTGGAAGCTTCACTGAGAATAATTTAGGTGACTTTCCTCTTTCTTGCATAGAAAAATGTTTTCAGATTTTATTCGTTGTACTTTTTCAAGGGATATGATGATTGTGCTATCAAAATGGTATCTTTATCAGTCAGGATGTGGGCATTTTCAGAATTTCATCTCCTTTGTGCTCTAACCCCAGCAGGTTAGCTAATGCTTTTGAGCTGCGGGTTCTGTGAATTAAACTTTTGATAACTAGACACAGTCTCATATTCCCTACGTTGATCCAAGATAACAGGGATTGGTTGGATTTCATAACGGACTGAAAAGCCTGATTATGCAGGATTTTCTTCTCCTTACATATTTGGAAGACATCAGAATTTTACTAAGATCTAAATGTTTATTGGAGAACTACTATTGTCATGTAATTGACATACTCAAGATTTTCTAGTATGTATGAGTGAGATTTTGTTACGTTGGCATTACACTTTGATGGACACTAGCACCAACTATGGGCATTTCCTTAAAGCAGAGCAAAAATATGCAAGAAATGAATAGGTAACACTGTTTGGCATACAAAACAAAATGCCTGTTCTTGTATCCTTCTCCTTTAATGGACAGTCTTTACTTTTGACTGAGTGCAGTGTTTTTGACAGAGGTGTGTGTCAGCTCAACGGAAATGCCTAGTTCACTTTCTCTTCAGAATTCACACCCAGGTCTTTTATGCAGCAGCCTAGTGACATCTGAAAACAGCCTCACTCAAAATATAATCTATAAAATTTTCCATGAAGACAGTTGTTTGCAAATAATTTTTGCCCAAAATATTATAATTACTCTGCTATGTGACTGACAAAACTCCAGCTTTATTATCCAGTCCTAATGCTTTAAGTGCTTCTCATTAATCAAAATTTCATAATTACACACCTGTAGAAGGCAGGTCACATGCTCTTCTTCTAGTCTTTGCTTAGTCAAAGCTTGTTCAACATCCCATCCTGAAGCTGTAGAGCCTGTTCCAAAGCCTGTACCCTTAGCCCAGTACAACTGCTGTTCTTCTGTTGATGCAGTATTGTGTGTACTTGACACCTGTGGCTAAGGTAAGAAAAAAAAAAATCACAATTATTTTATAATTTCATCTTAGCAGCATTATCTTTTAAAAGCCTTTGTTATACAAAATAATGTAATCCTAGATTATTAACTTTATAAAGATATCATCAGGATCCAGTGAAATTCGAAGCTTTCCATAGGAAAGACTGCCACATACATGGAGCTCTAGTAAAGGTCAGCAGTAAATTGTTGGAAGTGGTTATTCACTTTGACCAGTACTGTAAGCCCTTTGTTGTTCTTTTTTAAGATACTATTACTGCTTAAATGATGAAAGGTACTAAAATGATACTTAATCAATATTATTCTAAACATCACGGCTGAGATGAAGGGGATGTGAGTAGAAATGTTATCAAGAGAACAGAACTGAAACATTAAAAAAATCAAGTATTTGCTGATTTTGAATAAATGCGCCAACACAGCAAGAGGAGTAAGTTAAGTGTATAGCTCTGACACATGATCTCCACATCACTAAAATACACACTACCTCCTTAAGAGGGAGGAAGTGACTCATCCTTAAAATTTTTGGAGAGAGCATTTTTCCAACAGTGCTTGCACAGCTTTTACCCATGGTCTGCTTCAGGGATTTTACTAACATAACTCCAATATTACTCTGCTTAGCCCTCATGAAACTGTGGGAGTACTTGCACTAATATTTGAATTTTAGCAAGTCATTGGTGAAAAGGATGCAGAAAAACTCCAATAAGCATTTTTTAACTGATGCTTTCTTATTTATGCATTTAGCACCCTAAACAAGTGACTTGTTACTTTCATTACTTGGTGGCAATTAGCTGGAAACCACACCATGCAATATTTGTTTTATGGCTCCAAAAGGTTTCATTTTCTGTTCAGATCTTCTTCAGTGACATTGTTAAAGATTGTATTTGAAAGGAAAGAAATTAGGTATGAAGAGACTGCAGTGGTAAAAGAAGCTATCACCAGTGAAGTATTATACTGACAGTAGTCTGAAATAATCTTTTACACTGGGAATGTAATGTGTCTTGGTGATGAAACAGCTGTGTGGTTATTTTCATGTAGACATTACTCATTACATCAGTCATAAACATGTGCCTTTAACACTCAAGAGGACTGTCATGAGCACTGAATTAAAGCACTTAAGGGAGAGCCTAGCCCCAGAAACACAAGCCTCAGTGCAGGCCTGATGAATCTCTAGTTTCAAGTCACCATCCATCACTTGATAGATATGAATTATGAGAAAGCAAGCTGTTTAAGAGGTCATGGTATTACTGAAGCAGAAATAAGAATTAATGGTTGCCCCTTCCCTCCAAACACGCAAAAATGCTAAGGTGTTAATGTATCAGCAGCCTGATACCCCATTAGAAGTAGAATCTCTCAGCTTCCCCTTGGATTTGATTAGCCATTAAAGTGAATTATTCTCAGGCACAGCTTCATCTCTTGCTTGCTCAAGCCTTCATCAGTATCAGAGCTGCTAAAATATGGACAGACCTACATTTTGCAGCTACTAATCTACATTCAGCCACCAGGAACTGTTTCATGCAAGCCTCTACCAAAACAATGCTAAAGAGGGAAAGCCATTAATGGTTTTTCTAAACACTTTTATAGATATTTAGTACATTATGCAGAAATGGTAATTTACAATCCTAAAACCAAAATCAGAATACAGATATTCTGAATAGAGGGTGGTATAACAAGGGAAATACTTTGAAAAAAGTTGAATTTTTGAGATTAATTTGGGATCTTGAACAATATGGAAAGTTTTTTCTTCAGATCTCATTTAAATATCAGTACAAAGATTGTAACAAAAATCATTGCATTAATTCATTCATTTTCACACCTCATTTATATTTGTGAAGCATTTGATAGGAAAGAGTTTGTAACCAGGAGTTTAGATGATGGGAATCTTAAATAAGGTAATGAGGTCATGCTATCTAATGGGTATTAAAGAACCACCATTTATTGAGCATTATGCCTCTCCTGCCCTGAAAAAGAGTATCTTGTGAAAGAAACTACACTTCAATGCCTCAAGACAAGCCTTCTTTCTCTACTTCCATGAAAAGCCTACTTTTATGATTACTATGTTTATTTGCAAAATGCAGGGACAACTACCTAATCAAGTGCTTAATACTTATTTTTAACGTCTGCAGAAATTAGGCCACAGGGAAAGCAATGGGATTATTTTCTTTCTTATAGTTAAAACTCTTAGTACTTCTGGGTGGTACATCCGGTGCTGATAACCTTACCTCTGCCTGGTTGGGACTAGAGTTGGGCACTCTTGGTGCATGGTGGCTTAGAGCAGAGAGACAAGCCAGGATAAGATGGATAGCCCCGATCTCCAGTGCCATCCTCCTCAGCAGTACTCCATCATCAGTAGTCAGCGGTGTCGTGCTGAACAAACTGCGCAACACATGGAAGGGCAGAGTGGGAAGCACGTTTGCGGAAGGAGACTGCAGGATATGACCTAGGTTGAAGAAGAAAAATATCAAACCCACATTTTCTTTCAATAGTTCAATACAGCCTATTAATCTCTGCAACAGTTTATGAACATACAGAAATCTACTAAGGACTTAAGCATACAGTAAAGCTATCTAATACTATGTTTGTCTTCACAGAAAATTTCATCATGAGGAGAGTGTGGAAGAAAGAATGTTTCTTTATTTTATTCATGGATTTGGTTAAGAACCAAATTTTGAAAATCTGATTTGCTATTTCCAGGGAGAAAACTGGTTTGGAAGGTGGTTTGGACTAATTTTTAAAAAAACACATATATATTTTTAATCATTCCAAATACAGCAAGGTAAATAATGCATGTGATCAGCTAACAGCAGCTCAGCTGACAAGCAGCAGTAGTATTTTATCATATGTAGCATTCTTTTTGGATTCATGTGAACAAAGTGTGAATTAAGTCACTGACACAAACCAAGTTTCTATAGTTGAACACAGGGTGAAATACTAATATAACTTTAATTAGATGAGTTGCATGTATTAATTTTGTGCTGCAGTTACTTAAAAATTTTAACCTCTTTGCATTATGAGCAAAAAAATTCTTTTAAAAGCCACATTCAAATACTGGAGTGACCTATTAATGCATGATACTCAGATATGGGAAACTGTCTCAATTTTTTCCTATATTTAACTATACATTTCACATTCCTTCCCCAGTGCATACAGAAATAGAGACAATTGACAACTGGAGATGCTTCAAACAGTGAAAATACTTTAAAATAGCCAACTCTGTCCAGAAGTTTGCTTCCTATTTTAAATATTTTATTTTCTCCCTCATTCTTAAGAGTTTATCAGCTATATCATCATCCAGAGATCTAAACTGAAGTACATTACAAACATATATGTCTGTATTTGTGTATATATGTATCTACACACACATACATACATGTTTTAATTCATATCTATTAGATACTCTTAGTAAAGACAATAACAAGAAAGAATCAAAAATCCTCTGACTGGGATCATCATAAATAAAATCAAAAACTTCAGGAAAATAAGCCCATCTGATAGAATTCCATAACTGCAGGTACAGCCAAATCAAAAAAGAGAAAAATCTAAACATTTGCCCATTATTTATTTTTGCAGACAACTGAATCCATGTTTAATCTATAAGCCATGGATTTATACCTGCAGCTCTTCACATTATGCAAGAAAGTAATGAGATTCTATATGTGCGAAAAACTGCATTTCCAACAAAAAAGGAAGATATTAATAGTTTATACACAGAATTAGTGTGGATTACTGTGTACAACTGAACCCACATTTTGTAGAGTTGAATTCAGACGTTTGGCTTAGGGAATAGAGAAACTGACTGTTTAGTCCAGCTAAAACAAAGTCTGTGAGGGAATGTAATTCCTGTCAACAAATGCATTGGAGAAAGAAGAGCTATTGGCCACAAACTGCATAAGAATAAATACAGGCTGAAAATTAAAGCAGCCCCTACCCATCAAGAAAATTATGTTCTGGAACTGTATTCCAATAGCAGTAGTGGCTGCACACACACACACAAAAAGAAAGCAACCCAAATTCTGAAGGTCTCTTTATAATAAAAAGAAAAAGAGGATATAGAAATTGCCTGCAGTACTAAGGACTGGGACTACTCCCAAAACTGCATATAGTTCTTCAGTTATTTACCACTCAAATTAGGTGGGCGTAAGCAGCTAGACTGAATTTTTATTGCCCAGTTTATTCTCATCCCCTGTCCTGCACCTAAATACCACCAAAATAAAAAGATAAACAGAAAGGAGGGCAAACGAAACTCTTGGTTTTCTAGCTGGTTTTATGCAGTCCATGTTGCACACCACTCTACAGAGTGCTAAATAGAGACCAACTTCTGATAATTGCAGCTTAGAAAAACCAGCACTCTTTTCAAACTCATAATCACAGAATCATGTAGGTTGAAAAAGACCCTTGAGATCATGAAGTTCAGCTGTAAACCTGATGCTGCTCAAGTGCACCACTACACAATACCCAATGAAAGGAAATGCCTTAAACATACCAAAACATATTTAATACGCGCTCTTCCAGTTTTTCAAAATAGTAAGAAACACAAATATTAGAACTATATGCAGAACACCGGGTTCATTTGCAAAGACACTGACAACTAATTTTGTCTTGGCTTGTCTGCTTATTCATTGAAGAATGTCCCGTTTCTCCCTCTGAACTCCCACCATTTAAGGTAGAGCTTCTGCTTAGGCAATTTACTCACCATGGTCTTTAGATCTTACTCTCCTTTTCTAGAACGGTATTATTCAATGGTTTACTCTACATCTGTTGTAGCTTTGCTCTTATCCATATTATTCTGCATTTGGTTGCAGAATTATAGGACGTTTGCTCAATTAGCTGAGCATATCCAGCTACTCAGATCATTCTGTCTGAATGAAATCATCTTGACAGTGTCATGGTAAGTTGTATCAGTGCTTATTTTACAATTACTCTGACATTAGATGAGAACCCTTGAATACTGATGATTGTGATAAAACTTTGCCAGACAGAATTTAACAGAGACAACAGTTTATCAAAGATGCCTGCAGTGCAGTTCTCCACAAACCAATTCTAACTTCCTGCTAAAAGCAATACAGTGCAAACAAATTTAAGTAAAAAGATCTAGCTGTGGTCTACAAAGAAAGGTAATAATTACAGCACATACTTCCTTCACCATCATCTGTAACTCCCAACACCAATCTCAACAGACACTGAGCATGTTTCCGTTCTTTTAGCAGCACCTCAGCATAGCCCGGGAGACGGAGAAATAAACCAAAGGCAGCCAAAGAATGTGCAGGTATGGGAGACATTGTCTGGACTGTTGACTTGATCGGTGGAGGTTCTGCGGCAATTGTTTCTGGTGCTTCATACACCAATTCCCCTGATTGTTCAATGGTAACCCATTCAAACTGATCACTGTCCTTCTGTTTTTCCTGTGTGGCTGACGTAACCACTGGAGTGCTCACCTAAACCAACGGAAACAAAGAAATTTGGCATTCAGTTAAACACCTTAGACAAAAATTTCATCATAGTTAGGATCTAAAAGACATGCAATCTTAACGTAGGACACAATAAAGAAGTCACATGAAATACTCTACCATTTGCAGATACAGGGACCATGCTAAATGGCTGAAAAGGGCGTACTTGTTGCATTTTCAATACAATGCTAGAAAGTTGTGTCTACAAAAACAAGCAAGCCTATTTTGCCAATCTAAAATCCTCAGTTCCTCAAGTGTGTTGATTAAATACAGAGGCGTAAGAGACACAAATTACTCCAAAGTAAGTTCAAAGATTAGTTTATGTACCAGACTGCTAAATAAGAAATGGCACTTTAATTTTTAACATTAAACAATGTGAATGTACGTATATAATTTTTAATTACATATTGCAAAAAGAGGAAAAATCTACCATAATGCCTTTAAAAACTAAGAATAACTTCAGGTATCTTAGCAGTCTTGTAGCAACTTGGGATCCTTTTGAGCTTTTGATTGATTTGGCAGGCTTTATTACTATTATACTCTAACGGAACAGTCTGTTTTATGACCAGAGGACTGTGCAGTCAAGCATTATGATGAGAATCAGAGTTTAAGGGGGAAGTAGTCATACACTGCCCCAAGACACAATCAAACCATTTAAATGAAATTATGACACCAAGGTCCCTCTCATAATTAAACATCACAGAGGTTTCAGGCTTTCATGCTATTCAGATAAACTGATTCCATTATGTTTAGAATTTTAGTACTTATTACCAGACTGATCTGAATTTGAAAAGATTAATATGAAAAGCCTTTACAGAATTTATCCAGAATACCAAATTCCTAATTATAAGTCAAAGCCATGTTTTGCTGCATTTATTCCTATTATCTTCACATTAGGAGAATCAGAAGTACCAGTGACTTGGAGAAATATAAAAGTAAAATTAAAGAATTAAGGGTCTGGAGAAATCATCAGTCTTCACTCTGAATAGTCTATTTGGTATTACTGTATTTAATTTTTTTTGTGGATCACAGAATTCTTACTCAGTATTTGAATCTAAACATATATCTCAAGGTAAGAAATTGTGAAAAGATACTAAGTTCCCAGGACTATAGAAAAAGAACAGAAAAAAAGGAATGAAATTTCTCATGGTCATATGTTACCCTTCATGTGTTGCAGAGTTGCATATATCAGTTTTCTTCAGTACAGAGTACACATTATCCCTCTTGGAATTCATAATACACTAACTTTTTATGTAAATACTTTTCCTTAACTTGTAATTTTTGAACTGCTGGTTGAACTGCTGTAAATTTTGAACTGTTGGTACTAGACCTCTAAGACCTTTGTAGAACTATTTACAAAGGATGCTTACTAATTATCCAGTCTCCCTACAGGGTTCCTATGGTTGCCATAACTTTACAGTCAGGGTTCTGAACAGCACCCCTAATTCATGATTAATTCAGTTTCAAAGGAAATAAATATTCTTTCCTGTTAGGACTATCAGCCAAAAACTTCAAAAATACAGTCAAATAGAATTTGATTAATTCACGGGTTATTTTTGCCCTTTTAGCAGTGTGTACCTAGAACAGCAGCTGAAGGAGTAATTCCACACTAATGCCACTATCGACACTTTTGAAATGCCTATCAGTGCGTCCAGAGGAATTCTATATATAAGTATATAAATAATGTCTATTAATTGTTAATATAAATATAATTCAGATTATACTGTTATTTATAATAATAAAATTACATCATCTGCTTTGAGATCTGAATTTCACCTAACCATAAAAATATCTATGAGGGTATACTTACATGAGCAATAAACTGATAAGCAAGTATGCCTTTATAGTACATCAGCAACTTTTTTTACTGTGCCCTCCAAGATATTTTCTGTTAACAAAAGTGGCTTCCCTTGGTCCCACAAGGACATGGCTACTCAGGCAGTCTGTGACATGGACAGGGAAGCACATGTATGGGCTGTGGAGTGATGCACTTGCGTATTTTAAAGTAGCTTCCCCACATAACTGAGAAGTTAAACTGAACCATAGAGAAACAAAAGGAAAATACTGTCCTTAAACAAACAAAATACTCTCAACATGTTTTCCAACATTTATTTCTTTCCACTCACTTGCTGAATTACGTCAGGATACAGCATAGGGAGTCTCTCTGCAATAAGAGCCAATCCACCCATGCCTGCAAAAACTTGCAGTGGAGACTGAATGGGACAGGTTTCGAGAAGTGATTCATCCAGAACTGCATCCATACACTCATCCCCAGGACTGATGGCTTCATCTTCAGGGCAAGGTCCCAGTAAATCTGCATGCTCTACAGAAACACAAACATAAAAGAAATTAATAAATATCATCAGTACTGTGTTTATTTCTTTGTCTTCACTTAAAAGTGGACTTCAAAAGTATTGGTTCCTCCTGAAGCAAAGACTGAGCCAAGAACCTGAAATAAATGAATGTAGGAATATCAAAAGAAAATAAAAGTGTGAGTGGTACCTTTTGCCAGTGACAGCAGATCCATGTCAAACTTAGCATTATTTATACAGGGCTACGTGTTAATTATTAGAATTCTATGTTTTATTAGAATTTGATCTATGCCTTCAAAACTTTGCTAATTTTGGAGTAATGACACATTTTAACAATGTCTTTCGTCTAGAAGTTAAGTGTAGGTTTGTTACTCTCCAATAAAGAGTTTATAGCTGAAGAAAGGAAAGATAATCTTAACCTTAAATTAGTTTTGCTTCTCACATCTCCTCTCTGTGAGGTGTCAAAATTTCTCTCTGCCAAAGCTGTGAAATTTAATTCTATTCTTCCTCAGGGAAAAAGATCATGATCTGGATTTCTACCTTTCTACTTGCCTCCATCCTCCCAGTTTATGACTAAGCACCCTAATATTTTGTACAACATTCTACGCAATGATGCACACAGGTATATACAGAATATACATAACCCTACCACAGTTCCTTACTGCCAAAAATCAACCCTCTTTGCTAACTGCTACAGGCAAACTTCAGTGAATATTCTATATATTTAATTTAAAAATCTGTATTACAGATTATACTATTAAACAATATAATGCAGGGGTCCTCCAAGTGTTCACACATAGCCACATCAAAAGGCAGGAGAGATCAACTGGTCTTAATATCTCTTCACTGTGAGCAGTCTGACACCTATGATAATCCATGGTTATACTTCAAATATACAGCACACATGCTATTATTTATTATATGCTTGTAAAAACACAGAAGCACATTAAAGAAAAACTCGTGAAGCTACCAAAAAAAATTTCTTATCAAAGAAGTTTTAAACAGCAGACACTGTATCTTTTAACAGATACTTCATCTTTTAAAACTGTTTCTTCTCGAATTTGAAAGGGAATAGGAAAAAGCAAGTCTTTCCCATCTTAATTCTCAACTTAAAATGTGCAAGAAGCATCATGTTACAATGACATCATGGATATGCTGTGGGAGGATCACACTGCTTTGGAACAATATGATCAAGGTGCAAGATTTAATAAGCTTAAATCAGGGATATGTAGGAAGATGTGCATCCATACATCCTAATTCAAACACACAGACTATGAGAAGTCTGTCTGTCTGAAGAAGTCTTTCACAGACAGACTAAGAAAAGGTCACAGATGCTGAAAAAGCAGGATACTCTTTGTAAGAAAACATCCAAACATAACACTTTCAGTACATACAGCTTTAATGTCTACTGTTCTTAAGGACACAGGCAGAAATCTCCCTTGTGGAAGTGCTCTTTTTCCCCACAGTTAGTGGGTGAGGGTGTCACAAACATGCTGCTATCAGCAAGGAACTGCCTTCCATTAGACATACAGAGGATTCCACCTCACTGGGCTGAATGTGATTTGTAATTCAATTGCTTGCAATGGCATGAATTGATCAGACCTCAAGAAATGCTAGACATCCGTCACAATGATGGTTTTAAATTAAAGATTTTGACAAAAAACCCTCAACCCCCAGTTTTGCAGTGTAAAAAGCTGTAAACCTTCCCAAAGGAAGAAAACAAGAAATTAGAAACACAGAGATAGTGACAATGCACAGAAAGCTGCTTCTCTGGAAAAGACACTTGACAAGTAAGTTCTCAGTGAGTAAGGCTATAGGCAGATCCTTTAATTTTGAGTGCAAATACAATATCATCTTCAATATTCATGCAAGGAGTTACACTTAAATACGCTTCTCAAGTCCTTGCTTTAATTAATCTTCTTATAACCCAATTTAAACCATTTCACCTCCATAAATATTTTCCAAGTTTTCAGTGAAGTCATGCACTTCAGCTGTGGAAAACTGCTGATCTCAACTGCAGTGAAGCACAAAGAAAAAAATGTTAATAAATGGCACTTTTCCTCAGGCAGTAGTAAATACAGCACTAGAGACACCATGTGAAGCTATAAAATCTATCCAGCATGCATGGTGTCAAAAAATCCCCAGTCTACTTTAAGTAGCAAGTAAGGGAATACTGATATGTAAGAATGATTTCTCTAGATATTGTAAACTAGGCATGAAAAAGCAGTAGCTCTGACCTTCATTACTGCTGAGTGGTGACTGTGAATGTAACTAATATTTTGCTGTATAGCACCACAAATCAATGGATTTGTAATGACAAACTCAAATTTTCTTAAGTATTTGTCTCAAGTTTAAAAAATAAAGTGCCCAGTAACTTAACAACAGGTCAGAGGACCTTTATGTCTTCCCATGCAACTCTACTACTAAACTGAACCTTCTCTAATGATTTGAGTTTTATTCAAATAGTAAAATATTTATTGTAGGTTTAGAATTTAAATAAAGAGCAGAACTAAACAGAAGTACTATTTGAAAGAGATACGTCTCTTGATAGTGCGAGAGAAATGTAAATCCAGACACTACATGGAGTCATTAAATGCTTATTTCAAACCAGTTATCAAGAATTTTTTTTTCAACACTGCTGTTTCTTATCTTTTCTAGAAACAGACTATCAAGTGAGCAGTTATTAAAAGAAGCCCCTGTCTCAAAAAAACTGAACGATTAACTTTGGAGTTCCATGCTGTGTCAGCAGGCTGATGATCAGCAGATCACAGTTAGCTGAATTTCAAAGTCCCATTTCTCTAAGTCTTCCCTAAAGGAATGATATAAAAATATTTTAGAATTCCTGGGATAGACCTCCTCCCTTCTCCTTTCTCAGCAAGTAGATAGCAAGCAACTGGCAAAAGTATTATCAAGAAATAGATCATATTATAAAATGTTAAAAACTGCTACATGTTTTTATAGCTGGAGTTATAAGACCGGCTTAGATGGGCTTGAGAGAAATCCCCATTTTCAAAGCAGCATTTGGTACCTGAAGACGCCACAATAAAAAAATTTCCCAGGCTTCTCTAATTATCAGCACAAGCACTTACTAGAGAGGTTATCAGCACAGGCACTTAATAGAGGTTATCAGCACAAGCACTTACTAGAGAGAACTGATATACATGTCAAGAAATAAAATATACTGTATCTATACAATCATAATTGTATCACATACAACATTACAATGAAGAAAGAAAAGTGAAACCAGAAGAACCGTATTTGGAGCATCTTACAGATACAATTTAGACAGGCAATGAATTTGTACTTTATTGCAAAGTTTAACTCTTGTCTAGGAAAGAATTGCTCAGGAAAATCATCCAAGAAAATACAGAAAACTGCTCTTTCTTATCAAGAAAATCAAAACAATTTTTGTCTCAAATAAAACATTTTAAAAAGCAATATACCAAAAAAAGTAAGAACACTCACCTTTTTCTGTGTGAAGACGTTTAAATGAGTCTGTTTTTGATAAGCTTGGATCTGAGATTACTTTGGAACCAAGTTTAACTGTTAAATCTATTGATCGGTATCCTTGAGGGAGCTTACGGTCATACAGCAGAGTCAGAAGCTGGGCAAGTGTCATTTCAGCTGGTAATGGTTGACCTAGACAACAATGGCATCAAGTCAGAGAGGAAAATTCTGATTGGGTTGTTTTAACATACATATCCAGGTGCTGTTGATTACTTGCACCACAGATGCCAAGTAGACTAAATATTATCTGGCTCAGAACTAAGGCCTTAATTTCACCATTTGTTCTCTTGGGAAAAGGGGCCCCATCACTTTGGAACCAATCATCAAAAAGATCTATGCCAACATTCCCTAAGGCAGCTCTGTGTTGAGAGCACAAGCACTTGGCATGTTAGTAAATGGGTAAGGCTGCAAATTGATGTGCATTTTAAGTGGCTACTGGCTGTCCCCTTCTATTAAACACCACCTATGCATCACCCTTGAGTTGTGAGGGCATAGAGGTATGTGTGACCCTAAGGTAAAATGAATGAAATGGATTGAAAAAAGTGTAAAACAAAGAACCTGCAATTTTTTCAGTCCTACTATTCTCAAACATAGCTCACTACTCCTGTGTCAGGACAGCAGAACTCAGCACGAGAAAAAAAAAGAAGGGCACTGCCAGGATTACTTTTCTCCACAGCAATGTCGACTTGAAATGCACATGCAATATAGTCCAAACTGATTACTCAAATTCCAATTTTGGCCACTTTCTTGGTTACAAATATGTTCTTCCCTGAAATTACAAGCTACTCTCAATGCAGAAAAATTTTGCCTGACAAGTAGATTTACATGTGAAATATTTTAGAGTCAGATCATATAATAAACTGCATGTCCATTTCATCTTGACTGTACTTAATCAAGTAAAACAACCTCCAAGAGTTCTTCAGTAACAACCTGTTCCTTCAATTGAAGATTGTGTCTTAAGAAAAACAAAAATTAAAAATGCCTTGCCGTTGTACAAATGAGTAAGTTTCCTGCCCCTTCTTCCCCATCACTGATTTTCTTCGCATCGCTTATTTTTTTGTAACAACTGTCTGCTATGCAAGACATGAGCAGATTGCAAATACAGAATGGTCTACATGACCGTCACAAGATGGTCAACCTTTACCAGCTAAGTACTGAAAACGGGCACTGGGTTTTGATCTCATCCCCAGAACAGCAGTATCATGGATTATCCCTGGAAGGGACTCACAAAGATCAAAGTCCAGCTCTTGGCCCTGAAAAGGATAGCCCCAAGAATCACACCAGGTGCCTGAAAGTGTTATCCAAATGCTTTTTGAACTCTCTCAGGCTGGTGCTGTGACCACTTCCCTGGAGAGCCTGTTCCAATGCCCAAACCACCCTCTGGGGGAAGAATCTTTTCCTAATATCCAACCTAAACATCCCCTGACACAACTTCAGGCCATTCCCTCAGGTCCTGTCACTGGTCACCAGAGGGAAGAGATCAGTGTCTGCCCCTCCTCTTCCCCTCATGAGGAAGTTGTAACTGCAATGAGATCTCTCCTCAGTCTCCTCTTCTCCAGACTGAACAGACCAAGTGACCTCAGCCATTCCTCATATGGCTTCCCCTCAAGGCCTTTCACCCTCTTCACTGCCCTCTTCTGGACTCTCTTTAATAGCTTTATGTCCTTCTTATATTGCGTCACCCAAAGCTGCCCCCAGCACGCGAGGCGAGGCTGCCCCAGTGCAGAGCAGAGCGGGACAATCCCCTCCCTTGCCCAGCGGTGATGCTGTGCCTGATGCTCACCTGACCTGCCTACCCTCCCGAAGAGCCTGCAACCATCCATCAGTGGCACACCAATCACAGGACTCATCCCACCAGGTTCCGCTTATCCATTTTAGATATTTTAATCCAAGTATGTGATCCTGCTAATAATTGCCACAGGGTAGCCTCAAAACTGGTAATTTGATAGGAAGTTTCAAATTTAGGGGGTTTTTGGGTGAAAATTACTTTGATCAGAAGTTAACCACTGAATGCCATTAGCTGGATCCAGACAAGAAGCTGTTCGGCATAATATTGAAGTGTTTCAGTCATGTTTCTGTCCTTTATTCCTGATCTAAGTCACACCAATTTCTTTCTACACAAGAGAGATTACTAACCTTGCCACCAGCTTGGCAACCTTGCCATACTGTATCTGATATACATGGAACACGACTAACTGCTTAGGACATGCTGTTGCTTTAAAACGTTAAAAACGTTTAAAATGTTATGGAATTCAAGAATATTCCTAAACTGGCAAATCAACCTTTCAGAGAGCAGTGCAAGATGATTACCCACTTAGAACCTGAAGTAATAGAGCACTGGTGCCCATTCAGTTCTGCCTTGCATGTGGAAGAAAACCTAAGTCACCTTACAAACCCACCCTGCTGTCATTAGTGAGTGCAAGTGGAAGTGTTTCGAGAGGTTTTTTTTAGGAACAAGGTACTAAACTTCAAGGCAGATCAACATAATTGTTACTTTTTTAGAGCCCCTATGATGCTACAACGCTGCAGTTGCTAATGCTATAATGGTTTCCAGTTGAAAGCTGTTACCAGCCCAGAAGGGTTCCACACTTCCAAGATGCTAATGTCCACCATTGTATCTAGTTCCTGATCACATATCAGACACTGCAAAAGACCATAATTTTGATGTTTAAAATGTACAGTTAAAGTCACCTGGTAGTAGTTTATGGTATAGATGAAAGACTGGAACACTAATGGTCTTGCTGGAAGATTCTCCTCCTGAGGAAGAAGTACCAACTTTATCTGCCATCACTCTTCCTCGCCTTGATGGTGGACGGGGAGGGGTGGATGAAACAGCTCTTTTTGACTGAGATTTCAAACCTAGTATAGAAGTAAAAAATTTCAAGTTGTTCTAGTTTTTAATACTGTCAGCCAAGATACAATGTACTCTAAACCTTCAATGATAGAAAAAAAGTAAGAACTTCACCTCACTAGCTAATTAAATACCAGAATAACATCCATGTATAAGATACAACTGATAAAATTTGAATATAATCCCAGTATTTTCAGTTAAAAGGCTGTGCATTCTCCTAAACCCCAAACATAAACCAAACCATAACTAGATCATACCATGCATAAAAAAAGCAAAAGCTATTCCAATTCTGCTCTCATTAAAGAGTGTCTCACAATGGGCCCTACAGCAACACCTTTTAGGTTGTCTTTTCACCTGTAAGCAAGAAAGGCAGTAATTTCCAGAATGACAGACATTTCAGCACAGGCTACAGATAACAACCACTTGTCTGGCCTACAAAGGCAACTTTAGCTCAAGTATTAATGGTACCACATTGTGATGAAAAGTGTCTTTAAATGTGCTTTTCAAGTTCCCTAGCCCCAAAACATTTGAAGTAAACACTACATGAAAATTAGGAGGCAGAATAGCTGCATAAAAGCTTACTGTTATTACACAGCAAAACTGCCTTAAGACAGTTTAAGCTGACTTTCCAGCAAAATTATACTGCAATCATGTACCCTTCTGTGCAGGTGAGAGACCAAGGTAAAAAGCCAGCAGGTCAAGATATGAAGACAATTATTAATCTATCGTTGTCCAAGAGCCAACGCAAAACTAACAACATCCACACTTCAAATGCTGTAATACACTCTGGGTTCAGCTGATCATTAGAAGCAGCTCTAATAGGCAAGACATTGTCCAAAAATCTCAGTACACTAAACTAGTTTGCCACAGGAAGACCAGGCTGCAAATATTACCTTCTCCCTCTATTAATTTTACCAATAGGTAAAAAGTTAAATACTTTTAATTTCTTGAGATTCTCAGGACACTGAAAAGCCCTCAGAATATAGGAAAAATTAATGACAAAAGAAAAAAATATCTGACAAACAGCTAAAAAAAAGAAATGCAAATGAAATAAGCTTGCATTTAAACTCCTGTACTAAATTGGAGTAAATTGGAAACAACATTAGAAAAAACGGAAATCTGCTTCTTTCTAATAGAGAATGGGCTATATCAGGCAGTAGTATGAGTGATGCAACTGGAATGACATGGCTGACTATGCTATGCCCTATCTTCAAGCTTGGCATAATACTGTTGTTTCTTTCTAGATTTTTTATTCATGTTTTAACCCTCTGCTTGGACCTATTAATACTTTAAATACTACTCAAACATGTTTAACTTGTTTAAGTGGCACCTACTGTAAGTATCTTGTCAGATAAAGATGCTGTAATTAACAAACCTATGTTGTTTTATATGTATACCAAGTTCAGTGGAACTGCTGCCCTATTCAAAATTTGCGTTAAGAGTTATATCTACATGTAAAAACCTGAAATAAAAAGCTTAAGAAATATTGGTGCCAAAAGTCAAAGGAAATCAGCATCTCTGCTTATGCTTCATGAAGTGTGAATGAACTTGAGCTACCACAATAATGGCAGAAACCTAGATAGGAAGGGAGTAGTTTGAAGTTCATTAATCAACTTCAAACCAAAAGACTCATGACTTCTACAGCCATCATCTGAACTGTAACATTTGTGTACTACTGCAAAATTACTGTCTGCAATCTATATCCTCCAACAACAGATCTGCAGGAAAAGGGTTTACATGACAGACTTCTGAAGGTTCAACTCATCAGCTTTTAGAAACTGAATGCTTTGAAAGAAATTTCAGTATTAGCTGTCTCCAAGTGGAATAACATGGTTTTATGGCGACAACTCCATCTGGCCGTTTTTAGCAGAGTACCATTAGTTGTTACTCAGAGTCTGTGGATACCTTTTTTTTCCAAAGCCTATGTTGGGAATAGAGGTGAATAAACTCTGATGCACCAGCTACTGCAAAAAGGTAGAAGTAAAAATACCCTCCAAGTTCCAGGTATGTCTTTAAAAAATGCTGTAAAATACCCTAGCAAAAGCATCCACGAAAATACCACTGACACATATATGTAGGTACAAATTTGTCACAGCATCATCTGCTAGAGGCAGTTGTTCCACCAGGAATCAATCTTTGCTGCCTAAAGTCAGTTACATTACAATTGTTGTTCTGGGTACTACAGTTTTTCTAACCATCACTCATAATAAAATTAATTATTGGTAGGTATTTTCTTTCCCCCTACACTTTTAACACCAGAAAGATACATTTTATAAAAGACAGAAGAAAGAGACATACCAGAAGCAACAACAACGCTGTAATTGTCCTGAAATCCATTTTCTGCTTTAACTTTTTCTTTCTCTTCATAGTTCTTTTTTTCTTTATCTTCCTTCTGTTCATTAATTAGCTTAGCTGTAATACTGGGTGTATCTGTATGAGGACGAGGGTGGGGGGGACAAGGACAAACAAAAAAAGAGAGGAAAGAAAAGCATTTCAAGATACTAAGCTGATTTTATTAGTTTCTAAGCTGTTAACAAGGCTATTCTCAACTACTTTAGTGTCTCAGAGTTCCAACACAGGCAGCAATAGTCTTGTCAATACCTATGAATTAAGATATTACAGTAATTCTGTCCCCTTCTTCTCCCAGAACTCTGTTCTCTGACAATTTAAATCTGTAACAGTTTAAAACCATTACTTGATGAGTCAAGTGTTTTCACAGTAAAAAACCTACTAAACCACTGCAATCAACCAAAAATGAGATTGAGCAAAAAATCTCCATCCAAACCCAATGAACCAAAACATCCACAAAAAATCTTGACAAAACAACAACAGCAAAAAAATCCAACAAAAAAAGAAATTCTGAAACTTTTTTTTTTTAACAACAGCTGCAGACTTTTAAAAATAGGCTCGTGTATTTGGGCCTGGGTATCTCATGTTACACACTGATCCAATTTCAGAACTAGCAAATTCTCTTCCTTTGAAATTGGAAGATGCCAAGAATACTTTACAGAACCAAAACCTGAGCTGTTTGCTTAACAGAACATTAGGTTACTGCAGTTCAACCATTTTGGCTCAATCATTAGTGTAGATCACAACTATAAGTAAGTTATTAAATCTAATCTAATTTATTAAATCATTATACTGATGGTTGGTGACAATGGACGATTTCATACCCTGTATGGTACAACACTGGCACCAAAATGGCCAAGTAATTTTCTAATTGCTTCTGAGTAGTATCTTGTTTCCACATAGCCACAGCACAGGTTTAGGTTATAACCAGACTCAAACCTAGAAGTACCATCCAGCTACCTTTAACTATGTGTCACCAGTGGATGAGGTACCGAAAGGGATGTGGTTTGGCTGCTTGGAAATATATTATGATTTGTGCCTGAAGACATTGGTTATGTCTGTGTTAGACAGCAGTGGAGACTAAAAAAAGATACAGAGTGTGAAACTACTGCCACTTAGGACTCAACATTCACACACAGACACTCTATGTATGGATGTGTGTGTATATATACAAACACCTGTATATACACACACACATCTATGAGACCGTGTGTTGGCTTTCCAAAAAATTTTAATCATTACTATTATTATTATACTTCTGAGTTGCTCTAGTTTCGTCCCATGGACTCGATGTCCGTTTACTGCTGGGGAATTTAAAGGTCATTAATTAAATTATTAAATAAGGTTAAGCAATAGTATTTTAACTACTCAGGTGATACCCAGATTGGTTGTTCAGTTTTTCTGACCAAAAGCAGTAACTCAAGACTAAGGTGCATGAAGCACAAAACAACTGGTACTCATCCTAGGCAATCCTATCTGCAGTGTACTGCACATTTTCTTCCTATGGTGAAGGGATGCAAGCAGATTTATCAGTGATTTTAGGACCCCTTTCTCCCCCCCCCCTTTTTTTTTTTAAAGCTGGGAAAAAAAAGTACAGAATGAATATGCTTCTTGTGATTTATTTATGCAGAAAATATGAAATAATTAATTTGAGACATTAACAGTAGTTAAGAAAAAAGAAGTTAGCCAAAGGGACAGATTCTGACACGGGATCTTCATGACTTCCTATTGCTGCAGTGGTGACAGCCTTTTCTTTCTTTTCTCCCCCAGTCCATCCCTTCTCTCTCTCTCATCCCAAACACACAGCTTGCTCCTCTTATAGCCAAGCCTTCTTTACTCTGTCCTAACCATGGTCTTCATGGAATGCCATACGAGCCACAAAGCCAAGGCATGACAATGCTCTAGCAACCCCCAAAGTTATGGTGCCTTAAAAAGTCAGCATTTGACCATTTTCAATTACAGAGATTACAGTTTACCACATCACCACCTTTGCCTCTCCAGTCCTTATTAGCAGTGGCTATCAAGCTGACCACAATACACCACTAAGGCAGCTACTCAGTACAGTTTATGTCACTGCTCAACAACTGATCCCTTCCTCGTATGGAGTGGCCATCCCACCCATTACAGTAATGAGATCCTTGCGCAGTTTGTGGTCAGAAAGACCTTAGTCACATTTCACATGTGACTCTCTGGACAACAAATACATATAGAAATCTATCAGAAATAGTAACCTATTCCTTGATAAATAAGATACAAGCAGTTCGCTAGGAATGGATATTTTTCTATTTAAATTCTAAAACACATCTTGACCTATCTAGTATTCTGTCAAATACCATTTTAGTACTCCTATCAGCTTGTTAGGTAACATTTATTGCCCTAACAAATTTGTTAGCAATTTCAGTGTAAAAATTTTCCATAGATAAAAAAAAGCAATAGCTCCTTTTAACTCCACAAAGGCCTGCCTCATAAATTAAAAGCTGATCTACACTGAGTTCCAAAAAAGTACACATTCAAGTAAACCTACATGTAAGAACATACATTCCTAGTCAGATGAATGTGCAACTAAGTGCACACCCTTCAGTGCACATCTCCTATATGGTGAAAACAAAGCTGCTCTAAAGATCTTTGACTTTTCTTTGATATTACTGAGAACCACATCTTAAGAATAAAGAGGAAGTCCCGTATTTGTTAACTTTTTTTTAACTAGACACGTATAAAACCGATTTTTCATTTAACATGTCCAAAAAATTTTTGCTCTTTTTATTACTAGAGGAGAATCAACTTGCATCTTTCCTGGTTTTATCTAGAGAGCTCTGGCATGGACATGACATCTTCAGTATGAATTCTACTATTTAACTAAATTAAAAAAAATTATTAACCGTAATTTTTAACATATAGTTCTGTTTCCTAAAGTATTAAATAAACACTAAAATTAAAGGTGCGATTCATTTTAAGATTAAGATGTCTACCATTCAGGTGTCAAAGTCCATATTATGGTCTGTGAAAGCCTGATCAACACAGTTCCCTACAGAGAGGTTCACCTCTCAGTGTATATTCAAGTAGTATCACTGAAAGTACTGAAATTTAAAAAACAAATAAATTAATGCCTTAACATTATCCTCTCACTGTGCATAATTTTAAAATTAGTATCTAAAAGTAAATTATGCTTTTCCATTTCCATTTAGTAAGCAAATGCAAATATTTATATAGCAGACAAATGTATATCCACAGATATTAGATGGTGCCTTCATCAAGGTCCTTTTCACAGGACATATATCTCCACCTTGAGACAGATCACTAAATTCCAGGATATTTAGCTGACAAAATTTGAGGAAATTTAATGAATGGATGAAAGACAGTGTGTTTTAAAGACTGATATTTGCAGTATCATTTCTATGGTCAAACAAACAATAAGATTTTTTTTTAAACTGCATTTAAAAAAAAAGCAAAACAAAAACATGAACTATTCCAAACTTGCCTGACACACGATCAAGAACCTCTGCTAGAGTTGTTGAGACAGGCAAGTGAAGAGTACGAAATTTGTGTCCAGCTCCATACATTGGATGTTGAATTACATGACTAGTAGCATTAATTCTACCTTTGTACAGCTGAAAGGAAAAAACAGTCAACATTTAATATGACTTTAACACTGAGAAATAACTTCAACCACTAAGTTTTTATAAAGCCACGTCAGCTAGATAAAGCTAAATTCTTAGCATGCTAAAAAAGAAAACTGGCATATCCTTCAGCTTTGGTAGTCTACAGTAAAAATGCCTTAAATTAAGACAAGTTTAATTTTTTAACTCAAAATAATTTGTCTTAAAAGCCTACAATATTTTTAGGATCAGAAACAGTATGATACCATCTTTGCTTTAAAAAACCCAATTATATTACATAGCTGTAATATGAGAGAAAAATTGAGTGCCTGAGACTTGCAGTTATTAAGGAAATAAAAATTTAACTCTGAAACTCAATACAGAAAAATAACAATATACTTTGAGTAGAGAAAGATTATGTTTCTCTATTGCTCTGACTTGAGGAGGAAGTTTATTCTAGACTTAATATCTACTTTTTGTTGTTATGACAGGTAACTAGGTCACTATCAGTTAAAACATTTCAAATATTTTACCGTAATGGACTTCAGACAGCCCTGAAGACCTGTTTACTAATGTGCACTTACACGACCGATTTATTGTTGTGCAATGCAATAAAAAAAATTAGTATTTGAGGACAATCAGAACTGAGCTTCTGAAATACAGTTTTGGTAAGAACTTTTAAGATAAAAATGGGGAAACAAAAGTTATGTTGTTGGATATTCTAGAACTATATGCTGTACATCCATATTATTTTTAAGGTTTGTCTTTGGATGTTATAGGAAAAATCATCTCAGTAAGAATAGACTTTCCCAATGTTTTTAATAGAAGAAACTGAATTATGACAACTTCAAGACATTTTTTTCTGCTTTTACACATCTAGTAACAGCTTTCTGCAAAAATCTATTGTATGTAAAACAATTAACAGAAAATTGATGTTACCTTCACATTATCAACGGACCTGTTAGCAATTACTCAGCCTAGTTAAAACAAAACATTTAAATGTTTGTGCTAAAACTGTATTTGTGCCTCCTTTTCAATTTTATACTATCCAATCCAGTTTCCCTATCATATATCTCCTGGAGTACTTTACTTCTGAGATGCAGAAACCAAAGCAGAAAGTATTTTTTTCTGGATGGGAGTATCAGATCTTTTAAAAAAACTTGTGGTTTTACCCTATCTTTTTAGTCACAGCCTTCAATGGAGAGCACTTCACACATCAACTGTAATTCTGTTCCAGTGAAGCACGTGGAAACATAAAACATACATCTGCTTTATAAATTAATTCACATATTTGCCACTCAATCTATTCATGGCATTTGGGCTAACTGCTGAAGGACCTCTGCCAGTTTTGACTATGACCGATCCTTAATGAAACTGCTAAGGACTACTGGACAGATAGTGTATCTATATTTGCTGCTAGTGTGTAAGGATGCTAGTAAAAAACCTTCTGTAAGATAAATTTCACTTGTCAGATCCTTCAGAAGCAGTACATTTCCAACAAATACTGTGCGTTATCTTAACACAGCGCCTTGAATTTTCTTCTAAAATGCTGAGTTACAGTTCAACAGCACTTTCCTTTGTAAAATTCCATGTGAACAGCAGAAAAAAGCTGCTGTCTAACGTTTCAAAGTTGAATATACTCAGACTTAAGATTTAGAGGCTAAATTTATTCCACGTTTGCCATACGGTATCAAAAATTCTTACTGGACAAGGCGACTGAAGAAACAAAGTCACTTTCTCATCCTCTAGCATCAGCTGCAAAAAAAGCCTCCTAATAAATCCTGAAATATTTCCAGACGTTGGGAGGTTGCCACGCTGAGGAGAGGACTGGAACAATTCACAGAGAACCTGAGAATGCAAAATGATACCAGATTTTAAATATTTCTATATTTAGGTCTCTAAAATATAGCTCTACACAGCCACAGTAGGCAGTGCCTGAGATCCACTTCCAGTTATCACACAAACCAGCTCAGAAATGAGCAGAAAATATCTGTAGCAAATAGGGCTCTTAATATAAAAGTTTAAAACACTGACAACAGCATCAAAGTAATTGTAAAGATGTAGATTTCTCTGAAAGATAAAAACCTGAAAATAAAGTAGTTATAAAAACAGCTTCTGAATCCCTAAAGCAAACATTTCCCACGGCATAATGCACTATTACTCCCAACCTTTAACAGAGAACTGACTCAGTTTTTTACTCTACTTCTTCCTAGGGCATCATCATTCTTAATGCTGAAAAGCCTTTTTTTCATTATACTTGTATTCAGCTAGGTCTGCAAGGTTAATGAATGTGAGGAAGATAGCTGAATCTGCTCTACAACACCAAATGCAAAGCCATATTCTGCAACACCCTGTATTTCCTTGGACACAGGTTGCACAAGCAAATTTCCCAGGAAATCTCCTTAGGTTACTAATAGTAAATATGTGTACAAAGCTTGATGTTCAAATTCCATTTCATAAACATTTAGCCCAATCCAATTGAACAGTCTTTTGGAGTTCGGTCTGAAGTTTATTCCTCTAAACCAAGAGGAATACAAATCTTTGCACAGGACTGGATGGCCATGCCAAAACACTTTCATATGTCTCAGACTCAGACCAACAAGCTAAAAATTTTAATATAAAATTTTTCCATTCAATATCAGCTTACAAAAACCCAAGTTATTATAAAGAAAGGTAAAAACCAGAAAATTTTCAAAGTTAGCTGTAGCTATTAACAAACTGAAACATTATTGTTTTCCTCTCTCACCTGTGCCATAAGTCTCTGGTTATTAGGATGGCAAGAGATGCACTGTAGGAAGAAAGCAACTGTGGCATTTTCAATTGCTGTCCGCTGCTGAGTGGTCAATCCTGTGGTTACAGTTGAAGAAAGCAAGCTGGATCTTGCACTGGTCTGTTGTGCTGTCATATTGTGTCCTCCAGAGGTAGCACCAGAATGGCACAACAGGAATAAAAGTGCTGTCCACAACGGATTGACTTCAGAGCCACCCAACCAATCCTTCATCATGTGGCTGTTGCCAACTTCTGTCAGAAACCTGAGAACAGGGGCAACCAGGTCTGCCGTGATGGGCATTTTATTAAAGTGCTGTGGAACATGATGCCTCCTGAGCCTGTCCTGGGTGATATCCATTGATTGTGCAGTGCAGTCGGAGCTAGAAGTATGGTTAAAGCAAAAGCTAGCAAGACTTCTTACAAGCAGTGAAGGCAAACCTGAGTCCAGTAACTGCTTGATAGCTTCAGGAGACTGAGACGAGGCAGCAAGAGTAGCCAGGTGAGACTCTGTTAGTGCAAGAGGGGCTTGTGCATTTTTAGAGTCATCTGTCAAAGATGAACTAAGGTCCTGCTTTTTGCTGTCATCGGTCATAGACAGTCTGTGTTGACACTGCATTGGAGGAGGAGTGATACCCATCCATCCCATCAGCAAGGAAAAATAATTTGGATGGATGTGGCACATGGAACAAAGCAAACTATCCACAGCTTTCTTCAAAACCATGTTGCAGGGAAGAGACATAGACCAGTTAAACAGTGACCTGTAGAAGATAGAAAATCATATCAACACATAGTTTGCCACTCATTTCCCCCTTTTTTATCATTGGTTCATACAACATTCTTGCACATTCAAGATTTACTATTGTAGAAGCTGCTGTAAAACACTCTGTGCTGAACTCAAAAGCTTCTGTTGGATCACAGTATCAGCAGGATGCTGATTACCTAAAAGGCATTTCTCAACTGTATGCTTAAATTTCTTTCACCATACTGTATTTTAAATAGATATAAACCAACGTTTCTGGCATGCTGCACACAAAAAACAGATTTCACTCTTTTGACAGTTATCATACTTCTTATCCATTTTTAACCAACTGCAACCTCTCTGTGCTGTCAGTTCTCCAAGCTGCAGCTATTAGGGTCACACACGTGCATACATAGGCTCATTTACATGAAGGCCTCAATTCTTTGCGAGAACTGAAAGTATTTTAACGTGTTTCAAAATTTTTAAAAATATCCCTTATTAGGCACCTTCATAAAGATGCTGCAAAAAAAAATGAAAGCAGCAACAATCTTGTTGGTTGAACAACGCGACCCTTGCTATCCTTACTTGACCTAAACTTAGGACACAAGTTAACAACAGAATTATTCCTCAGCGATTCTAAAATCCCACCTACCTTTGACCTCACATCCAAGCACTATCTGCCTGAATGCTAATCCAAGGCATCTGAGTGCAGAAGCCAATTTAGCTCCTGTTATTCAGCTTGAATTTCAGAAGGGGTACTTGTAAAGTAAAATGATCATTTCTTCACACAGACTTGTTCAGAGTGTGTGAAGTATGTAAAAAAAAGCCAGTTTTCCAAAATGCATTCACAGTACCTTGACACCACAGATGTTACATTATCTTAATATTTACATACAGAGGTGAACACGTGCTTCATGTCATTCAATGCCAGGTTTTTAAATTAAGTTTGGATGTATCATCATATATTACGTTCCCATTTGAAGACAAGGATTGTTTTTCCCTCTTCTAGATGGAAATGTAATGCTATGTTTAGTCTAAGGGCATTCTAGGAACTCAAGGACCTCTCTGGGTCTAACCAAAAGTTGGATTTATCACCAGTCAAGAGAATGGTTGATAAGACCCCTCCCCAACAGAAAACTCATCTCAATGAATAAATGATCTATAACTCTGGAAAGACAGTCACAATTTCCAAAAGTCCACATATAATGAAGCTACACTTAAACTCTTCTCCAACTGTATATTAACACAATCCAAAAGCCAAAATCTTCTGGATGAGTTCATCCTCTATGAAAAGTAAGGGTTTTTTTCTATATACATATTTAAATATAACTCAGGGATTAGCACTGATTGGCCAAAGCAAAAATACTGAAATGGAAAATGGGAATGATGGGAAAATATTTCCAAGAAAAAAATGATTTATCACATGAAGGAGAAACTTGGAGTTATAGCTAGAATCCATTACAATATTTCAAAAGTTACAATATCAAAGAAGATTAAGAATACACATGAAAAGTTATTTTTAATAGAAAAATTATTTACCCATATAACTCTTAACAAAAATGCTTTTATATTTATTGAAGAATATATTTTATAATTTGCTCCAGATGGTGGCTGATATGAGCTATAGCTTTATATCTGGCAGGAGGCAGGAGAACAGGGCTATATTATAACATGCACACTCAAACTAGATACAGAAGTTTTATTAGTATTCTATCATTTCTCCCTGTATGAAAACAACACACTATCCACCAAAAGACAGGAACTCAGTTATGAAACCCACTTTTATATAAATCTAATTGGGCTGTGCGTTTCAGAAAGTCCATTTTTATTGGAGCTTTCCCTCTTCAAATGCTAAAATGTATCCTGGAAGTGCATTTCTGTTAAAGTGTACTGCTAAAAGGACTAATTGACCTGCAATTTAAAATCCTTAAACCGATTCCCAAGATGAACAAGCTCATTTTGAATTAAAAATTATCCATATCACAGTATCACTGAAGTGTCTTTGGAAATTGTCTTGCACGTAGTCATGTATCTAAAGACCATAATGTTGCACATATGTAAGAGCTCCACATGCTTGTACCTGTAACCATAACTTACACACTTGCTGGTATTTGAATGTTTGACTATGCCTAAAGGAGACTGGTTGTGGAAAAATATGAAGGTTTCCTAAGAGAAACGACAAAACCATGTGCAAAGATCCCTTCATTAACTGCATTTGTATTCAAGACTTCAAATCAAAGATGCTTGACTAATGCCAGATACAGTAATTTAACAGCCATATTTCTATAAAACAAGTGAAACAAAGTTATGTGGTTTCTCTTTTTTTTCTGTTTTGTTTAAACAGAAGACATAGTTAAGAAACATAAATTGCAAATATTAGATCATTTCCACTTTGTGAGTCACTGTGAGTATACATTTGGTGTTCAGGGTGAACTTCTCTTTAGAATGCACCAAAATGAAGCAAATTCGTAGTTTAAAGATTCACTCCAGATTTTGTGCCTTCATTTCTTTCAGATCAGACTGGCCAGAACCAGAAGTGGAAACTCCAAGAAAACATGTCCCCCTTCCTACCTCTCAGCTATCAGTTACAGATATTGGGTACTTTGACAAATAAAATAATGCTTCTATAACAGCATCCTAATGAAGATCACTTAGAAGTACTGTTAAAATTACTGCAAACAATTTCACCAAGAATAGTCCATTAAAAGACCTCACACACAAAACCATGAACCACTTTACCTTTCACATATATGCAAATATATATACGGATCTTCTGTTTCATTTCAGATTTTTGGGTCTCTAAACACAATTAACCTGGAATATGTGAAAGGCAACTTTGAGTTTAGAACTACAGAACTAGCTGTTTGGATATCAGTAGGTATCCACTCTATGAATTAGCTTCAGGGATGTGACTTTCCACTACTAATTCATCACAACAAATGCCCTTCAAGCTGTATTATTTCAGTGAACAAAACAGTTTAGTTATAAAAATCCTGGGGTGCAACACTTTGCTTTACTTACTCAAAGAGCTCCCTGTCCAGCAATGCTGGCAGATCGTATTCAACGAGCAATTCGTAACTATGCCACAGAATTGCTGCTACGCAATGCAAGTGGGAAGGAGATGGCATCAGAAGCCCATACTCTCTGGTGGAGCTATTGGGACAAATGTAGCTGACCCGGCCACTTTTTTTCATAGCTGCAACTCTTGCAGAATCACTGACCCATTTCAGCAATGCTTGAATTCTGTAAGACAAGATGATGTTGCACATTATAAAGGATCAAAGAAACACTCAGAACCGAATTAGCTTGCTGGTTTTTTGTAATCCAATTTACACGTTTATCTCTTCCTTGGAAGTAAAGTTCAAGAGTGAGCTCAAGCTCTGTTTTCTCAAGACTTAGATCAGGGCAAAAATTAATTTAAAAATTTTATCTTGGACAGCCAAATGTGAACCTTCTACAGAAAAAGAAAATACAGCAGGCATCTGAGTTCTAAGTAGTTGAGAGAAAAATCAGTTGAAAACCAAAGTTTTATCACATTTATAAGAGCAGAAAAAGAGGGACAGCAGTCCCTGGAAAAGATGCAAAGAGCTAGGACAGAAAACTGGAAAGCTTTTTCAGATTTCTGCACTTTCATGCTATCTCATAACAATCAGATTTCAAAAATGTTTGGTTTTGTAAACTAATATCAAGCCCTTCTCTAGCAGATTATTTTTTGTATATGCTTCCACATGATAACCCAAATAACATTACCTATCTTTTGTTCCAGGGTCTTGAGTTGTTCCAAGCTGATAAAGAATGTCTATTGTGGAGTCAGAAGAGAGACCATTTAATCTTCCAAACAGTAAAGGGCTATTCAGATCTTGCCGCATTCAAAAAAAAAAGGGGAGGGGAAATAATAGAGGTACTTACATACGTATTTTTTAAGTGTACTAATGACATTATCACAGAATTGCAATATTAACAATGAAATAAGTTTTGACGTTAACATAAGGATGAAATTCTTATTCGCACCACTGTCTCAAAACTGTGCATTTTGTATGTTCAATGTTCAGCTTTACTAAGAAAGGAAAAGCCATTACAACAGTCATCAGATGAATGGATGTCTTAGAGGTTTACATAGTAGGGTTTTCTTCAACATACTCCAAAAAGACATGACTGATTCCAATAGAGCTGTCAAACCTCTTGCTTCACAGAAGCAAACACTTATTTCAAAATGAAATCTTACTTAACTCTAATTTCCATAAATTAGAGCTGAAGATTTTCATAGATTATTTCCTATTCAGCTTCATCCTCTGCCCTGACAGAAAGTACTCTCCTATCTAACAACGTTCCAGCAAAACAGAGCAGTCTACACTGAAACACGAACTCATGGCAAAAGAAGTCATGGAAGCCAATTTTTAAAAAGTGTTTTCTGTTAGCAGCCTCAAAACAGGAAGAAAATGAGTTTGTTTTCTTTCATTTAAAAGCTACAAAACAGCAAAGTGGTATGAAACCATAAATACAAATCCCCCAGTGCATTAACAGAATAGCGTCTGCAAAATTTCACTGTGGGACATAGAATGTAGTTGTATCATCATTATGTACCTCCATACAAAAATATTTTCAATGCTTATTGCTATTCAAAATTCATACTGTTCTACAGACTACTGCTGCCCAAATTCTGTTGCATTAGTTTTACTTAGCAGTACTTATGGCAGTAGTCTTTATTTTAAAACATCTGGACATAGTATCTAAAGTAAGAGGCATTTAGGATACACTGTGCATCCTACTCCATGTCTTCAAAACACTCACCTAATTATGAAAACCCAAACAACCCTGATTGCACTGCTTTACTGTTGTAGGACTACCCACATACAAAGACTGTGATACTTAAAAGCCCAACAAAGCACAATGGCAAATTCTGGCAACCCAGATTAAGAACGAGGAAGCAACATGCAAATACACTGTATTTGTACTTTCAGACAAGCAATGGCTTTAAGCAACAACTGAAAAGAAAAACACTGCACTCACCTGCTGGATCACTCCCTGATGCCGAGCAGTTTCTTAGAAGAATGTCAATCAATTTTAGGCCAATTCTGGTGGACTGAAGCCCAATTTTCACAAGCACAGCCTCAATGTTTGGAGAATGCATCCCACAGTAAGGGGACATTAGTAAAGCAGCACATGTCTGCAACAGATTAGCAGTGGGTGCTGCAGCACTAGCCATCATTCCTTCCAAATCACTTATGTGAGTGAGGCAGTGGTGCAATAATCTTAACCATCCAATACTGAAAAGGAAAGCAGAAAAACAAGCTAATGTATTATTTTCTTACTACATTATTTTTCATCTGTAGCACAACTACCTGTATTATAGGACAAGTACTGCAGAAAACTTCTGTGACATGATCAAACATCATCTGAGAAAAGCAAATTACTGAATTTAAGACCACAATGTAATATACATTAGTAATGCTGTTGCAATTGTATTAAGATTGTAAGGAAGGCAGGGTCTGTGGGTACGAAGAGTTAAGAGCCTCCAAGTTTTATTACTGAAGTTTCTCAAGATTTCTGGATTCACATGTGTATTTCTTCCAGTAGGGCCAATCTGCTGAGGGAAGAATGAAAGGGAAGGTGTTTATGTAGGGGGATGGGTGTGGGGTGGGTTTGGGCTTTGTTGGTTGTTGGGTTATTTTGTTTTTCTTTGTTGGGTTTTGTTTGCTTGTGTGTTGAGTTTTTTTACATCAGAAGGAGTGAAGGTGCAACAGTAGGTGGCATTAAAATTATACACCTGCACAACTTCTCTGACATTACAAACTTTTAGGATCATACAAATTCACAATAAACTACATAATGAACTTTGGGGAACCTGATTTAAATTGCAAAAAAAAGCACAGAAATTAAAAACATGTTAGCTACTACATTTCTCTCATGTCTCTCATTCTTTGACAAAATGATTCAGAAGTCCTTTTAATAACAAATCCTGACAAGTAAACCTATTGTAACTCAATCAATTTGGAAACAAATAAATTAGACTTTATTTATAAAATACACCACAATGCTATTTAAACTAGCATAATGAACAAGATGGCAATCTAAGCTGTACGTGAAATAAATGGCATCTTTCACTCACAAGTTCTACACTAGCAGGTTAACTTGTTTCCACAGCTAACCTTTACCACAATTTAAAAAATGCTAACTTGCATACAGATCTTAAATTGAGTTAAATTTTATTTTAGGAATCATTTACTTCTAAATCAGTTGGATTCATCAATTACAAGGGAGCAAGTTCTGTTATGTCTAAAAAATATTTATGCAACTTTAATGAATGTCTATCATATTACTATCATTATTTTACTGAGATACTTAAAACATTAAGCTGAAAGCTACAATAAAACATTTCAAGAAATGAGGAAGATACACTCGCCTTCTTTCTTTAGATACTGATTATTCTTGTGTGACTATTATAACCTTTCCTGAAGTAAAAATACAGTAATTTGGCTATAATAATTTTCTTCACTGCTATTCAAGAGCAAAGACCAATTTTAGTTTAACCGTTTTTATTAAATATACATTGAGAGTATTCATGTTCTCTAAATTTACTTATGCTCTCAAAATTTTTCCCTGCGAAAGAAAAAGTTAATTTTAAACTTTAAAACTTTCCTGTGCTCTCTTCAAGTTTATAAACATTAAGGTCGAAAGATGAAATATTTAAAATTATGGAGTTTTTACAATTGAGTAAGCTGAATTTAAGAACAGAAAATCCCAAAAATCCATCCAGTAAATTAAATTCAAAGTTGGAAAACTTTGACACCTAAAAAAAGATCCATATGTGTTCACTTATTTTTATTTTTAAAAGGAGTAAGAAACTCAACGTGCCACCTAACCAAATAAAAGCTTTTGAAAAGAAATCTTGCTGATATGCCAGAATCCTAACAACACTCAGCTCCTATTTCTGAAATGTTTGCAAACAGCAGTATTAGATATGACTTCCACAAAACATTCCATTGTTCTATTTCTACTCCTGCTCCAATACTTATGTAACTCGGTTGACTTCTGTAAGGATATGAAGTATTTTGGCACTCCATTTTTTTTGACAACAGCCTAACCATTAAAAACACAAAATGCAACTCAATGCTTTCCTATGCTTTGTATTCTCTCCCCATAGCAGATATGAAACACTCCCTTTACATATGCAGCCTAAGCATGATACTAAAGAAGTGAGAAGTACTGCTTATATTTGCCTTCATATTGGGAAAAAAAAAAAGGGAAGAGTTTGCTACTGAAAGATCTGACTCAGAGAAGAAAACACTATAAAAAACCCAAACCCTAAACCAGGAACTGGCACAAACTGTCCCCTGACACGAGCCTTACCTGGTTTTAGAGACCTGATCCTCAGAGGGAAGGAAGGGATTATTGACGGTGGCAGAGGAGGTGTTTCCAAAGGCTGTGAGGCCTAACAGTTTGATCTGAGAGAGGCCCAGGGTACTGGCATCCCGAGGACGATGGAGACGAAGGCAGACAGCTGAGGCAACTTCAGCTTTCACCAGCTGGATTTTTATATAGGTGAGACCACTCGTGATAACAGGAGTTGACAGAGGTAACATATTGACACCATCTGCGCTTATTTCAACAGATACTGATGAAGGGCAAGCTACAGAGTAAGATAAGAAGGTTTAACATTATTTTTAAATCTGCACTAGCTTGTCTTCAACAGCAATACATGTTCAACATCTACAATTCAGAAAACAAAATGACTGAAACGATCTCAGGCAGACACTACTACAGGACTCCAGCTGGAGGACTTGACCTGGGCAATGGTACCTGTTAAAATGCACAAGCATTTTGATGTATTTCAAAATTTATTTCAGTTTATTTCAAAGACTTCAAATGAAGAAAAGTCCTGTCACTGAAAACAATTTCCTTATCAGGGCTACAACAATAAGAGCTGGAAATACCATGCTTTTTCCCAACTACCATAGAAAAGCATTTTGCCTGAAGACACTTGACCAGTATCACTTTCTCACTGGGCAAAGTTTTTTGACGTGTTTAACATGAATGCTGCATGACACCTACTACACTAGAAACCAAGCAGAGGCAGGGCCTTCCATTCTCAAGGAAAGCAGAATTTGCAAGCTTTTCAAATTTATTTTACAGGCATTACTCAAACAACCTCTCAGCTTTAGCTCCTCTGATTATACTCTTTGTATAGTTTCCAAACCCCAACCTTTAAATTTTTGAACTGGCATCAACATCAGTGAATCTACTTACTTGCCAGAGAGGCCAGGTGAGGCTGGATGTGGATCTCCTTGAGCAGCACAGCTGCGGGAAGGTGAATCGTGAGGTCACACCAAGCTTCCTCAGGTAAAAATATGTATGACCATGCAGCAGACCGAGCCCGTCTGTGGGGAGGAGTAGCCTGCAACAGCACTTCAGCAGGCTGGGCAGTGGGACTGCTTGAGGTGATTGAACCTTCAGAAACAGCACCATTAACATTGATTATTAATGTTTATTAATAAAATCCAGATTAATTTACAACCTCAACTGTGGAAAACACCTTTTTTTTTCTGTCTCATCTCTTTCACTTTATTGATAATATCCCACGTGTAATGCCCACTGCTGAGTTATTTTTCTTTTACTCGGAGACTGTTTTAAATAGGCAGTTTACATATCCACATGCATATGTATGTCCTTGAAATTTGTTACAGGACACTTGCTACCAAAATTCTAAGCTTACTCTTAAGAGTACCTGACAAAAACAAACCAAACAGAAAGGTGCAGTTTGAACAGTATGCTTATGACTTGAACTCAGTTAATTCACAGTTAACAGACTTTAAAGGTTTAAATACTAAAATATCATAAATGACTTTATAACTGACTTCTGCAACCCTTTTTCTTTAACACGGTTTCACACGAAAACCCTTTTCTAGAAAAGACACCAGAATCAGAAAAAACCGGACCACTGCAGTTGCTTCTTTTTCCACTCCTAGCATAAGTTAAGAACGAAGAAGGAAGATCAAGGCTGTATTCTTTAGCAAGTTATAGGGTATAACAAGACGCGATTTGAGCTGTTCCAAACTAGAGGTACTTGGGGTGTTTTACTTTTAAGTAGCTATAGCCTGACCCTATGACTAAATGCCTAGCAGCAGCTGGGCATTAATTCCTGGACACATTTTAATAAACTTTCATCCCAAATGAATTAAGCTCATCTCAGGTAATAACCACATGATGAGAATCAGAATGTACTAAATGATGGGAATCAGAATGTTTTAAGTGAGGGCAAACAGATGGTTAATTTCAAAAGTACACTTCTGACTGAAAGTTAAATATTAAGAGAGATGCACTCATGGCAGAACATCAAGAACTGCAGCACTTTGTAAGCTGGGAGATAAGTTAGGCAAGAACTTACCACCACACATGCTTAGGATTTTTACTATTTAAAGTAATCAAGAACCAACAATTGCAGGATTCGTAAATTTACCTTTTAGAAATCTGTGAGGAGCAAAGTAGAACATTTCCAGTGGCCCCTATTCTGCCCCTACTCTACCAAATAAACCTCTTTTTATTGTCTTTTGTAATGCCATTTTTGACACCCTTAAATTTGAACCACAGGACTGAATGGACTCCTCTCTTGTCCAACAATCTCTCCAGAAATTTTAAAATTAGTCCTTTCTTTCTCCCCTCCCATCAGTAAGACAAACTGTATGAATACACCCAAGGGCTACACCAGGCTAGTGGGCAGCAACAGGAAACAAAGACACTAGTACTGAAACAGAAAGCCTTTGTAAGATACTACCATTCCCTTTAAAACACATTTTAGTTAACTGGCAGCCATTGTATTGATATCAAAACAGCACTGCAATTCTAACAAGTGCTCATGCAGGCAACATAAGAGCAGTCAGAAGTAGATATGAGAACACCATCAGCAGTATCAGCCTTATGCTCCAGCTTCTTCTGCTCTGCTTCACGTAGCTCAGGCTCATTCTCTATCATCCTACCATGCTACACTTCTATATTAGCTCCATCAAAATTGATGTGCCTTAAGTTAGTGAGTCTTAGCGTGTCTAAGGCAGATGCTGGGCTGGAACCAGGCATCTGCTGACCTAGGGGAGGAGAAAGGAGCTCACCTTGTTGCATGACTTCACCAGACACACATCACTTCCTCTCCTTCTCTCCCCTGTCCACATGAGGTCTTATTTACCTGTGGTGGAGGGGACTAACCTCATCCCTCAACATTACCTTGAAACACCAGCAACCCCTCTCTTTAGAAGATTTAGTAGTATTGGAACGTTTGACACTATTGTAATACTTTTTGTTAAGAACTTGATATACATTCAAACGACCAGCAGACATTAATCTAAGAAAAAGAAGCATTACTCACCCAAAGGTGCAAAATTGTGAATTCCTTCTGCATTATCAGGCTCAGAAGCGAGCACTCTGGCTTTCAGGCTGCTATCTGTCACTTTGGTGGGACCAGAATCCAGGAATTTCATAATAGTTGAAACCATGCTTCTTGCTGTGTTAACAATAGCTCTTGTGCTTGTTACCATGTTGTTACAGATAAGTTGAACACCCCCTGTGTGTAATGTGGGCAGAGAGAAAAAAATACTGCTCAGAAGCACGCAACAGATTCTGCACAAGCAAAGGCCTATTTAGTAAACTGGCCCCTGTGGACACATATATGTTTTCCTTAAGTGCCAAAAAAATCTAAACCAAACCTTTTATTTGATGTGGCTAAAGAAAGAACATTCTTACCCATATCATGGAAAGCCTTCAGTGCCTCACTTGTATCCAACACTCGTAAAATGAACCAGAGCAGTGGCTCAGATAACTGACACGTGGCAAGAGAACCCTAGCAGAAAAACAATTAAGAAATACATGGTTTCATACAAAATTAGTACAGTAGAAATTCACATAACTGCTCACAGCCTCCCCTTTTAGTAGGAAAAACTACCAGAGAGGAAATGCCACCACAGCTGCCACCATACAGCAATACCACATTCCACATGGTTCATTTCTTTACATAAGAGAAGTCTTTGGGGTACGGAAAAGCTCAAACTCACAGGGTGAGCAGCTTAAGGGAAATAATAGTACTGAGCATTAAACTACTCACAATAAATGTGCTTCTCACTTGCACATAATAAAATATCTGATCCATCCTCAAGCCTTTAGCCAGGAACATTTACATGAATGTCAAAATGTCCATAGAGAAACTCTCTTTCTCTCCCTCTACCGTGGGCAACAGAGAGGCTTGCTAACTTCAGCACCCAAATGAAGCAAGGTTGTAAAAATGTTAACATTTCTTTTACATAGCACTAGTTGCATTTTCTGACCTTATTACTGATTATAGAATCAACTACCTTGAAACACAGCAAGCCTAAGGGAACTTACCTGCCTTCCCATGTACCCACAGGCCATGTAGGTAAGAATAGGCTGAAGCATCACTTGAACTGTCGTTGCTTTCTTACTAAGTGTTGTCAGGATAGTGAATAACCCATCTCCAACTGATATTGCATCTAAGCCACCATGAAAGTTCTCGTGTTTAGTGAGATGTAAGCCACTTGCACCTTAATGAAAACAGACAGTGCAAAGGTCACAAACGAGACCTAACAAACCATTAACAGCACATAAGAGAACTCAAGATTATTCAAATGTTCACATGGATTTTACAGAGTACAAATGGACCAGTTTTCAGGATCGTATGAATTACAATTAGTGTTCCCAGATATGTATAAATTAAAAGACTTGACCCAGGAAGTCAGGAAATTTAAATCAAATTAGACCACAAAAATGAGTGTAATTAGTGAAGGAAATAGGGTAACTACAAGGATTGGAATCACTCCTAGCTAGACAATCTCCAGGGTTCCTTTAACATTAAGCATTCTGAGATTCAGCAAATTCAAATACCAAACACATTCCTGTTTGGTTTCAATTACTGTCTTCCACCTCATGTTAGGGGTTTTTTTCAAGCATCTGTTCCCCTTTACCTTCTTCTCTCTTTTTTCCTGTCATTTCTGTGACACATCTTGCACATCTACACCCAGCTTACAAGTTTGCAGAAGTTTTAAATTTTAATTTAATACCACCCAAAAGATCTTCCATCCTACTAAGAAAATACCTACCAATAATCATTGCCATAGCACTGCTGTTACACTGGCCAAGCGCAGACAAAATCTGGCTCATAATTTGTTGGTTGGCTAACACCAAGTCCGCCACGTATGCAGTTGATCCTTGAGTATTAGGGTTGCTTCCATTGCCATCTTTGCCTCCTGAAACCTTTTCCTCATCAGACACACTGTCTGTAGTACTGCTTGCTACTGGCACTCGGGCGCTGTATTCTCGGTTACTGGAAAGTGGCAGTTGAACTAAAATGTTTATCAGTTTTAGTAAGTCAAACATGAGTTGATCCCTTGTCATTTCTCCACAAACTGCTTTGGCATCACCTGGACGGATAATATTGGCAAAAAGCCCTCCAAAACATGCTCGAGCACCCACAGAGCTGTCTGAGCCACTGCGAGACATTACTTTGTCCGAACATGTAATGTAATGGTGCACAAGAAAGGTTATAGACTCAATTACTGCAGAAATAGTGCTAACTGATACAACTTCAAAATTCTGCTCCAGGGTGAATTCCAGGAGTTTGACTTGAGCATCCAATGGCCCCTGGCCTGTCTGGAAAGCACCCCTGAAAGAAAAAAGAGAAAAATTAAAAGAAAAAAGAGAGATACTAAAAATTAAACAGGTTTGGCTGTTTGAGTATGGCTTTTTTCCTTGATTTTTAAGACTCAAAAAGCACACCAGACTTCCAATAAATAAAAATCCAGCTATTTTCAGAAATGCATGTTGAAGCAAAATCTACTCTTTCATCTGCACCAAGCTTTTGTAGTTTTTTAATATACTGGTCATTAAACAGCCTGTAGAACCTGCTCATGCCACCAGCTTCCTGATACCATTAAGGATTAGGAGGTTAACTTTGAAAAAGGCTAGGATTCATCTTTTTTTTTTTGTAATTCAGTTAATTTTGTAGGTGAAGACTTGGAACAGTCTAAATATAGACTGAACAGTCCTGTTCACTTCTTGGTGAGAAGTTTCCTACGTTTGCAAGAAAACCTCATGGGAAGCAGCCACATAATACTTTAATATCATGAGGATTATTTAGGTGCAAATAGGAAATCATGATGGATTTTTTTTTCTTCCCGTAAGTCTTTTGTTTGTTTCCCCACCCAGCCATTCCCCACCCACAGATAACAAGAATGGTCAGGTTTTACCTATCTAAATAGTAATTATACATAAGACCATGAGAAGGTTCTCCAAATATCACAGGCTGGTACTTGTAGGTTGACCGCTTTAAGGATTTCTCTTAGGGATAACTTTATTTTATATATAAAATATATATATATATATTATTTATACGTTATTTATATCAATTGCTTTTACACATATAGTGGTGGACTACAAAAAGAACCTTTTGTATCAGTGTATCTAAAATAAAACTTGTATTAGTTACTGAATTTTCATATACTTCTCTGTGTCTTTTCATATTGATTAATCTTATTCTAACTTTTTAAATTAAACACAGAACAAAACAGTTTAAAGAAACAGCCTTGAAGAAAATATTTGGAATTTAATTATTTCCAACAGTAAAGTACTGCTTTTCTTCACAATTTATCTTATGATCAGACATGGTACAGTTCAGTAATTACCTGTGCTCTTAGAAATAACCATCTAAATCCCTTTCTGGTGCTTTGCGTCCATTTCATAGCATTTCAGTCTTACCAAAAAACCCTAACACATTTCAAAAACTACCCTTTCAGTGGTCTAATTAGCTTATTTCAAACAAATGCTGGCATGCAAACCACACACTCCAAGGTTCACTGTGAATCGATGATTTTATTGTATTATGACATGTCTCATAGAAATCACTGATCATCAATATAACCTGGTAAACACCACTCCTATCATTTAAGTTACAAAGGTAAAATCTCTCAGAGAAGACAGAAACCATTTTCTGTTAGATTAAAGAATAGATAACACCGAAGTGCCACCTACTGGGAACCCAGAACTGAGGAAGCTCATCCCTAATTATATGAAGCCTTTGTCTGGAGATGAGCAGAACATAAATACTAGACAGAAATGCTTCCTGGTGTACTTCAGACAAAACAATTGCCTTATTTCCAGTGTACCACTGGATACAGAGTCTTGTGCCCATTGGCCTTGCCTTGAGGAAGCAGAACTGTGAAAGACAAGCCATAAACTCTTATCTCTCTCCTGGCCAGAGGCACTTCTCTACACTAATGGGCATCAGTAGGCCCCAGGAGAGTGGGGCAGAGGATTTTTTCCACTGTTGTGTGGAGAGAAAAAAACCACCAAAGATAAGGCAATAAAAATACATATTGCATAAATAGAATTTTTCAATCTCCTATTTCATCCTACCATGTGAGAAAAGCCATCCCTACTATTTTCACAATCTGTGAATAATTTCTGGAATCTTTCATTAATTAAGACTTCTCAGAATACTTTTTTTAATAGGTGAGCTCATCAGCAGTGTCCTTACTTTAGGGAATTACTTCAGCAAGGTCTTTATCTTAGCTTTAAATAAAACCACTACAAAATTTTAGTGCTTCTATTGACAGTCCCTCACACAAACAGCTGTGCGTGAATTCCAGAAGCACTTTTCCATGAGCCAGAAGCAGCCCAGATCCTGCTGGTAGTGCTGCAGCAACAATGACTACTTCCACTGACACATACCTTGACAGTATGACAAGGCACATACACATCTTAGTTGTGATTCACAATTACACAGATTTTAAAGAAAAGGAGGATATGAAAGAGAAAAACATGTCAGATTTACCTTTCTGTTGAAAGTATATGTATTAATTTCAATAAAAATTCACTGAACATCTGAGGACAAGTTGAAGAAAGGTGCACTTGTAATCGAGTAAGAAATTCTTGCATAGCTTGCGTTGCTGTTGGCCCAACCTAGAAGAAAAGGCATTTTTGGAAGTATTATATATAACTGAAATGTCATCAAGAACATTAATATCTTCTAAGAACAGGAAAGTATTGTATAGCTTACCTTGCTTTCCAAAAATTTTTACAGCATTTTTACAGAACTAATCTATCCATATATATTACATGTTTTTCTACTACTAATCATGAGTCAAAAGCAAGAAATTCAGTTCTTTGTCTAGAACTTGTTTTTCAGCTTGAGACTCTCTTTTCAGTAATGCAAACTATACTCCACACAGAATACACTTCTGTCCTAATCTGAATGCTTTTTCACAAACTACATACTTATGTAAGTACTTTAATGACTATGCACTGTTAAAGTTCTGGGAATGACTATGTATTTTCTGGAAAATTTGCTGGGAAAAAAAACCCCTGGAACTACCAGGTGTTTTCTGTCTCCTAAACTAAGACTCCTGTCAAATACTACATACAATTAAGTTCACTTGGGCTTTTTTTTAAACACTATTCACAGATATTTCAAAGACTGCAAAAAGCAAGAAAACATTAGTTGAAATTAGGAGAGGCAGCAGATACCACATGAATTCAGAAACAGGAAGAAAATAAAAGTATAATTTTAAATTCAGGAATTCTTAGATATTAAAACTTAATCTTCATTGGTATTTTTATCCCTTTATATATTATATTTTTATCAACAAGATTTTGGGAAAAATAATGGAATGGAACACTTCATTAACATATGGCATCCTCTCCCTGTGGCAAGTCTCCAGATCTGGAGTTGTAAAAACATATCAGCACTACTGAGAGTGTATTAACAACACAAACTTCCCTATGGTTGCTCATCAGAACCAACTAGGACTATAACTAGAAGAAGAAACAAGACAAGGATATAATACATTATGAATGAACACTTATTTCTGTCAAGCGTCTTGAAATCCTATTACAAACTGTTTTTCTCTTATTTTAATTGCTCATTACCTGTGGACTGTGTTGATTTGTTCCATGAGGGTTAGTGCCAGAAAGAAATTTCACTAACACATGAATGAGGTTGGGGTCTGACACCAACAATTGGGCAGTACTTTCCTGAGCTCCAATGGCACTGCTTGGACCAGCTTAAAAGTAAAGACATAAGAATTAAATGCATAATCTTAAACATTAAGCGTAAATCAAATATTTGTAATGCAAATCCCTTATATTCATTTCATGATGTGGAAATATTCTCCAGCTAAATCAGCTACCTAAACCTGCTTACTCAGGATTACAGTTTTGAGTCTTCTATTAAGTACAGATACAAAGCACCAAAACTGTCCAATCAGTGTTCCAAGCTTGCTAAGGCAGTATTCCTGAAATAGAGATTAATTTTGTAGGTGCAATATATACAGACATTTTGATTTGTCTTTTTCTGTTAGTCCAACACTTTAATAAGGCTTAAGTGCCTTTGTTAGTTTATCAGACAGAGACCAAGTGTTTGTTATCCTGTAAACAATCACAGTATTTTTGTTCTTGGCACATGCAAAGACTTCTCAGAATAAAACTGTAGGGAGTTTAATAAATAAGAACCCTGAAGACCAGAATTTGAATTAAAAGACAACCTTCAGTGGTCAAACAAACGAGTTGTACTACATGTGAAGTCTTATTCTTGCAGTAGTAGTATACTGAATCAGTTCAAAACACTTTGAGAAAAGAATGATATGAAACAGATCCTGTGGAAGTGGGATAATGCTTTTTGATAAATGCCACCATGCCGATGCTCTACCTAACACAACTGGCTCAGGTGTACAACTCCCTCCTGGGGGAGGTACCGGGACATTCCCACATAGGCCTGAAGGTGTTCATCCCCTCTGATAACGCATAACTGACTCAACTTCTCTGTCTTTAACAGGCACCTGTCATGTCTAAGAAGGTGACAAACCATCCAAGACCCCCAAAGTGCCCCCAGGCTCATTTCTGGGGCCTTCCACCAGAGGACCGTGCATGATCCAGTGTTGCATCAGACAGTGTAAAACTCCCCCCCAGTGGGGGTACCTGAGCATTCCCACCTGAACTTGAATGTATATTAACCTGTTGAACTCTGTTTCCTAGGCTTCCCCAATCCCTGATGGATCAAAACTGTGATTATCAATTCCACCAATGGATATCTAAATTGCAACAATCAAATCTTATCTCTGGATGCACAGGTGGTGATACCTTTCCTCTCCACTATCTACTCTTATCCTTTCTTTCTCTTTCTTTTTTTCCTTATCTGTTTTCCTAAGTGATATCTTTATACTTCTGTGTTGTTTCAGTTCTACAGATAATAACCAAAACAGCTACACATCTCCTTTCCATTGCCACCAAACTGTTCTAAAATAAACCTGCCATAGAGGTATATATCTATCTCTCTCTCTCTCTCTATATATATATATGAACACTCATTATTCAGTGTTGTTTCACTCTTATCCACCCCAAGGGATCTGTTAATGAGAACCTGTAACCCAGCCTTTAGGGACAGGTTGTGACACTTGCATCTTCAACCCTTTCCAACTCAAATCCACCTCACAATCCTATACAAAAAATCCACAACTACATTCACATGCTCAAGTGTGCTTGCCATGAACCACAAGAGTTGCTTCTGAGTAGCTTTTTATTCACCTACTGACCTCAGGCAACTATTAAAGAAACTTTTGCAAACACGCAGCTGCCTGTCAGTGTCAGAGAAGAACACTGAGCCTCATAACACTTGCAAGATATTCACATATGATCCCAGTGATACACACTGCATAAATCTTGGAAATTTTTGCCAATCTACAGATAAAAACTGGAGAGTTGACAGTACATGTGCTTGTTAACTGAAGGCAGTTATAGCAGAAATCAGGCCATGTTCTATTCTCAAATACTAAGAATAAGAGTGAAGTCTCAGTTTGTGCATAGTAAGTCTCTTTCATTAGTTTTTTGCAGCTCTACTTCTTCACCTGATGGCAAAAATTTCAGCAGATTTTTGTGAGACTGATTTCTAAATAACATCACAGAAAGGGGACAGAAAGTACAAATTTTAAGGAAAAAGTGCATCTTAAAGTCAGTGATTTGAAATGGCAAATATGAAAAAGGGATTCATAGGCAACATTTAAAAACTACTTCCTTTAATTTCTATCAGTCTTGTGGCAAAATCTCATTCACAAAGTAAGATTATTTCTAGTGTGTTATGAAGCAATATAGAGAATGTGAGATACACTGGTAAGCATAGGGAAATGAAATAGCTGGATTTCTATTTTAATAGATTCAGCTTCTGGGGGCTTATTTTCAGATAGTTTAATATAAGCAGTGACTGGTGCCTGCATATTTACAAAAATATTCCTACTCCATCAGATAAACTACAATCACACTCATAGCAATTTAATCATTCCTCTCTGCTACTTCTTCTCATAGTGTAAAACTGATTCTCATGGATCATTAGCTAGTCCTAAAATGTTTTTTGGAAGACACTGACAACTTACTTATAATGGCATTTTCTTTTACCATAAGGGTTTCTGTTTCCCATGGTACATGCAATTCAAAGAGACCACCATTGAAAAGCCAGAAGTTAATGGAGAACAAAAGTACTTATATGACAAAAGAAATGTCCTGGAAGTCTTTTGATGGAACCAACACTCATTTGTACATCACTAAAACTGTCAACATAAGAAAACCAAACAAACAAACTTACCATTAAGCTGCATATTTGTCATGAGCGTTAGGCTGTGAAGCACAAGGCACCACGTTCGGAGTAAAGTATTAGGATACCATGCCAGAACTGACAGGAAGCTAGTTACTGAAGCTGTCAAGAAAAACAGGTTTTTCCAAGCTTTAATCTTCAGGGTATTACTATAAATTTCTAATTTTTACTGTAAGGTGCTATATTGATTATTGTTATTAATATAATTGTTTATTGTATTTAATTTGCTTTGACAACCATTGTTGCAGGAAACTAGGAAAAGAAACCTCAGCAACACTTCCCAGGAACTGGCCCACAGAACTTTCTACAGTGCCCAGACACTGACATCTCCAAGATGAAGCAAAGAAACTGGTTTCAAATGTTCTCATGAAAGTCAGTGTAACAGGTTCATTATATCAGGCTATAGATAACATATTGCAAGAAAAAAAATTCAGCATGTCTTTGTACTAGATTAGTAGTCTGATGCTCAACAGTAATAGAGCTTTCCCACTCTGCTGACCCCTTTGTTAAGAGAGGGATCATAGGATGGTATAAAGGAGATGAAATTTGTCAGAAAAGTGCATACAGTTGCACAGTTCATCTCAGACTAAGAAGTGTATTTTAATGAGTCCTCTTGGGAATAATTATGAGTTAAGAACCACAAATTTTACCATTTCATTTCTAATAAGTTAATAAAAAATTGAACGAATCAACTCTTGGTTACACACTAACAATGTATTTTCCACTTTAAGAAGAAAATGAGACCAAGAGTTTTTTAATAAGAACAAAAAATTATCTCAATACTGATCTTATCAAAAATACTTACTGGAATACGTTTTGCTTATTAGCAAATATTGAGTATTTAAAAAAAAAACCAAGCCCAAACTTATTTCCCATATTTAATGTATTTTACCTTGGTTCAGGGAAACAACAGGTATTCGGTTAGCGTTATAAAGGAAAATATCAGCACCACTATCTTTACTTCCAGAGGAGCTGGAATTCAGGCTTAATGTGAGCCATAGCTGCAATAGGGATTCAAGCTGAAAGAAAGGGAAAAAAACCCACTATGAAACTAAACTCAGAACCCCAGAGCATCAAAGTTTTAATTTTAAAAGCCTGACCTACATTCTCAGCTGCTACTGTTTCACTGATAACACACACACACACACACACACACACTCTCTCTCTCCCTCTCCTTTACTGGATTTGAAAATTCTGCTTAACATAATATTCAAGGCAAATTCAGCCTAACTAGCAAATGCTTCTGCCATGTTTTTGTAATTGATTTCTTCCAAATAGTTTCTCTTAAGAAGTTTCTTCAAACTTGTGTTAAGAAAATGCAGCTTTACACACTGTTCAGAAACATCTTTATCATAACTTTACACCTGTAACATGTACAGGTTTGCCTGTAAGCTTTTGGAATGTTATTAAGGTGATGTTTCCCAGTCAACCAAAATTATTCAAAAGGCCCATTTATCTGAAGGGAAATCTCAGAGAGTGATGCTTACTGTGAATAATTCCCCAGAGGAAAATAACTCTTAGATATTCTGGGGAAGCATCAAGGATGTTTACATGACAAACTGTATTTTGGATGAGATATTTAAAGAACAATTGGGGGACAGAGACAGCCACTCTATCAAAACACCAAGAGGAGGGCAGGCATCTAATCACCTATATATATAGAACACATGGAATTCCTTTGTATGAATCAAGAAATACATTGCTAAACCAATGACTTTTCAAAAACCAAGTTTTTAAATTTAACATACAGGATCATTGGATAATTCCGATTGGAAGGGACTTTTGCAAGTTAACCAACCCAATCTGCCCAAAGAAAGGCCAAAGAAGATATCAGACTTGGTCATGTGGGGGTTTATTCGACTGGGTGTTGAAAACCTCCACAAATCTCCATTTGTCATTAAGTGTCACTTAGTGACATTTTTCATTAGTAAGTTAACAATTATCACTCAGTGAACATACAAACTTGTTTTTAAAAATGAAAATGTATACCAGTTTTTCACTGCAACAAGCAATGTCCTCTTTGACAAAAGCTTTCAGCAGCTTGATTATTACATTATTGGTACTGTTGTCCTTGACAGACTCATAAGAAATAAAGCCCATAACATAACAGATTACTTGAACCCTAAGTAGCAAGAAGTATAGGAAAACAACTCTAAAATTTAGAGACAAATACTATCAGAACATTTTAAGGTCAAAATTATATACCTGAACATGGTGGACTTGAAGCATGGAAAAGAGTTTGTTGAAGCATGCACTCAGCATAGGTATAGATGACAACTGCACAATCAGCTGGGCATTTTGGTTAGCAGCATGTAATCCCCTCAGCAGTGAATCATCGGTACCACTTGGAGACTGCGTCACTAGAAAACAAAACAGGGTACCATCCCCCCATGAATTACTTTGAAAAGTTGCCAGAAGTAATTTCATAATTATTTCCTTGTATTTTATACTTAAGCGAAAGACCCTTTTTTATAATTTATAAGAACATCTTCAACGTAGCATTCAGTTGAATTGGACTACTGACTACCATAGAAGTGGCATACTTGAATATCAGACATTTCCATCTTCACAAAAACTGTTTGGAACTGAGACCACACAAATACATTTTCACAGCTATTACAGCAGTGTCCTGGCAACACAGCAGTAAGACAAACAACCGGAACATCTCTTTCACTCATTACGGTACAACTGTTGCAGACAGTAATGAACTTCCAGAGAACAATGTCTGAAGATGTCACTAAACCTGCTCCATCACTAGATATTCAACCAATGACTGCATCCATATTAAGGTACCCAGAGGGCTACAAAGAAACATATTTTAACAAGATGGGCAGCACAACTCACTGAAAAGCAGTTCAAAAGAAAACCACTCTATGAGCGCTTTTATAACATAAAGCTCACTGAACAGCTGAGTTCAAAATTGTATTTCATCACTTAGTGGGTGTAACTGTCAAATGCAAAGCAGCTTTCAAACACCAAAAATGAAGCTTCACATAGGAAGCCTAATGTTCACTTGCACCTAGGCCAAAAAAATGAAAACTTTCTCTCCATTGTAGCATAATCCACATGCCTGGTTGACTGTTTCAAAAACTGTCTTAAATACAGGCATATAAGTTATTCAAAAATCTGAATAAAGAACTATCTCTAAAGTTCAGCCTAAGAAGAAAATTCAAGCAAAATGTAACTTTTTCTAAGCTACTAAGTGACTGAAGAAAACATTACTCCAAATTTCAAAGCATCATGATCATGATGTGAAGAGAATGATTTGACAACATGTAGTTACATGTGGGAGATGTGTTTGTTAATGCTTGTAGAATGGAATCAGCCTCCAGCGTGGACATCATCTTCAGCATCAGCTCAGCCTGCTGCTCAAGTCCAACTTCTAGACGTGCATCTAAAGCTATAGAAGGCAACAAACAAGGTAAAACTGAGTTATATCAAGGACATACATAATTACAGAATCACAGAATATTCTGAGTTGGAGGGGACCCATAGGGATCATCAATTCCAACTCCTACGAGATAGCCCATATTGGGATTGGACCCACAACGGTGGTGTTACCAGCATCATGCTCTGAACAACTGAGCTAATCTCACCTTTAATTTGCTCCTCTAACTTTCTACAACATTCTTACAGACTTGAAATATATAATTATTAAAATATTGTATTTCTGTGAAACACACCCATATTTCTTTTCCCAGTCACTTTACTATCAGACATGACAATCTGCATACATTCAAGTAATTTTTTCCTAAGGCAATAACTCTCAAACAAGAACCAAAAAGTTGTTTTTTCCCAGTGTGGCAGAAGAAGAATCTATCACCCAGTTCAGTAGTACTCCTACAAATGAAACAAGTGTGCCACTTCACTCCTTTGGGGTAGAGCCAACAAGAAAAAAGCTTCCAAAATTTCCTGAGAAAACAGGAAAGATTTAAAACTGCCTATAGATGCATTCCAAAATGTTAGAAAATAAGATTTTTCTGCTATGTTGGGCTTTTAAAAATACAAGTTTCACATTATATACGCTCAGTTACCACAGGAAAAGAAATGTGGCATATATAAAATGTAATTCTTTCCCCTTAAAATACATAGATATTGCTAAAATAGTTTCTTGTGCTAAGGTGTCATATACAGTGTTACAGAAAAGAGACCCTGAACAGAACTTTAATTCATTGCTTACCTTGAGAGACTGATATGCTGACAGTTTGTGATCCATTTTTCTCTGTAGTTACAGGTGGTTTTGCAACTGGAATTCCAACACCACCAATGTAAGGATTGTAATTGTAGGTGCCATATTCAGCACCCCAGTAATCGTACCAGGTGCTGCTTATAGGCTTAAAAAACAAACAAAAAACCAAGGAAAAACAATAAACAGCAAGTCTTTAGATTGCCAAAAGTCTTTAATGACTAACAACAAACTCTGAAGTTAAAAAAAATTAAAACCAGAAGACTGGTTCCAATAGCTTTAGAAAATTGTTTCAATTCTTATTGTAGTATAAGCTACTGAATCCTTAGTGACTGTCAAAATCCAGCAATGTAGTCAGCTACCTCAAAGATTCAAGAAGCCAATTTTAAAATGTTATCATCAGGTTTTCTTCACACATTTGTACCATATTATAAATTTGGAAGTAGAGTATTACATAGATATTCTGAAGAGTTATTTATCAAGGCAGAATACTATACTACTAGCTGTACTATTAAAGTACCTTGAAGCCTCAGTGAGGCTCAGGGATTATTTCTACTGGCTCTGAAAAAGAAACAGTTGAATAGTCTGTACTTGTGTCATAATCTAAGACACTAAGAAAGCATATGGATCACAAGGAAAAAAAGTAATGTAACACTGTATGAAGGCAATTTGCATATGCTGGTCTTTCTAATGGTGAGATCCAATACCAACTGTCATTTTACAGATACGGAAGCAAATATTAAGAAGGATTAAGAATGAAGAAGCGGTTTTATGGCTGTTTCTTAGTGGACATCAAAGCAGGTAATAAGATGATGAAGGTATCTTGGATGAAGTTGACTAAAGAGTACTGCCACATGACATGATAGGAGAATAAAGAAGGCAGGAAACATCAGTAACACAGAAACTGAGCAATAAGGGTCATTTTTGGTGGTAGACTGAGATTTAAAGAAAAAAACTTTACATAATAGTTAGTTGGTGGAAGGATATATGAGGGAATACAGAAAAAAAAATTAGTGTTTTCTGAGCAAGCAGTAAGACAGACAATTGAGGTTAATTCAAATGAGAGGTTTAAGTCAATACTGACAGGCATGGAAAAACTCCAAATGTCATCCTTACAGAGACAAGAGACTGAATATTTCATTATGAACAGAGTGTTTCTTCAAAGCACAAATATTTTTGGTTTTCATATACGCTGACAATATATACACTATTACATCTAAATGTAATTGTACTACCCCTGATACGTTTAGCCTTCATTTAAAGTATAAAAGTACCTAGTAATTTTCTTGTTCCTCAGTGAAGTAAATTTTGAAGTGAGTTGCTTCTCTTTATAGTCTGAAGCCAATCTGAGCACTAGCTACTGCTGGCTTCCTTTTTTAAATGCAATACTAACAGTATAAATTCATCTTAAGATCTGTCACAGAAATGATGCTCTATTCTTAATACAAAGGACAAGACCAGATCTTATTTTTTCATTATGCTTTTGTTGTGTTTAACATGCTAAAGTGTGAGTAAATTCAGAACACCTCTTGTTTACAGAAGTATCTTCATGCAAAAGCAAAATATCTTGTGGCCAACTGAGATGTGAATATTTACATTCTTTCCAGTCATTCCACATTAAACATTATAAAAAACAAGAAGCAGGTCTAAGACATCAAATAGCACTACTAAGCATAAGACAGTAAGGATTTCACTATCTTATATGCAAAAGTTATCCTGAAAATTTAGGTGTGACATACCTTGAAGACTTTGGCTGCAAGGGGATCTTTTTCCAAATCGATATCCAAAGGATCAATATCGACTTCCATCAGATCTTGCAGTAATTCAAGATCAATGTCCTTATCTTTTTCCAATGATGACAAGGGTGGAGCACCTTGAATCATTAAAAGAGTATTAGCACTAGCAAGTATAAACTATAGAACAAGGATGTATAATACACTCAATAGATAATTTTAAGCTTTTTAATATTTCAACTTTGGGGGAAAAGTTAAAATATGCAATCAAGTTGCCTTTTAAAAAATAATATGAAAAATAACCATTTTTTACTTGTCAGATGTAAAGCTAACTTCAAGAATTACTCATAATCTGCTTATATTATCAGAAACTATTTCTGCTATCACCAAAAAGCCTTTTACTGATACCTTGATAGATGAGTAAAATTTTTTTCACTCTTTTCAATAAATACACATATAAAATATTATGGAATAACTTACCTGTGATGTCATGTGTCAAAGGCTCATCTATGGTTTCCACTAACTGAACTGTGGACTGCTGGAGAGAGTCATCAGAATCGCCAGCTGAAGCTCCAGCATCTTCTCCCAAAGCACTCTCTTCCATAGCTTCAGCTGCTATAGGTGCCAACAACTCTCCTATGTATTAAATTAAGCAGACAACTTTATTTCAAGCTTTATTCCTGTTACAAATTAACATCGCAGTGTCTAGGCCAACTGTCATTTTTTATATCTAACTCTAAATTCTCTGAGGACTATTTCTCCAAGGGAAAGTGTCTTGAATAATTTTCAAATAATCAGGGACATATAAATATTAACTTTTCAATGCATAAGTCACTGTAATTGTAATTTTAAATTGCATTTTTACACACTACCCTAAATGTTATGATTTGTTTGGGGTTTTTTTTACAATTTGGATTGTGTCAGCAGATTCTAACATAATGATAACCACCCGCTGCCACTAAAACATTAAAGGAAGAAAGATTCCAGCACGAGATACCTCCTGAAGAATACAAACTTAAAACAAACCTGCTAGAATATCCTGTAGCATACAAGTCAGAGAATACTGAGCCCATGCTCCTCCCCAAGAGATGTCTCCTCTGTTAAAGTCAGTTCCAACAAGAAGCAGCAATAATCGTTCTAATTGAGTCTCATTTACAATCTCACATAAATGAATTGTTGGTCTTGTAGCATTTGCAATTCTAGCAAGAACCTATTAAAAAAAAAAAGGAGTATATGCCTATTCATAGTTAACACTATGAAAGTATATAATAGTTTTATTTTCTATGATTATTAGATTTGGCTTACAAGTAAATCAGGTATTTTTACCAGCTCACACTTTAGAATTTTGTCAGTGTAATTATATGAATAAATTTTTTAAAGTTAATTTTTCCATGCAATCTTGAAGCCATCATAAGTTACACAAAAAGTGACCGATCAGAAAAATACCTCACCAGAAATGATTAGGAATTTTAGTGCTTCAGCAATTTTTACCATCAAACAAGCAAAAAAATAGAAATAGAAATAAAATGGAAAGCTAATCTAATGTGGTTGCTACTGCAGCTACATCATGATGCTCCATATTCTGTTTACCTTACAAACAAAAAGAAGTAAATCTGCATGACAAGTAAAGTCCATGGATAAGAGGAAGAGTGCCAGTTTTTGTACTACAGAAATACAACGTTCATGTGCCAGCGTAAAGGGAAGAGGTTCAATTTCTGGAGTTTCCTTTGCTGTTGATACTTCTGTATCTAAAGAAGAACGAGGCCATTCTGCAGTCCGACGCAACCGTATTAAGTCCTTGAAGTGCTGCAGAAATTGAAACAACAGTTACAGTTTAAAACTAACCCCTAAACCTTTTCTCAATGCATCAGTGTGGCAGCAATAACAGAGATTGTAAAACTTCTTAAAAAAATAAAAGGAAGTCTAAAAATACATGAGAAACTGGAATGGAATTAAGGCTTTATTGGCAGGAATTTGTTTTGGCAGCATGTTATCTCAGATGACAAACACATTATCAAATTCAGTTTCCCAGAAGTGCCAAGTAAGCCTTATGTATGCCATTACACATATTAAAAATACATATTTTCAAAGTTTCTTTCATATTTCCACACCTGTACATAAAGTTACAGTTACCATACAGCAAACTGCATATAAAAATAGCCAATATGGAAATTTACTCTTACAAGAACACTGACTTCTCAGTTCTTCACATTAGATAAATCATCAATAATTTCTAAATTCCATAATATTGCCATGATATAAATTATGCATAAGCCATGCCAGAAATTGAACGAGTTTGGTATTTGATCATGGCTCTGAACTACGACCTTTTTGACAGAGGGCCTACATGCAATGGAGAAGAGAGGGTGCTTTTATTAATCCTCTCGCCCAGCAAGGGCATTCATTTAGCAGCTCAGATCATTGTATCAGCTACACTAGTAGTCATTAGATAATACAAATGGCCTCTTATAATCTCACTTAAGCAGTAGCTACTGAAGCAGACCTAAGAAAAAGCTATTAACTAACACAAAGGTTTCCGTTTCTCCTAAATGCAGGACATGTTTTAAGTCAGTCACAGTGATTAGTAGGCGAAATAGCAAAACCTGCATAAAATGCAACTATCGAGTGTACAGTAACACCTTAACTACAAGTTAAGAAACTACAAGAGGAAAAATCTTTAGTTCAACATGGTTTTTTTTATGCAACATGGCTACTATAAAGTGAAACTTAAAACAGCTGGACAGCACAGTTCAGCCAGTAACTCATTTAAAGATGTCTCAAAGGGCCACCAGTGGAGCAGCCCCCTTGGTATAAACTGCTGGAATAAAGAAGATAGTGCAGGAAAGAACAGCTCATGACAAGCACAGTTAGGGCTTTATTTTTATGCTAGTGATTTCTTTTTCTCCAGAATTACTGGAAGTTTTAAGATTTCCGTTTAGATTGCCTGTAAGGTCCAGCACCATGTCATCTTCCACAGACCTATTTTCAGGCATCCTAACAGACATGAGTACTTGTTGAACTAGGGAGTATGTATTTCAAGAGATACCTACATTTGGTGGCTGGAAAGATTTACACATTTTTTGTGTTTCCTGCAAAGTCCATGTTGTCATCTCCTGAAATCCCTAAATTTCAGCACCTCCTCTCATAACCAAAACAATTGTTTAACTACTACATCGACTCTCAGTAGCTGGGGCTTATTTCAAGATGCCACAACTGAAGTAATGGGCACTTTCAGGAAGCTAAGGAGCTTATGACAAACTTCAAAAATAATTATCCAAAGTCGTATTTATTAGTTCAGGGAGACAGACATTGGCATGATTATTTTCTGATTACTCAACCAGGAAAGCATCTAGAAGAGCGTCATGCATAAAAGCTAGCCATATAAAGTACTATTTTATCTTTCTATAGCTGTATGTTATCCAAAGTTTAATGACACGACTGGCATTCCCAAAGCTACAAGTTTATTAGTAATTTTGGCCATGACTACCTAAAAGAACCCTCTAGAAGGATAAACTATTTTTCACAGAGCAATAAATTTCCAGATGGCTGCTTTTTAAAATATTTGAATATACTCGATAGCAGCCATGATGAAACAACTTTTTATAATAAGGTCAAAGTAGGACAAAAATGACTTTGCAGGAACAGGTCTTTTCACACAAAGGACAAAAAGTCAGTTACAGTTTCAGAGCATCATACCTTTGAAGTAGCCTGCTTTAGTTTTGCCTGTTCTACTAAAAGTTTGTATGATGATCCTTTGTTGCTTTGTATTTTCTCTTTTTCCATCTGTTCCACCAAAGCCTTCTGTTTTGCTTTTAATAAGTTAAGTTGCTAAAAGAAAATGTTAATAGGAATAAATGAAAATTTAAGCAATAAGATGTTAAAAGGATCAGTATGTTCACATGATGGCAATCTTCAGTTCAAACTGTAACTTGAGCTTTTAAAATACTTTTAAATCACAGCTTAGGTGCTTGCACTCAGGTGTACTCAGATTTATCTAGAAAGTACATTATATTTATTGTCCAATAGAGTACAACAGTACACTCCAACATTCGTTTTTCCAGCAGATCCCTTGCCCCATGGTTTTAGATGAATGTCAAAGAAGTTAGGCAGCCTTTAGCTACAGAACCAGACCTATGCAAAAGCAAGGCTGAATGAGTCCCAAGGCCAAAGCTGTTGTTTCAAGAAATGAGATATTCTATAAATGAGACATACTTCTGTGAAAATAGCCACTACTGTGCAGGAAGTCACCTGTTTATGATGCACGAGCTGCTTTCTGATCTTTCGGGAATACAGTCTATCAAGGCTGCTGTTGCCTTTAGTAGATCTGCTCAGACTCTGAGTGTGAAGGCTATTATTTATAAAACTCCACTGGTTTCCTAATGGAAAATTGAAAAAAAAAATTAATCCATCTTAATAAATTCATTTAACTCTACAGAAAAGCCTTTATGTTTCAATGGTTGGCATCTCCATACACTAAGTACTCAAGAAACAAGGAAAATCTAACTCTTGGCATTATTCAATTATCCCCACTCATAGTAAAATTTCTGTGAGATTTTAAAATGCAGTGGTACCATCTTTTTCCATTATTCTTGGAACATATAAGCAGGCAACTCTTAGGCAACTCTGTCCTAAGAAAAATCAGATGAACAGCTTCATAACATAAAAGCTTTATTTTCATTTTTAGAAAAGATATTAAAAGAAAACTACAGCTAATCAAAATAATAATAACAACGATGATAATGATGATGGTAATAATAACAATGTACACTACATATTACTATTATTACCACTACTATTATGAAATAAATGAAAAACAGACAAAAATCACATTTAAAAATAGTGGATACAAATACCAAAACATTTATGAAGTCACACTGTCAGCCCTTTCTCACAATACAAAGTGTCTCAACAAGGTGCAGTCTCAATTGTAAAGTCCTAAAGTCACAGGATAATATATAGACATTTTACAAACTACAATCAATGCTGCATTTTTCACTTGAAAGAATGAAAGAGAACATATTTATAAGGAGAAGGGGATGTAAATAAGCAGACAGGAATGGAAATAAAAAGATCACAACATCCATTTGTAAAATCTCTTTTTTCAAGTGAATAGAAAATACATTTTAGGTATTTGAACAGCTCCCAGAGCAATACCCATAGAATCGAGTTTTGATAGTAAATGTGACGTACCTGTCAAAAATCGTTCCCTCTCTTTCCCATTCAGAGGTTTCTTGGCTGTGGCTGCTTCATCTTCAACAGTAGCTACATAATCCAGTAGTCTGGACACCAGCATTACAACCCAACTGATCATGGGAATATCTAAAACTCCTTCAAAATAAACAGATTTGAGTGCCTTAATAAAGTTCTGAACGCACAACAAATGTCACACATTTCACTAGGCCACAAAGACTCCAGTCCCCTCTTTTTGTATTTTAAAAGGAGAGTTAGAGTCTGAGCACTCATAAATGAGGGAAGAAATCGATATAAAACTTAGGTGCAAAGGAAAATGTCACAGTTCTCTTAGTCTGATGCAGTCAGAAGTCAAAAGCTCCACCTCAACTGTGAGGAGTCAAAAATTGTGTGTCTAAGTTTCCTAAATACCAAATGCATAATGACAGCTGCTTGCATTAAAGCACATGAAGTAGATGTCTCAAATTCTACTATGTGAAATTCCTCCATCAAGCTGGGCTTCAGTAAGGTAGTTACAACAAATACCTCAATTTTTACTTGTTTATTAGTTTATTTTCATGTAGCTATCTGAATAAGTTGCAGGAAAGCCAAGAGTGACTTCAGACTAGATGAACCACGTTGGTGGCACTAATGACTGGCTATTGTGTGTTTCAGTGTCACATTTTAAATGCCATATTTTTGTACAGGCAGAAAGGAAAGAAACGTATCTTGTGCATCATGCAAGAAAAATCTTTGCGCACATGGACAAATCTAAATGAACAGTTCCAAAGTAAACTCATGACTGCTCAATAAAGACCAGAAACCTACAAATGATGACCACTTAATTACAGTCATTATGCAAATGGCATACTTCTACACAATGTCAATCCAGCAAAGACATCAGCACTAGAGGTTACATGCACACTTTCATATCAGTGCACTGTGCTGAGCCACATTTAACTGCGCTGTGCTTTTCATGCACTGGCCTCAAAAACACTGTAATTAACTCAAACTATTATTAAATGCAGATCAAACAAGAAAACTAAGGCACAGAAATGATCCATCCAAAATCACATGTTGCTGGCATCCAAGCAGTAGGATGCAGCCTGACTTGTTAACTCCAATTTCCTTAGCACACTCTGACAGAAAGCAGCGCATCCCAAGCAGGCAGAGGAAGGATCCCAACAGGTCCATAACAGGACCTGGACTGGAACCACAGACTAAATTGCAAGAACAGAAATGAGTAGCACTGGCGACCACTACACACCTTTTTGGTTGGCAGAACAAAATGAAAGGAGCCTGCTGCAGAGCGAAGTACATACCTTTACATACTTCTGTTAAAACAAGACCATTTCTTTTCCTATTATCTCTCTCAAAAAAAAAAATCAAAATTCTCAACTTCTCTCCCGCCCTCCCTCCATGTGTCTTTTGCTTACTCCTTTTTTCCCTCTTTCAGCCTCAAAGTTTACAACTTCTCTCCACCTGTAACACTCACCTCTTGCTCTGATTTTCCTTTGTTTTTTCACTTTTTCCCCAGTAAGTTTTCACCCCTTTGACCCTTAGTTATGTGTGATAGTTCTCAAATAGGAATTTCTTCTGCCATACCTGATGCTTCCACCACACATAATATTGCCCTAGTACTCACCTGTACTGTCCAGGAGGAAGGAAGCTGGAAGACCAGCAAATAAAGCTCTGAAGTATCAGTTACTTCTGCTTCCTAAAGTCCTCCATGAGGACAACTAGTAAGGCAAGAGCTATGAAAGGAATTGGAAGCTGTGGGGAGAGTGCAAACAGAGGTAGAGGAGATGTAAGCTTGGGTTTGCCTCAAACTAGTTAGAGACTATAGCAGGATATGGCCCCGATAGAGAAAGTATATGGCAGATCAGTGGGAAGCAATAGGACAGCTTCTGACACCAGCTGTAGGTCTGTTAACATCAGGAGTCGAGGGAAGACTAAGGATAGAGTCTCAGCTGGCACTTAAAGACCTCACAAGGCTAAGAATTTAAAACAACATATCTTCTATGATGCTTCGCGATCTGTACATAACAAATGAAGTAGTCTAGGGCGTGATGTTTTCAAAAGTAAGAATTTGCCTCAACCTTGGGGTAGTTAAAAGAACACTCAAAGAAAATCAAGTTTGCAGAAAATAATTTCAGTAAATTCTTAGGGTCAAAAAAAAGTGAATTCCTTGTAATTACAAAAAGCCCCACAAGAACAAAAAAACAAACTGCATGTAGTTTGCAGAAACCATGCAGATACACCTAACAAACTTGTCTTCGTATCTGTGTTTCACCTCAAATGCTTGAAACTTAGAAAAGATCTCATAAGCAAAAAGGTGCATTTCTTTCCAAAACATTAAATTCCAAAGTCATTCACTAGAGCTGTCTGTTCATTGAATGTCAGACACTCTGCCAAAGCTTCCTAGCTGAACTAAAAGCAATCAAATAGATTTTGCTCAGGTTTTAATGGGGTCGTGGGAGGAATCTCTTTTAGCACCTAAAGAACAAGATTTATCACATTTTAAAAGACAACTGTGTTTTAGAAATATAGTAAACAAGCGATTTCTTCTTTTAATACACCAAAATTCGTGAGTTAATCTCTCAATTTTCTAGTTTAAAATGAAAATAATTTCCCAAATTAGAGGGCTACCTTCAGTTCTTCTGTGCACAGGTAAATGAGGTTGCAGTGGTGACAGCAGGTTATCCAGGAGATTAAGTAAACTTTCTAAAACACCACTGTTGCTAAGCGATCTTTGGCCAATGCAAGAAAGCAACATGAAGACCCTAAAAATAAAATTTACATATTTAAGATTTTATCTCTTTTTCAGATTCAATAATATCCTGCAACACCCCTTATATAACAATATTGTCCTAGACCTTCATCTGAGACACAGACAAGTTGGTAGTACTGTGGCCCAGCAAGTAGACTGGATTTCACACTCTACTGTTGTTAAGGTTAATGCAGCATTTTAGGATGAACATCTCTTTCACCCTCAAGAGGTCAGCAGAGTCTTCCACATCCAAAACAAAATCTCATCCATTTTATTTCCTATTACATCTTACTGAACAGCAGGGAAAGAGAATTAAATTCATGTATTCTTATATCCTTGAATTAATTAATTTTAAAAAGATATGAAACTATAAATGTTGCTGTTCAAAGAAGGCAGAAAGCGACTAAACAGCAAATATGTTTAATTAAAATAAAATGCTAAGATTTAGAATACTAAAGACCTCAATCAATAATCTGAAATAATCAATACATCTAACATTCAGTGCTCAACTCGACACATTCTTGCTCTGATCTCAGTGCAGTTTCTTGTATTAAATGCTAATAGTGTACCTTCCAGTCTCAATCCCACTTCCAAATGCCAGAGGAGAGCAGCTCTATGGTGAGGGTACATTAAAGCCTGATAAAGGAGAAGGCCATTTCTGACACTGGGGAGCAATCCTGCTAAGTATATGAAGATCTCCAAATCGGAAAAAAGAGCAAATTTTTGTGGTGTAAGAACCAAATAGGTGCAATAAATAACTGCAACTGGACATCTATCATCTGCAGTACTTTTTGGCATCTGTTTCTTAAATCAATGCAAACCATGGATAAGTACCCTTCAGTCCAATTTTGCCAATTCCAATGCTACGTTATGAACAACAGAACTACTTCACTGATGCACAGGTCATGCATCAATATAGATCTATACCTTACCTGTCTTGTGGAAATATGAGAAGTTGTTCTGAATTGTATAATTCCTGCAGTACGTTTGAGAGAAACTGACCCCACCACCTTTCACCTCCACAAAGCTGAACAAGCAGAAGACCAGTATGCAATCGTATCTTGGGGGTTCCACTGATACACAGGTGTTTAAATAATTCTTCACAAGCTTGAGCATGAAAAGTACTCTGCAGAACCACAGGAACTGAGTGCCCTTTTAAGAAAAAAGAGACACCTCTGCTTAAAGAGACAATGACTTGAAAAAATAGGAAGAAGTTTGCAGTAAGTTTTTAAAGCTACTACAATTAGACTAATTGGCACAGGAGTAAAGGAGGAGGGAACATATGGGGAGATGGTAATTTGCAGGTAACTCAAACACCAAACCATTTGGTCAAAACCAAATCAATACCATGTCAGTTCAAATACGCCTGCAGAGTCTGCACAAAGCAAAAAACCAAACCATCATCATGCTTTAGAACAAACTGGCACAGAAAATCACAAGACAGACAACTTTGTTTTTGGTTAAAACAAACAAATTTGTTTTTGGTTAAAACAAACAAACAAACAAANAACAAACTGGCACAGAAAATCACAAGACAGACAACCTATCAATAGAACAATGTTGTGCCTTTTGTTTTTGGTTAAAACAAACAAACAAACAAAACCCCACCACCACTCCTACTCAGATTTTTCAATTTCAATTCTCCAAGACTTCTTTCAATGGCAAGCTTAGAAAATAAAAATCTTTACAGGGTATTAGAAAATCTGATAGAACTGAGCAGAAATACAGGTTTTATGAGTTCACTACCACCACCACTCTCAAGGCAATTTCTGCTTCCTCAGCCCACTTCTAACTGCCTAAACCATCCCCAGCATTGCACAGGCTTCAGTGCTCAGAGATCCTTCCACAAGGTGATTCTGCCTGTGAGTATTCTGCCTGGGCATTTTTTTGTTACTTCAGCAAACCGGATCATCCCACAGAAGGATCAGAGGACTATCTAAACAAAGGAATACGCAGCCAGGACTACAGAAAAGTGAGAAGGACCTTGACACCTTCTATCCTTTTCAGTAAGTGGTTAGGCCAGCTTGGTGTCACTGGTAAAACTTTACAGTGTATGTTATCAGCTACTAAAATGATAGTAGATGTGGCTTGGAGCAGCCTGTCTAGGGGAAGGTGTCACTCTCCATGGTAGGGTGTTGGAACTAGATGATCTTTAAGATCCCTTCAAACTCAAACACCATTCTACATTTCTATGATTCTGTATCTAAACATAGTTTAAAGGCCTTATAGTAGGAAAGTGCAGGTCAAGAAATAAAAATACTTGAAATTGTTTCTACTAACATGACAAAAAAATCAAAACTTCAAAAAATACTAACCATTGGACGAATGCAGCAAACTGAGCAAAGTATCCAGTAAGTATCTAATGATGGTGCGTAACTGTTCTGTGGATGACATCTGAATCAACTCTTTTGGATCCGATTGTTCCTTCAGTGTTTTCCTGCTTGCACCTAAAGCTACTTTGAGTCTCTGAACAGCATGGTGAGCCAAGTTGAGTTGAAGCTGTAGTTGAATGCAGTCCTGGTAAGCAGAAAATACTCTGCTGTCTTCTTCTACTGCTTTGTCTGGCTTTCTCAAAAAATACTGGGCATTGTTAGCACTGTTGAGTGGTGGCAGGTCAATACTCTGCAGAAGGATTTCTAACCGATGACAGGCCAAATTGTACCTAAAGGGAAATATCAAAAAACACAGTTCAATACACATTAGCAAACACCAATACATTTGACAGTCACCCTACCAGAAGACAACTTCTGGTCCATTGTGAATGCACTGTTAAAACAGATACTGAAAAAAATACAGTGTATTCTTTGTTACTGCTTTAAAGATATTCACAACCAGTCTACAACAACAGCAGAGTATTTTTTGGTCTGAAGAATATAATGGGAAGAAAAAAGATCTGTAACATTATGATATCCCAGTGTTTTACATTAAAGTAACTAGCAAATACATTTTTTTTTCCTGCTAACCTGCACTGTATATCTTCTTGCAACGCAACCATCATTGCCAAATGTTGATCAATTTCTGGCTGATTTGCTGCTTCACCTTCTCCTCTGAGGGGATCGTGCATTAGTTTCAGCTCATTTTCAAAGGGCAAGATATAGGTATGGCCATAATAAAATCCTAATGGGATTTTTGCTCTGGCATTTGTGCTACCATATCGACCAATAACAGTAATCTGAAAGAAAATGCAGCTATATTGTAACACGATTGTATCAAAACACGCAAAAAAACCCACCAAGTCAAAAATACATAAAAAATTTACAGCCAACCAAAGTTTGGTGTGAAGAGAGCTTAACTGAAAACTCACATATGAACAAACACCATGAACTTAAAATATCCTTTTACCTTCATAAACCTGCAAACTGGGGGTGGCAACAAGTCATGTAAAATAAGCGAATGTGTGCTAATGTCCGTAGCCACTACCAGTCGCCTTCCATCCACTTCCTCTCCTAAGGTCCAGATGTCAATGGACAAGGAAGCCAAATCTCCACAAGTGGGAATCAATACATCTGTCAGTAATATAGGTCTTCCAAAATCCAGGGTCACAAATCTTCTTGCTCCTAGGCAAGAAAAACATGGGATTACCTAAAAGACCAGTGTGTGCTAACCAGCATGTTACTTCTCAAATAATAAAGCCATTGTTTATGTATAGTTTAAAAGGTATATAAAGGCTTATGCATAGTTTAAAAAGTGTATTTGTATACTTGAAGTTAAAAATAGCTGCACAATCCCAGAAACTTTCACTACAGCTTGAACACTTCAAGAAAATTTTGGCATCAACTTAAATGAAGCTGTTTTGCTTTTTATGCATTATTTCTGAACAGGTGGTCTGTTCAGAGACCCAACATACTTCCCAAGTCCCCAAGATTTTTCAGCTAACACCAAATGCTGGGTCTTAAACTCCCAGATATGACAGAATGCACACTGAGAAATATCTTTACTCCAGAAAGCTAAGAGAGACTGTAGCTAAGCAACTTACTTAAAGCCCCAGAAAATATTCCACTTCTCATTAGAACCTGTGTCAAAATGATTAGGAATTGTGGTTTTACCTGAGTGCATTCGCTCTATAATAATTGACTGATGAGGTGGAGGTTGAAGAAAATGTGAAGCATGAGATATTGCAAGAGCAAGGCCAGATCCAAGTGGATTCTGAGGAGTGGAAAAACATCAATAAAATTAAGTGATTAAAATCTATGCATTTACTGTGAGCTGTTAAAGATATACCATTTTAACACCACCTCACTACACTTAGATTTAAGCATGAACCATCAAAATATATTAACTACCTAAGTTCAAAGGATTAATTACTCCTTACACAGTTAAGCTAGCTCCAATACAGAGAAACCTTATGAGGTACTATAACAATACTATCTTGCTTTCTTCTTTTCACATGGTGTAAATTTAGTGATATAGATACCACATCTCACCCAAATAAACATGTATTTACTAGCACTCAAGTACAAATTAAGACCCTGGTAATGCTTACAGCATCTTGTTTCACTAAGAAAAATAAAAGAAAATAATTACCGTTCTAGACTTGCTTGTATTTTTGTTATGTGCTGCAAGGTTAACTGTTGGGGGGTCAATGACTGAACCAGGAAAAAGCTGAGCAAGCTCTGCATTAATAACCGCAGAAACTGCTTCATTAGGTGGAGTCAAAGGTGGAGTCATGAAGAGAGGAGTTGTTTTTGGTGTGGGTGGAATGACATCTGAAGGATGAATGAAGAACCCTGGAGCTGCTACTGTATTAGAAGGCACAGAGTTGTGAACAGGACCAACTGCTGATGCTGCTGCTGCCGCTGCTGCTGTTGTCTGATGCAGTTTTGCTTCCAGCTTAGCTTTCTGTGGAGAAGATGAAAGCAGTGTATGCGGCAGATAGTACTGCTTGTGAACACAGGAGTAGCATTGAGCCATAAGTTCAGCTTTGATTATACAACTGGATTTAATAAACCTAAGCTACCTTCAACATAGCCAAGTTAGATGACCAAATATAGGCTGAAAAATTAAATTATTAAACTATTTAATTTGACTTACTTGCTGAGGAACATGAGTAATTAGATGAAATAATCAAAAAAACCCCAAAACCCTACCACTGAACAGCAAAGGAGAGTCAACGCAGCCAAGCCTCATACTAACAATGGCTTTATGACCGGTACTTCCCTGTGCCGGCAACTATGATTTTCATTTCAGTGGGTTTTTTCAATTTCAGACTGATATACTTACTTATGAAGCCTTAGATTTTACTACAAACTCCCAACCCACCCTTAAAACAAACAAAAACCAAGTCTGAAAGACCAAAACAGCACGGGAGACACTCCCAGAACTTGGCTTAAGAACACTGAACCAGAGTGCTGAGCAGTTCCTTCCTCAAATACACTATGAAGAAAAAAAAAGGCAACTAGCTCTGCAACTACTTTCTCAGCTTTCGAAGTTTAGATACAGCACTAAAAAGAGCCAAATAGCCTCCAACCTGTTGCTGAAGCTTCAAAAGCTGCTGCTGTTTCTCTTGCAGCACCTGGAGCTGTTGCTCGGCTGAGGCCATTGCATGAGAGAGAGACTGCAAAGCTACCTGGGCTGCTGAACTCAGTGCTGTCGAGGCTTCCCCAACTGTTCCAGAAGAGAGGCCACCAACTGCTGGGGTAACCCCAAAGGTACTCACTGGCATGAAACAAACAAACAAAACAAAACATGTATGTAGAAATTATAAAACACACCTCTAATTCCTTATTAATTGTTCAGAATGACATAAAAACAAGAGAAATATCTCTTTCTATCCAATTCTTGCTACAAGTTAACATCATCTTGAATTACAAAGTATATGGTTTATAGACTATGCAAACTGCTCATATATGCAACACTCGGATTACAGAAAAGCCACCTATTGCTCTGGAATTCTTCCACCACAAAAGGCTGTAAGGTAAAGGTGCAAGCTTGTACGTTATACTCTCCAGTAGAAACCAATTGATTCAAATTAGTAATTTTTTAATCCAACTTGTTTGCGAAGATCCAAGAAATACAGAAATTATATAAGAAATATATAGAATATATTTAATATTCATATAGCATATAGAAATTATTTAAGAAAAAACAAACCACAGACAAAACATTTCAACAGTTGCAAAACTACAAGCAAGCCATTTGTCAAACAGTGCAATTAAGTTCAATTAAAAATGTACTGTGGAACTATGCTAAGTAGAAAAAATGAAAAATTGTATATACCAGTAAACGTACTTGCATCGTCCCTTTCTATTCTAGTTCCATCACTTGTTGAAACACAGGTAAAGTGCAGAGGTTCAACTTCCAGAAGTCCAGTAAGGGAAGTAAAACTACCTTCAGCAGCTGCACAGCTACTTATTTTCCCATTTCCTGAAAGAGAAACATGTATCTGCACAGTCAGCCCATGTTTTCTTGATAGAGAAATTTCAAGTCATGAAGTGTCAAAAGGGACAACTAAATATAATGCACATATTTTATTAGTTCGTGTTGTAGAAGAAGCATCTTAACACTATCACATCCTCAATATAAATGGAAGTATATTTTTAAAATGATAATGCTGTCAAATCTGAACAGAGTATATTAATAAGTTGAACTGTCAACTGTGACAGAAGCATAGTACAATCTTCTTAATTCAAGAAACAAATTATATATGGATGCTCTATTCTTTCTACACTGAAAGCAAATTAGCTTGTAAAAATACATTGATGTTACTGGAAAGGAAGAGAAAGAAACTGTCAGACCAACTAAGATCATATACGAATTTAGTATAAAACCCAGACTATTAATCAATATCCAAACAAATTCACAGAGTTGTATGGAGAAAGGGATAGGAAGGAGAAAGACAACAGCATACAAGAAAAGGAAAGGAGTCACTGTGACTGATGAATATGCTTGCTATGAAAAGAATTTCCTGACAGGTAAAAATTACCTAGCTCTTTAGGACATTGCAGGGCCTAAAGATTCACTTATTAACTAACCTGAGAAGACAGTCACAAATATACTTTTAAGGTATTTTAACTCGTCTAAAACAGAAAAAAACCCTCATTAAACCTTTATATTTAAGAAGAGGAATGCTATATGGCAGCTTCCCAACTTCAGAAAAACCCATTTACGTTTCTCTGCCTATGTGAGTGTTGCTAGCCTGAATGAATAGTAACACACCTCAAGGAAGCTACTTGAAAGAGGTGACAGATGATTCCTAGATGACTGACCCAGGGAATAAGAGCAGTCTTTCTGTCTAATCTTTACCCTGAGATATTCTACAAGATAAGAAATGTCAGATTCCAGAAAGAGGCTTTTTCTCCTTGCCCTAAAGCCACAGAAAATGTAAAAGATACCATAAGTAAGAGAATACCTTGGACTTCAGCTTGGCTGGAAAGTATAAAATCACATCTTCACAAAAAGAAAACAGTATAATAGACATTTACCAATTCTACCACAATCAATCACTGCTAAACATACATACCTGATAGAACATCAGACAAATCAATTTCATCTGACTGTACTCCAATGCTGCTGTTATACACATTTTTACAAGAAGAGCCACATATTTCCAAATCAAACAGAACTGGATCAAAAGGTGAACTGTATAATCCATATCTGCAAATAACACAAACAGCACCATTCCCACAATAAGAACTCATATAACATTATTTACAGAAAAAGGCCAAGTATTTCACCATCAGGATTTATTATATTCCAAACTATTCTGTTCATTCACTTGACACATCTTAGAAATTATCACTTATACTTCATTAAAATAATTCATTAGATGGCATTTTCAAACAGCTTATAATGCTAAAAAAGTAACTCTTCGTTGCTAAATAGTTTTGAAGATGCAATACTGTCCTGGAAACACGACACACAATCACACTAGACATGGAAACTAGAACTACAAGCCTTAGTGAGCCACAGCAATACACACACCTGCACATGGTAAATCAGACTTTTGTCTGAAGTCAATAAAAACACAGTACTTTTCCAAAACAGCAGAAGAAATTCCACCTCAGCTTGTTCTTCCAGCTGAAGTTAGAATTAAAAAAGGAAATGCTGCTAGGCATACCAGTCAATGCTCACGATAAATACTTCAACAGGAGAAAACTCATAACATTTACTCTGGCAGTGCTGGAGGGGAGAAAATAGCACCATCACTCAAAGTGGTCCCAAACCAATTAGGGTTTTATAAGCCAAGAAAAAGGAAACTCCAAAGTAGTATCAAAGTCAGTGGGGTTTTTTGTTCATTTGTGGTTTTGTTTTTCTTTCTTTGGGGGTGGGTTTTTTTTTTTATTTGGTTCGGGGTTTTTTTGTGTTTACCAATACCTATTACCAGCAACTGAAAAGTGGAAAAAAATGGAAATCAGGCCAAATTACTAAGCCAGAGTAGAAAGAAAGAATGCATCTGTGTAGGTACAAAAGTGAGAAACATAACACTCTGCACTTTGGCAAGAGACAGAAGAAATCTAAATTATTTCCACAAACACACCAGCAAGGACAGTGAGTTCTTCCACCCCCTTTTCCCTCTGCCTCCGAGCAGTTTCTCTTTTCTTTACCAGATGAGGTAAAAAACCCCAACAGGTAATGCTGAGAAGACTGGAATGTTTAAATGTCTTTTTTGATCCAGTAATCACAAAAGTGTAAGTGTCTACATGAATGCAACAAGGTAAAAACAGATTCTAGACTTCTCTGAATGTTAAAATGTTTCCACATTAGCTGGGCTCAGTGCTTTTGGCCACACAATACTATGACTGTAATAATCAGAAAATGATGAACGATCTTACAGAAGGGCAATAATTGCTACAGATCACCTGAGAATAACATGTCAACCCATTCAACATTACATTTCCCAACCAAGTTACTTACAAGGTAGCAAATTCAAACAAACTTTCTGCTCAGAACAACATCGGATAGACTTGGTTGCTCTTTACAAGCATGCATTAGACAGGACCTGTGCATCCTTGCACATCTGACAAGACTCATGTGTTTGCTGCCTGACCTTTTTTCATAGGCCAGCCAAGACAACATGCTACTGTAAAGTGGCTACTAAAGCACACAAAAATGCTCAGACAAAATTCAGTGGGCTATCTTCACAGCCTGCTTTAGACATCATATTTTAAAATTTAATAAATCAGGTCAGCTCAACACTAACACTGATTACTTACATGTTTTAAATAAAGAGCTTGATTTATTAAGTAAGCAGGTCATAAAATGCAAAAATTCTAAAAGAGCACTGTAGAGTAGAATCAGAATTTGAACATACTGCAGAGGGGTTTAATTTTTTCTGTCCAACCCAGATTTATTTCAACAAGCATAGTGCCTTTCAACCCATTCTTCAGCAGGAATGATAAGGTTCACAGTTTTAAGCTTCATTAGCAATCCTTTTCACAAAAGGATATAGAGGGTACATAAAAAAAACCCAAACACTAAATCAAGAATGTCATGTAAAAACTCAATCACCTTACTTATCTGTGCAGTAATGAATATACACTATGCGAAGTACCTTTTCTGCTTCATTCATCAGAGCCCTCAAGTGGAATAACATCTAAAATTTTGTGTATCACAACACAAGGAAGATAAGGACCAAAGAACACAGCTCAAGGAAATGCTTTAAGAATGATTACAGACCTGGAGAATACAGTGAAGATACAAATACACTCCAGACATCCACAATTTGTTTAGAATTAATCTGCTCTCCACTGCCAACGTGGGCAGGAAACAAGCAACTAAAAGGTTTTAACTGCAGCAGGAGAGTTTTCAGATCAGATGTGAGCAGGAGACAGTTCAAGTGCTAATGATAACAATAATTAACCATGTAACACCTTACAATATTTAGAATAATTTAATTCCATAACTACATGAATCTGGTACTTTCTAGAACAGGCTGGAGAAATTTTCTCAGATTTGCTAGAGACAAAACCAACCTGCTTTTTTGTAAGACAGTCTAAAATCCTATCTGAAATCCCTTTTTTCGTTGTTTTCTGAACTGCAAATCATGTAACACACCCTACTGGCCTTATCCTTGCAAGTTTTACTTGATTTATTGCAGCACATGATAGTAAAATGAGTAGTACTCTCCCATGAATGTGCAGATCCATTAATTAGACATCTGCTTTTAGATGACTACCAGATGTTAGGCTATTGCACCTGGGACCAATGACAAAGAGGAAAAACACAATTGTATAAACTCTGCAACACAAATGCACACAAAAAAGATAGAATACAATTCGGGAAGAGGAAAGGGGAAAAGGGTAAAGCTTCAGCTGCCTACTAATTTCTCCTTAACAAAAAAAACAAAACAAAACAATAAATCCCCAAAATGATAGTATTTTCTTGATCTGTAGACATATGAAGGAAATGCCCACAAATTTTCCTTAAACAGTAAACAAAATGAAGAAATAGTCAGTCCTTTCTGGAGAGCTACTGTAATCAAATAAGGGATTTGCTGCTACTCTTAAACTACCTATGGGGTTACGGAGTTAAAAGAGGAAGCCAATTAAGTTCCAAGAAGAAAATCACCATCTAGAATCATTCAGAAAATCTAAGCTTGAAGGACATGAAGAATGGGCTCACTTCAGAAAACTTCCCTTGCCATGCAGACAGCTGTGCTCACCAGAAGGCGATGTGAAATGTCAAATGTACCACATTCAAAACTGGTCAACTGGAAAGGAGGAAAACCTTCTATTTCAGATATGCTGTTTAACGAAAGTACTTGGAAGCAATTCATATGAAGGAACAACTTGATTCCCACAGAAAGGTGCCATTCTCACATCAAGTGTAATTTTCACATTTTTCTCCTCCATTCGGTTCAGTTCACCTTGTTTATATTTCAAAATTCGCAATTTTTCCAGATACCATTTCTACTGCTGGCCTAAGTCTTCTAATCAACTGCAAGGACTACGGATGGTGAAATAAATTAACAACTAAGTAGAGGAATGCAGTAGACAGCAGGATAAGGATCCAAGTGTAACACCTGAGACTAAGTTTTTATGAAGTATTTTGGAATTACAGCTCTTAAAAAAAAAAACAAAAACAGATATACTCCCTCCTCCACACCTTCCCTTACTACATTTTCTATTACGTTTTCAATTTTATCTGAAAATTCTGAACCAACTTCCACCAAACCTTTTCTACCTTGATCTTGCTTGACTTTGAGGAAAACTCTTGCACCCAAACCACAAGTGAAAGAGCTGTCAAACAGCAGCATTTTTCCACCACCATAGTGCAGCTTTGGAAACTGCTATGAAACGGAACCATCAGAAATTTCCTTTTGTATCATGTAAATCCACAGTTAAATGGCTAATCAGTTCAATATACAAAAGATGCAACAACACAGTCTTAAATTACATGGATATGTAACTTAAAAGAAGAACCTGCATTCCCAGTAAATTACTCCAGGTCTCTACACTTAGAATCTGGCCTTTAGAAGAAATACATTAAATGTAGGGTCAGCCTACTGAAAGGCTATAATTTTGTGAAGCGCTATGCCAAACTGAAACTTTTCAGTATACTTAATTCCCTCCAAGAGTCAAAATAGGAAATGCTTTGTTAGTCCCTACACTAAAAATTATAAATACTAATTTAAAGATTGCACAGACTTCAAATGCCACATTTGCTGATTTAAAATGTAAGACAGCAATTAAATTCAACTTTAACTTTGCACATGTTAAAACTGTTTCCCAGAACTTTAGCAAATTAATCCTTGCTCAAACAAATACAGCAAAGACTAACACAACCTTTTTCAGAACACCAAAGGATGGCATTAGACAGTTCTTAGGCTTGTTTTTACTAAGTTTACAACAACCACATTTCTTAGTACCTTGTTTGAAGTAATGCTTCCATTGGTGTTAGACGATCCTGCAGCTGCCGGGACACCGCAGTCAGCAGTGATGCACAAGCTGTACTGCATCCTGCCAAATCTTCATCCTTTACGTAGTTCAGCAATACAAAATACCAATACACAGATCCTGCATTAAAAAAAAAATATTTCACATGAAACATAATATAAATTTTTCACTGAGAAAGCATGCTTTGAAGGATAATCAATGGAAGTGATAAATAATTATCTAATGGTTACTGAATACAGACTAGGAGGTATTCTACCCCTTCCCCTTTCTTGAGAGACTTCAATTAAGAATCATTCTGTAATCCTAAGTTTCCACAGGTACTTCTAATTCTCTTATCCACTAACACATAATTGAAGGAATAAAAGATTCCCAAGAGACACTTCCTTGCTTCTACCCACAACAATCAAAATGCTCTTGATATATTAAGGTGCTTGGCTAGGGGTTCCAATCCCATCAGAGCCAAGCCATACTCCAGATCCAGCTCTTTTTCTCCTTTCATCCTCTGGTTCTGGTTGCTGTCTCCTTAATCTATATTTGCTGGAGGCACTGCTTCCATACAAATCAGTTTTGGGAGCACAGCATGGTGGTAACTGTACAGAAACACAAATCTCAGCTTTCTGCTTTTCCTTTCCTCCCTGTGCATTCCATAACATCTGTAGCAGTGTGTTAAGTGTTTTGACCTGGGTGGTAGTACAACAAGCCTTTCGGAATGCGTATTTTTCTGCAAGACCCCTTGGTGATGCCAAGCTAGAAACAATTCAACAATGTCCTAGTGTGAAAAGCAGGCCTTGCCACCCAAAATACAAGGGTGAAGTCATCTTCCCATTCCATCTGGCACTCCAGATGCTTCAACAAGGTGCTAAGAGACCGTTACACTGCAATATAGATAAGGAAGGAATTTAATTTAGTTAAAATTTCCTTTTAGTGCAGAAGAATCAGAAATGGACTGCTAGTTGGACATCATTTGGATAGCCAAATTTCCTGGCTATCTCCTAATTCTAAAAAAATAACAGACAACCCTGACTGTAACTTATGTCAACAGAATCTGTTGCTGCTAAACACCTTGCAGAATTCTTACAAAACTTAAGCTCTTCCAAAAATGTCAGACTTCATGCTCTGGTTTAATCAAGCTGATTTGCTTAAAATTCTACCAACTGCAAATGTCTACTTCATGACCAGACCACTCCAAGGAGCGTTTTGAACTAACTGAACCATTACCTCATTCTAATTTCACAAGAGTCCAACACAACTCAACAAACAACAAATGCACCGTGTATGTTTATGACAACAAACACTGCATACATACCACCTGTGGCAGCAGCAGGCAAAAGAGGCATATTGTCGAGTAAAGCTTTTAGAAGAACTGATCCAAACCCTTGCTGACTCGGGTCACACCTGCCATTGCTACAAAAGAAAACCACAGACACTAACATTTAATGAAGTAAGAACGAAGGATGGAATCCCCTCCAGAAGATGAAACAGTAACAAACACGTATGTTCGATTCAGAATGCATGCAAGTCCCCCAAATACAAGTAAAACAGAAATAAACAAAAATAAATATATGCAAATAAATAGCACTAACCTGATGCATAGTGCAAGAAATCGTGCACATTTGTGAGCTATGCTCCGCCCAGCTTCAAAGAAGCAAACACGTATAATATCAGAGACACATTTACGTGTTTTAGAAAGCAAACTGTCATTTCCCTCCTTCGAGCTGTGGAAACAAGTTGCATACTTTAGAGAATTATATAAAACTATTTTTTTAACCAAACTGATACTGAGAAAGAGCCATGATAATTTGAACACCATTCCTGCCTTACCTGCCAGGACCATTTGAATATACTCCAGCCAACCAACAAAGTGTGTCAAGTACAAGACTCTGAGCATGTTCTGTAGTCAGACCATCCTCTGTCTTCTTGCAAAGAGTGGTGAGCAGCTTCTCATGGAACTCTGAAAACTGTAACATGGCACACCGTTGAACTCTAGGGAGGAGGGGAGGGAAAGAAAAACCAGAATTATCCAACATGGCCATTCTCCCATTAAAGTGTCTCTCCAGCTTTGTATCCCGTCCTAGAAGCAGCAAAAAAGATAAAGAATCCTAGATGAAAGCAAAAGCAGTACACAAGCATATACAATACCTTCTGTGCACATATTCCCAATTGTCCTATTTTCTGCTCACCGAAATTCCTACATTAGGGTATATCTTGTAAGCTTCTATGAAGTTTTTTCCTCCCTGTTAACTTGCCTAACAACTTCTAAACCTAAACAAACTTTCACCATCTACAGCACTCTTACCAACTGTTTGTGCATACCTCTTTGCAGCCTTGATGACCTTTTTATGCCCATTACAGTCAGTGCCACGGCTGCAGGGTGGCAACTGGTAATGCACTTCAAATACTGTATTACTTCCATCTAGGTCTGCAGCACCAAACCAGAGACTTCAACCACTACTTTGTTAGCTAAATTTGATTCTAAACTTTTTGACAAATAATCTGATTTCTGCTGTAAGAAACAAGGCAATGAGGAAATAGAAAGGGAAGATGCTTCCTTTAAAAAAATTATCTGTTTTATCAAGAAAACTTATTTACATTTGCCTTTTGAAGTCAGGCAAAAAAACCCACTCAACATATAATTTCATGCATAGTGTTATTCTACTACAACATTCACAGCATAGTGCACTCTAACTTGCAATTTACAGGATCTTCCATATAAAATAAGCTTATGAAGCAACAACTTGAAACAGTATTTTGACCTGAGCTATTTTGAAAACGAAGCTTTTTATGAGAAGTGTAACTAAAGCTAATATTTCTTCAGATTTAAAAAATACCTACTAACCTTTCCTTTGAAATTGAAGTTTTTTTAAATCTTCGAATTGTTACAGAGACTTCTTGAAGTAAGTCACAGCCTCGCAGATTATCGGATTTTCTTGAAGAAGTAGTGGCTTCAATTTTGCTAGATGGCTTTTCCTTATATTTTTGGAAAAAATAACATTCATAAATCACATTGGTTCTGGTTTATTTTTATACCTTGTTCAGTGAAATGCAAGCAGTTCACTAAAATCTCAGTGTGAGCATTGCACTAAAATTAACTATTTTTATTCACTAATTGCTTTAATATAGAGGAATAAATTATTCATGTTCTGAATTCTGTTATGCTCTAACTATTCCAATAACGTCCACAAGATGTACATCATATCATCCAATCCTACAACTACGATGATCAAGAGTAAAATACACACACACACAATCTTCGTAGAAGGATAAGGCCTATCAACTACTGAAAATACTCAAGGAAACAGAAGTTTCAAAAACAAGTGTTCAGAATGTGAAAGTGGCAGAAGAGACCTTTTCCATTAAACTTGCACAAAAGAAACAATTTAGAAATGTCGAACTCTAATTCTTGAAGGTGTCAACACAGTGTCACCTCTTTAGAAAGTAGTTTTTAATGAATCTTAATTCTGCTAACAGCTGTTTCGTTTTCAGATGACATGAATCATACCAAGTCTACAACTAACACATGAATCTTCCTTGGCTATTTATTACCTTGCCTGCTGCAACTTTTGCCAGCAATGAAGCAAGTGAATGGCCCTTGTTGGTTTGAGGTTTTAGAGGAGGTATTCTAACCACTGGTCTAATGCCACCATTGCAGATTTCTTCTGTTCCTCTGTCATTCACTGCTTTAACATGAATTAAAAATGAACGATACTTGCCACCAGCCATGCCTAGAAGTGGAGAAGAAAAAGGGATGGGGGAGAATTTGCACAGTTTAAACAGATTGCAAGTTGTAAACAGACCAGATCAACCACGTTAATTACAGCACGGTCTGAAACAGCAACGCACTATGGTGTTATACAGCAAAATTTGTCAATGTAAAAATAAGTAACAAACCTATGTCTGACTACAGAAGTATGAGATGCATTTCAGTCACACGTGCTTTATGCGAATAGCGTAATAAACTGGTTTACCTTTAACAAGCTTTGGACTTGTTAGTGTCAACATTCCAGCATGTCCTGATAGATCAAGTCCAGTAGCCAGCCATACTGGACCACAAAGTATATCTTCCTTGTGTTCCTCCAGAAATGGACACAATCTGAGGCCTTACAAAAACATGAGTAATATGGATCTGAATTAGACATAAGTATGCAAAAAAATCCAATCATTTGCATGGATTAAAAATACACCACGTCAAACTCTGATCACTAAATACATATAACTCTACACGAAAAATTACTTGAAGTTCACTATTAGATATTTTCCAGTGAAATCAGTTAGGGTAAATGACATTTTTAAAACGATTTGCAGTTGCATTATATGGATAATAGATATGTTGACTGGCTTATAAAAGCCAAAAAATACACAACTGATGAAATAAAGAAGCAATATATATAGAGCCACACCCTTCAGTACTGGGTCGTTACTGAAGCAGGACAACACTGTTTAAAAGAGAACACAATGAAAAATAAACTTAAAACAAAGACAGCTTTGTTTCTTCTATGGGGTATACAAATTATTGAAATAATCATTCACTCATCTGCTGCTCCTTTCTCAGCATGAAACACCTCTTCTGAGAACTTTTATTACCCCTTTGATCTCATCCTTTGTAACCCCTCCTGTCTTGGAGTCATAGAATCATAGAGTGGTTTGGGTTGGAAAGGACCTTTATAGTCATGCTCTAGATAAGCTGTAAAGTAAGACTGTTGAAAGGACCAGGAAAAAGAACCATAGCCCTAGAAGTGAGTCACTCCAACTGTCAAATTTTAGTCTGCAGCTCTCCTCACTCAGACCCACTCATTGCCTTTCACAGTCTAAGACATTTTGTGGAAGAGTGCTAGTTAACAAAAAAGTTATAAAAACAGGCACAGTCAGTGTGATGTGGCCTAGTTATGAATTCTTTACGTTCTGTTCCTTGTTTTCCTGGGTAACTGAAGCAATCTCTACAAAATCCAGGTATGCAAAGAAAATTTATATTTAAACTAGCCACATGAACAAAGTAAAATACTGCTGAAACAGGCTAGCAACTTCAGTTGGAAAGGTGCCATATCAATCTACTTGTTTTCTAAATTCCTGCTTGTAAGCACCAAACCTCTCTAGTAGTTTTGCACATTTTTGGTGTGTTTGTGTTAAACTTTCAACTCATACAGCAAACAGACCAGTGAGAGAAGTAACTTCGAAGACAGCCGAAAAATTAGTCTATTGTAATGTCTGAGAAATTTCTGCAGGGGAATTCAAATTTACAATTAAAAGAAGAAAAAAGCAAGCTCCTATTTTAACTGAAGTATAAGAAGATCAATAAAACTTACATTGTGGTTCCTCTACATCCATATACTGCATTTCTTCATTGAATTCCACCAGTCCTGGTTTTCCATTTCTCTCCACTTCAATGTTATGAGCTGGAGATAAAGGAAATGTGATCTGTCTATCTACTGCTGCTTCTGGAAATAAAAATATTAGCATGATTTCAAACACTGTTCAAGGCTCAGGAAAAACAGAAGTGGTAGTTTGCATAGCAAAATTATCAGCTTTCTGCCCACAGCAATATTTCTAATATAAACCCACAAATATACAAAGACATGTTTTTCATATGGATTGAAGTTGCAGCAAATAGTTAAAAAATAGTATTTCCAAATGACCTGAAAGGAGCCTGTTTTGCTTTAACACTGCCCAAATTCTTTTCCCCTAATAATCAACTGCAGATTACTCCTAAGCAACTAGATTCCAGTACCTAAAATTCGATAATTTAAACTTAAAATAACTGGATTGCTCCTGCTGAACATCAAACATTATTTTGGTAATATTTAAATACAGCCCTTTTTCCAATTAAATGGATCACATGAATTATAGATGAAGAGGACATGCCAGCAAATTAACAAGAAGCATATACAGTGAATTAACTGCCAGACCAAAACCATTAGCTCCTAACTGGAAGAATTATGCCTCTGGCCTTCCCATTACTACACACTACATATTTAACTGTTTCCAGGGCTCCTGTCATACAAAATAATGACTGAATAAACTCTGCCCTACACATCTTCCCTACATCTCTTAATCTTAAAATTTTAGTTCCTTTCTCACTCCATGGCAGGAGAGAAGGGAGGGAGGGGAGTTAATTTAATTCCAGTCTGAGGTTTTTAGACAATTCCAAGAGCCATCAAACTATCTTGAATATTACTTCTCCCTAGGATTGGAACATTTTGGTTAAGATCTATCACAGATATAAATGATCCAGCTTTGTCTTCCCTTATAATGAAATCATTAGTGTCCTATTATTTTATTCAATAGTGCATAGAAAAAAGGCAAATGTCACTAAAGACCTTTTCCAGAACTGGAGAAATTGAAAAAGGGAAGGAAACAACTGCAGTGCAGCTACACTTGGGGAAAATGTTGGTTAGTTGTGGATCTCCAATCCTACTGGATAAAAAAGACTTTGCCAAGGCTGCCTTGCAGGTGCTCTCACATTCCCCAGTCCTTTCCAGACTGCCTGACCCCCCATTCAATGCTTTCTCTACCCTGTCTGTAACAGAAAAAAGCAAATTCCAGTATATTGCATGTAAGGAAGCGAAATGTCATTTTCTGGAAGAGCTCTGTCATGTCTTCTGATCAGTATGCTGTGCTGAAAAGCATTCACAGAGAGCTCTGGCAATTTAGTTCACAGCTAAATCAAACGTCTCCAAGGAATTACCAACTCATGGAACTGTTTGCTCAGAAGTGTTTAAACTTGAAGCATTAAGGAAAAGAGTTTAGCTTTTCTTCTATTATTTTGTTCCATAGGTGAAGATTTTCAGATTAATTCTGACATCCAGACCTGCAAATGGACTGAAATCATGCTGAAAACAAAGCAGTTTCCATTCAGGAGAGAAACGTGGACAATCTGTTCTGGCTTTTTCTTTGATAGAACAAGTTTCTTCTACATGTTAAAATTAAGGTTTTACATCAAAGATTAAAAAAAAATAAGAAACTGAAAGAACACCTGTTGACTGCTGTCTTGCAGTCACAGCTAGCACTTCTGTTAAATCTAAACCATCTTGAATCCTAAAAGAACAGGCTTTTTGCAAAGAATATTAATATGCTAGCATATGTTGTTCTTGGGTAACAACCAGTTTACAGTATTTAAGGGAGCCTCTCCAGCACGTATTTTTTGTTGTTAAACACTGGGGGATGCTACAGAATGAAGTTGTGTGAAAGCATGTCAATGATCTTTAAAATGTCTGTATTTCTTTTCAAAATTTACTCCCGTTTAAGTGGGATGGTCCTACTTAGCAATTAAAAAAAAATAGGAAAAGGGGGGGGAAAAGGGGGGAAAAAGGGGGGGGAAAAGGGGCTTTTATGATCATGCTTGCTGTTCTCCTCAACACATTTTATATCCAGCAACCAATTTAATATCTGACAGCAAGATTTCTCTGAAACAGTCATTTCCCAGAAGCTTTTGAAAAAGAGGTGACCAGATAAAGATAACCAATTAATGCCTCAGTACAAGGAGGTGCTGCATGTAATACCTTCCACTCCTAGCAGACAAGGCAGCAGGATATGAAATGAACACTCTCACCACAGAAAAATCCCAATGGATGCACTTCCACATCAAAGAACTGACTTTTCAATTTATGCTACCCCCTCACAGGTTCCCTGAGAGCTAGTAAGATGCAGAGTCCAGTTAGGAGTCTTCCAAGGCAAGAGCATTCCTAACTTTGGTCTACTCAGTCAAAGCCGCAAGGAACAAAAGGTGAAATCATACTGCAGCTTTCACACAGCTTAGTTAATGAGCCAAATGATGAGAGAATTCCCAAGGAAGTCAGGGGTTTTTTTACCGCCATCAAGAAAAGCCTTGCTATTTTCTCACTGGCAAATAATTTCCTTCTGTGACTTGGAATAATTTATTATAATTTTTTTTTTACTATATCAAGAACTTAAAAGAGCACCATTTGTTTAATCAGTCAATCTCTAGGATGATTTACAATTGACAACTTGTTTTTAATGACTGTAGGATTCATGCAGTACAGAATTATAATTGAGTTTGGTCTTTTTGAGCTATGCACTTTTACTTGTATAAACGTCAAGATTTTGAAACTGTTTACCTAGTTTGTCTCCCCAATTTACATTCAAGTATGATAAGTGAAAAGAGCCCATGATACTAAGAAACAGAATAAATTAGTAAAAGTGAAATACTTACACAATTAAAAGCAATTTTTCTGATATACATCACAGAGAATAATGAGTTTGAGAAAAGAAATAATGATCTGAAAGATATCTTAAGTTTTTTTCTTACCATTGACTTTCCCTAAGCCTGGAGCTTTATTTTTCAGTAAAGTCACTTGAATCTGAGGGATGTTTGTGATGTTTGAATTCAAAACAAATTTGAAGTCCACATGTCCAACCATACAGGCTTTTGGTAGAACCAGTTCAAAGACATGCTCATCCCAGCTGTTGCTGTCAGGAAAAAAAGAAGACAATGACTCAGTGTCAGGAGAAAATTCAGATCCCACGGGCAGCATCACAGAGTCCATTCTGCATCTATGCACACTGTCTTTAACAAGAAGAAAAACTTATTTTGCATTAGTTGACATCTTCATGAATTTCTGAAGTAGAAGTCTTTCAAACGTTAAAGCTTTCAAGCTTTCAAGATAACCACATCAATTTTGTGAAGATGTTAGAAAGCGAATTGATATGACAGAGAGAAACAATGTTCAGATAAAAGCAGCAGCGGAAAGATTCCCTATTACCTTCATCGCATTATGGTTTTCATATCACTATAAATACCAGTTAATTGTTTCCTGGAAAAAAACATATGAGAATAAAAAACCAAACACAACACTAAAAGAGGATCTATCAATTAATGAAGTGTATGAAAGCATGAGTGGAAGAACCTACCTTGTAATCTCTTTTAAGTTTCCCTTATCCATTGTTTAATACTTACCAACGTCACTTTCCAGTGGTACAAAATCAACACACAGGAGACTCAAAATACTATTTTGAAATTATTTTTAAACACATTTGATAATTCATACAGGACGAAACGTGCTTCTTACCGGGTGCACATTCAGAAGCCTGTGTTGGGCAAAAGGGTGCAGCTTCCTTTTAGTAAGTCACATTTTAGTTTTGAAGACAAGTTTGGTTTACACTGGAAGTGTAAACTCGAGACAAGTACCCCTCAATGATCCATTCCATAGTTTGATACACTACGGTTTGCATAAAATAGTTCAAACCAAAGAGCAATGAAAATAAAACTAATTATGTGTCAACTGTCTTGCTTGTATACATTTTTTAAAAATAACTGAATTTCTTGATCTCCTTAATTTAGCAGTAGATATTTTTTTTAAATGCTACTTTGATATGCTTACTTAGTTGTAAAACGGAGAACACTAAGAAACTGAGTATGGTGCTATAAATATTTTTGAGACATCTTTCTAACATCTAAATAGGTATTTTAACTCCAGTAGCATGCTACACACTGAGCATTGTGCAGAAAACCATTTTAAAATAGATTACGGAATGGTGCAAATGTATTTATTTATTTATTTACAGTAATATCCCTGAAGGCCAGATCTCCTTCAGGCATATGTTAAAAGAGATTTTAGGTACAAGTAATGAAATGGCATGCCAGCTTTCCAGAGCAAGCAACACAGAAGAGCAGAGATTTTGGGAGGAACGACAGACAGAAGTGAAAGATGGACAGAAGAGAATTTGTGGTTATGATTCAAGAAGTAAGAGTGAAGAATTTTCAGCTAACTGTACAAAGAACACAGGTAAATAAAATATAATGAAAATGTACCCCATTGCTCTGGGGGAAAAACCTCTAAAACCTCTGTTAGCAACTGTAACACTAAATACCTAGAATCACTTACGCCTTTCCTCTAGCTTGGAGAACACATAATCCAGTGCCAAAAAGAGAGAGGGTTGGGGGTGGTTTTTCATGTCATGCAAAGCATGGACTAAATAAGACACTTGAAGGAGCCAGACTTCTGAAAGATTAAGTAATATTGTGCTCATCCAGTTTTAGTTAAAGATCTGGTACAAACCCAGAAATGAATAATAAACCACTCTGTCTGCAGCAGTCTTTTGTAGTCTGTGTGTTGCACACAATGCACACAGCCATAGCGAATTACAACTGTTTACTTGTCTACCCCAGAAATCTATTTTTGACAGAATTGAGCAGCAGATGCTCAATAGGCACATATGGAATAAAGAATCTCCATGCAAGTCTCATATTAATCCAGCAGTAAGGAGATTTTCTTATACCTCTGGCAACAAACCTCACAATCTAGTTCTGTGATTAGTTAACACTCCCTTTCAAGATTTTTTTTTAATATCTCATAGGTTTAAGTACATCCTTTATTCATGTGCAAAGTTCCAAAGTACCAAACAAATTAATTTACTTCCTTATTATTTTCTCAGTATCTTAGCATATCTATCCTAAATATCACTTTCCTCTGATAATCTAAAGAAAAGTCTTTTAGGAACTCTTCTGCCTTTGAAACCCTTCTAAATCTATAGCATCTTTCTGAAGAAGAACATACAATCCATACTGTGTTCTAAATGCCAATATACCATCATTCTCAGCTACAAGGTATTTTCCAACACACTTCTTCATTCCTTTTCTAGAATATCTCACCATCTGATCTACTGCAACTGAACTTTGAACTGCAAAACCATTTCTACAGGTTAAACACTGGAAAAAACATCAGTATCTAGCTCTTCCTGCTTTCATATCTTTTCAAATATGTCTCCATAAAATGGATACATCCTACATAAATTTGAGAAAAATTCAGGAAACTCACTGCTTTATCCATGTATATTAAGAATTCATGTACCTCTCTTTTAAAAGAATTAAACCCATTTAACATTTCAGTTAAATTACCACTGAGGGGACAACACTGATATTTAGATAAGTCATAAGGCAAACTAGACTCAGCTTTTCTGTTTTCTTTGTTGTACAGTCTTTTTAAAATAACAAAGTAGACTGCAATATAATGCCATTTTCTAAAATACAGTTACAGGATTATCTCTTTCTATCTATTTCAGAAACAAAAGAATTACCATATCAAATTGCATTACTCATCCATCTAACACTGTAATCCCACATTGTGATAGGTATCAGTATGAGGCACTCAAAAACGAGATCAAAGGAACCTAATTTTAACGACCAAAAAAATAATCCAGAAATCAAAAAGTTTCTTCCTGGATAACTTTTAATTAAGAGCTAACATGGCTTTCAATCTTAAGACTCTACCCTAAGAACAAAGCTACTGTAATATAATAATTTTCATCATGAGTCATATAGCAGCTGTCAAAGATTTCCAGTACTAAACCAAAACTTTTAACTTTTCCTCTTTACAACCCTGTTTTACTTAGCAGCAGCAGGCATAATTCTTTTCCTCTAATGAAACAATATTCTTAAGCTAATTTTCCATTTCTCCCCTTCCAAATAACTGCTATTACCTTCACTGCTTGCTTCCTTATAACTTCATATTGATAGCTCTTTACTTTTCAACTGTTGCTGAACACATTTGGATAATCGACTGGAAGTTATTTTGCAAGGAACCACCTCCCTTCCCCTTGCTACATACAGAATATTTGACTTGCACAAAGCAAAACCACAAGATAAAAAAGGTTTTAAAGCCTATAATACATTGCAAGTTTTTAACCATAGGTTATTAACATTTATTTAAAGCAAGTTCAGCTCCTGTTACGTGTCAGCCCGGGAGATGCCTGCATCTATTATGTGTTTTCTCACCTGGAAGGCTTCGTTATCACTTGCTATCTTTCAGTTGCTTATAGGACATCCTTTTTTTGCCCCACACGTGACCTCTAGCTCCCCGAGCACTCTTTGGTCATTTTGTTGATTTCAATCTATGGCTATTTCGAGTCTACATGACAATCCAAATGTTACACATCAGTGGAACAGATGTGTAGAAGTCTGAGCCAAAAGATCCTGTAGTGTCTTTATGCACGTCCCGTAATAAAACAAAAAAACTTCTATCTACAGTTTGTTTCTCCAAGCATCTTTCACAAAAAGCTACACAAAGCTACTCCATGTAGGTTTTAAGCAATCCTTCAAGGATACTGCAACACTGCTGCACTTGTATTTAGGAGCCCAGAGGAATTCCAAGTTCTCATGTGTAAAAAACTAAGTACTGCTACACACACCAGGTTGGTGAAATTCATTTCAATTAAAATACTGCCTAAACTTTAGTACTGCTAGGGCTCTGGAGTGGTTTAAGTGACTCCTACATAAAGATTTAACTTGAATAGACATAAATCCAGATTCTACCTTCATATTTTAAAGTAAATTACAATATGATTTCATTTAAGACAACTAGTCACACTGGCACCCACAGTTTGCATTTTCTGATTAAATAATGTACTAAAAATGTGTGTATACATAAGAAGGGTGAATCAGACTCTTACAGAAACTATCAATATCTCTAATTCTGGCAAAGGTGCTTGTCTAATTATGTAATGTAATAACCACATTTGGCAAATAAAAATACACCAATTCAAAACCTGACTTTTCAACTTGTTTCAAGGTCCACTAAAATGCCTCCGGCAATCTCACAAACACCTATAATGCAAACTACCAAATGGGGATTATAATCTTTGAAAACACATGTTCTTAAACCCGCACACTAGTTGAAAACAATTAAATTGCATGAAATCTGTGGTTGTACAGCTACACAGACTAGTTAAACAATGCACACGATTCCTTGTGCGCTGTTCCCATACGTACCTGTCTGTCTGCAGCTTCCAAGTCCGAGTGTGCTGAGCTGCATCCCCGTGGTGCTGCTGGTGCAGATGCTGAGGGTGCCGCCTTTGCTGCTGCTCCTGCTGGACTTCCACCCAGCAGGGAGGGACAGTGGCTGAAAACCGTGGTGTCAAGGTCTCAAAACGGGTCAGTTCCACCAGGGACGTCAGTGTTTCAAGGGAGAATGGCTGGTCCACCAAAAGATCAACTCCTGAATAAGTACAGAACATACATTCATCACTACATAGGTATTTTTTCCACAACATCCTTTAAAGAAGTTCAAAATACATCAGAACTGCTATAGGCAAAATGAACTACATGTCATATGAAGGTATTTTAGTTAAAAAAAGAATAATAATAAACTCCCTCCCCCCCAAAAAGCACCACCCTAAACAAACAACAAAAAACAACCACAAAAAACCCCAAACACAAGCAAACAACCATCCCAGCCTTGAAGCCAGTATCCTTTGAAGGCAGTTCACTTGGAATAAATTTTCTCAGTACTGAGAGCTCTGAGTGTGCTGTCTGGGATTCAACCAGAGGCATCAGGAATAAGTAATCAGCCAGCTATACTTTGAAGATGTAAAGCTGATTAAACATTTTTTTAATATCCCTATTGACTCAGATAAAAAAAGTTTTATATTTCATGAAAACAGACATACAGAATTACTATGCATTTTTATCACCGTTTAAAACATTACTTTGGCCCCAATTATCAATAGAGACTTGTTTTATGGTGGATTACTAGAATGTTGTGGAAGGTTCCCAATTTATAAAAGAGGGGTAAGTGAAAACCAAACATGCTTTATGTATAGCACCTAAAAGACACTGAACCTAGACAATTATTTTGTCTTCTTGTCTTTATATTTAGGCCTTGTACCAAGAAAACAAGGATATTAATTGAAGTATTGAAAACTAAAATATCCCAGGAAGCCAAACACCTAAAGGAACCATAAAGAAACCAAAAATAATCAGATTTTCTCAGAGATACAAAACCCCCAACCAACCAAAAAAGCACAAACAAAACCCAACCATCCAAACAAATAATCACAACCAACCAAAACAAAAAACCCAAACCAACCAAACTTGAGGGAAAATAAGACAAACACAATGTAGATTTTTCTAGTGTTTTGAGCATTTTCTCTTAAAATTGCATTTTGAAGGAAAAGCTTTTACTTGTGAAGAAATCATGGGTTTTAAAAGGAGAAAGTCTGCTACCTGACTACTACTGTCACCACCCGTGGTGGGGAGATAATAATACACCCACACAAATACCACCCCTCCCTGTGAAGCCTGAACGTAGAGACTATCTTGAAAAGCAATCCAGGTCGAGCTTGAGGTGAGATACTTGGACAGGTAATAAATTCACTCTCATTGCAACTATAATAATTTCTACTTTTCAAACTAGGAGGCAGGAAAATGCCAAAGAAATTAGAAATGCTTTAGAAATTGAATTTCAATAATACAGCAAAGACCTTCATTTTTTAAAGTGCCAAATGTGAACCTCATTAGCTGGATGACACTGCAATGAGAAGTGAGATCATTGCTCAAACTGTACAACAAGCCTATCTTAGAGCAGACTGGATTTTTCTGCTTCATTCTCCTTCCTCCCCCAACAGAAACAAATCCAAATTCAGAGTATTGAGAGCAACCATACACATGTAATCAACCCGTAAAACTGAAAAATGAAGGACTTAACTTTCCACTGCTGTCAAGTATACTTGGCTTCTTATAAAAATTACAAGTCTTCTATTATATTCTAACAAAGTGTAATAACAAGACAAAGATCTAGCAGCAAACTTGAAAACAGGTTTTAAACTGGTCAGGAAAACTAATATTCTTTTTTAATTCACTTTGAAAAAAAGCATTATTTTAGATTACTTCACCACAAAAACCCCTCTGCTCCTTAAAATGAAACAGTAAACTAAGAGTGCTATAAGATTAACTTATTTTCTCTTAAAACAATAAAATTTAAAATGCATTGAAGTTGCAAATTCAGGCTAGAAAATAAAATTCAAGACCTGCATTCTAGAATGCAAACAATGGTGAAAAATAAACACAAAAAGCCCACAGTATAAAGGAACAATATATGAGCAAAAGCTTCTGCTTGTTGCAGGAGTTAATTTCCCCAAACAGAAACCCTTCTCTTGAGCCGTGTCTCTGTCTGAAAAATATGCTAAGACAGAAGTGGAAGAAAATTATTTTTTTCTGTTTTTTAATATGTAAGACCAAAAGAGAAGGAACACTGATACTGTAAATGCTGGGAATGAAGGCTGATGACAATCCACACAAGTACTGACAACCTAATTACTGAAGAGATTTGCACAGTCCTAACAGTCATTCTCATACATGCCAGGAGTCCTGTACTACTGACTTTACTATCCTTAGCCTGGATAGTTCCGACTAAGAGTTCTGCACCCCCATTTGGTTTCAACAATTCCCACCCAGACCCCTCATTTCAGCTCTGGCTTTTACGACTATTAAGCTTCTCTCCAAGTTTTTAGTGGCTCAGTTTGATGCCACAGGAAAACAGTACTCACTTTATCTGATCATTATTGGGTATCTAACAACTCTTTGGAAACCATTACAGAACAAGATCAAGCAATACTACAATGTCAGAATTACACGACTACTTAAAGGAGGACCTGCAGCTTGTGGACAACCTAAAGATACAGTTACTTTGAAGTCTATACATAAATAAATTAATTTCTTATTCCAGTAAGTCATATTCAAGCCTATACTGAAGGCTGGATGGGAACGAGACAAAAAAAGGAAAATAATTCCCCTTTATAGTACTGGCAGAATTTAAAGAGTAATGATCATCTACTTGACTCGTCGGGATAGTCAGAGTTACCATTTGATTGGAAGTCACTTAAATCTGCTGATAAGCTACTATACAGGGAATGCATCCATTGAAGCACATCTATGTCCTTGACACCTATATTCTTTTTTGCTTTATTTGGCAAAAGAAGGGTGCAGAAGAAAGCCAAAGACTTTCTTCCCCTCATATAGTTACAACAGTTTATTTTCTAGTGATTTTCAAATTTCAGCAATGGCTTCTTTGGTAAAAAAGAGGATAAGCAGGAGCAATTCAGTCCTCAAAGCAACCGCCGTAATGCTGCTTACAAATAAACTTATGACAAAAAGCATCTTTTCCTTCTTTTGACTGACTCCTGTGAAATAAAATCAGGGTTAGACAAATACAGTCTGCCACACTTAAAATCACACAAAGAGATTGAAAAAAGTCAAAGTGGTTTGTTTTGGTTTTTTAAAATCAGGAACTGCTGAAGTGTTATGCTTGTGCACACCCAGTGACAGACACACAGCAACTACAGAACTCTAACTTCGGGCAGCAAAAAAATTATAAAGCAGCATGCTATTAAAATAATTGAAAATCATGTTCATATGCAACTTTCAAAAATGACAGAAGTATTTTTACTCATGATACATGTACACATGTGCAATTTACCTGTAATGCCTGGACTAGAAGGGTTAGATAAGGGCTTGGTGCCTTCTGATGACTGTTCGACACTTTTGGAAAGGGATCCATCTACAAGTATATCAGCCTCATCTATGTCATCGCAGGTCCCTCCAATCTGAAGAAAATGAAGTTCTCCACCTAAAATCATCACAGACAACAAAAGAAGAAAGTTTAGACAGGCATACAGCTAAATTCAACTCACAAGACAGGCTTGCACTTAAACTGCTATGCAATTACAACAGTATTTATGCAGGACTGGAAACCAATAAAATTGTACAGGAATAGTTCTTTTGCTTTACTACTGCTGATGTTTTTTAGGGCAAATGCAAAACAGAACTACAAAAATACTGCAGTTGCGAATGGCATCAAAGGTAAAAAATATTAGGGGGAACGGGTTTTAAAAGGCAGTTAACAAAGGAAATCTCAATAGAAACCAAAATCATAATCATTATGGTACTTTGCATAATCCAAATTATGCTTATAACAGAAAATATTCCATCATGTCAAGTGAAGGCCTACACTACCTCATCTGTACAGAGTGCATAAATTTCCTTTTAAAAGACAGTATTTGAAAATTCAAAATTAAACTAATTTCTCTGAATTCTCCTAACTAAGGAGCTCTCCACATTATTTCACCAAACCTAGAATTAAAACACTGATCAGGTAAACAAACAAAAGACCAAAGTCCAAAATTTTCAATGGATGCAATGTACTGATGGAAGCTTAAAATCATTCAAGGAATTTGCCCATTATTCACCACTACAGATACACATAGATCAATTCATAGATCAATATATTTGACAGAGACATCGTAGAACCAAAGACTGCTAAGATCATCAAGTCCAACCATTAACCCAGCACTGCCAAGTCCACCACTAAACCACGTCTCTAAATGCCACATCTGCACATCTTTTAAATACCTCCAGAGACAGTGACTCTGCCACTGCCCTGATCCAATGTTTGGCAACCCTTTCTGTGGAAACAATTTTCCTAACATCAAACCTCCCCTGGAGCAACCTGAGGCCATTTCCTCTCGTCCTGTCACTTGTTATTTTGGAGAAGAGGCCAACCCACACCTCACTACAATCTCCTTCTCCCAGGTGTTGTCCAGAACAGTAAGGATATCCCCGAGCCTCCTTTTCTCCTAAATAATCAACTCCAGCTCCCTCAGCCACTCCTCCTTCGACTTGGGCTCTAAGTCACTGAGAAGGAATGTTTAACTTTACATAAGAGTGGAAGGGTGGTGTGAGAAGAGCTGTTACCAGTTTCAGAAGTTACAAAAACTCAAATCAGTAGGATTTAAATCGAGAGGCAAATCCAAGCATAGGCCTGATGTGATTTTTCTGAAAAAATTTTAGACTGACCTTCAGCATCTGACTAACATTATGACAAATGCTGTTATGCAAAATATCCAGGTAATCTGGAACAAACAAACTTGAGAATAAAAATGTAATAAAACCCCAAGATAAAAGCAGGTATAGGTCTTGCACTGTGAGGGGTGAGGAGAGTGAAACAGAAAGTGATAGGCACAGGGAGGCACCGAGTGTGTGAGGCACAGAGAAAAGATGTGAGAAACAGAGAGAAATCATACAGGGTTTTTTTTTTTTTGAGACCTACTAAGAAAGGCCTGACAACAAATGGCTCAACAAACTCACTCTTTCATGAAGACAGACTAACAAGAGGAATATAATAGCTCAAATGACCAAAATGGTCAGAACAACTCTATGGACAGGATCAGTGCATTGTGCTGTGGGAAAACCCACCCCAAGTCTGGGTAATATTGAACAGAAGTAGTGTTCCCAGGATCTGAAGGGATGGGAGATTTTCTCATTATCTGTATTTATCTTTTTATTCTATCTTTTTAAAACGGCTCTTTCATTAAGCCATTTCTTGGTGGGTCTTTTCTAATTGAGATCCACTAAAAAGCCTGTACCTCCCCTCTCTCAGCCTCAACCCACATACCCTTGGTGCAGAACAGTACATCCCAAGGAGATCTCAAGAATGTTGGGGGGAAAAAATAGTTCTAGCAAATAACACTTACGAGTTTCCTTGAAATTAAACAGCTCATAAATAACCGATTTTCCTCAAACTTCAAAGAGAATTAGAGACATACTAGACAACAAAGACCTTGACAGCTTCATTTGGTAGTAAGTCAAACCTCAGTTTGTTTATCACTTTGTTTACCGCTCAGCAGCAAAAATGTCCTTGCCATTTTTCCCATACAAGAGAAGAGTCATAATCCCTGAATTCCTGAAAGATTCCAACACTTTTCCAAGAAAAAGTCTGTGCTAAACTGGAGATCTCACTTCCTCTTATTCATTTTGAAAAAGGTTCTGTAAAGAAGTTTACAATGAACTTCACTGGTACAGCATTAGCCTCTGCTTATGCACTTTTCCAAAACGCTGTAGATGGCTCTGCCTCTGTATCACAAAGGCGGCATTTCCTCTCACAGAACATCCAAAGACAACTTTCTGAGGATGCATGCTTTATTATTTGTTTCAATGATACCGTATTCCATATTGGACTAAAGTTCCAATAGTCAAGTGCCAGTGAAAAAAATCTGTGCAAAAATCAATGCTGCCTTTTTTTTTTTGGTGTTGCTATTATTGTTTGCAGCACTAGGCTCAAAGAATGACTCGTCCAGTGCTTTCTAATTCTAGCCAGGGAGCAAACATCTCAAGCAGCAGTTTATCTGAAGGCTTCTCTGCATCACTTTGACAGAGGCAATAAATGCTTCTGTTGCACTACCAAGAAGATAGGAAAGCTGACAGTGACTTAGTGATCACAAAAGAGACAAACTCGAAACTAGCATCATTATACTTCCCTCAAAAAACAAGTAACACAATCAAAAAATCGTTAATTTAATTCTGAACTGTATTCAAAACCTATAATTTGCATGGCTTCATGAACCTGGTGGGCAATACAAACAGAACATAAGAATGATAAATTCATTCAAAAAAATCACAGGCTTCCTTATGGCAAAACAGTTCCTGGTTCCAGGAAAGCAGCACTGGAAGAAGCTAGACAGCATGCCAGAGACTAAGGCCACTGCAGTCAAAGCCAATCTGGTGAGATGTTCCTGCACTCTAGAAGGAGTTTGGGAAGAGGGACACCATTGTCATTAGCAAATCACAGTGACATAGGTGAAAAATATCCAATTAGTTAAAAAGAATTAGAAAACAAAGCCATACGACAGGAAACTAGGCACTGATCAATTTATAGTCCCCTCCTTCTCTCGTCACTGGTTAGCTCTAAATGTGCAAGTTCAGAACACTTGAAAAATGTCATCAAGAAAGCTATCCCAAAACCTCACTTCAACACACTATTCTTGGAGACACTCCAATTTACACCACTCTTGGAGGTTTTAGCAATAAAATTCTGCCTTGACTTTGAAACAACAGAATGCAATTGAATAGACAAGCGAAAGTTACAATGCCTAGAAAGAATAATTAAAAGCCCTATTACAGGATGAAAAAAAGTCAGCTAGACAGCAGTTCTGTAAGAGAGGTTCTTGTGAGTGAGATGATGAACCTCATTCAATTTCCTTACCAAAAGTGCAAACATTCCACTGTGTATACACACAGGTGGCATGTACAGAGTTGCTTAAGGAATTCATCTGTAGGATTACTAGGCCTGGTTTTGCATATTTCATCAAGAAACCTGTGACTGACCTGATCAGATTTTTTGGGAAGGGAAAGTAAATGTTGCTTTGGTTTTTTTTTTACTTTTATAAGTTTAAAAGGATTGGAGATACTCAGCTTGAGAAAATAAATGGTTGGAGAAGGACAGCACCTAAATAAACACTGTCTTTCCCTACTTTTCTGAAGAAATCTCTTTGCCATATTCATAATGAATAGTACAACAGATACGATTCCAGTGACAAAGATGATACAGGCTAAACACTAGTGAAAAAAAATCAGCATCAAGGACAGCATGCAGCAAGAGAAATTTCATGAGTAGACTGTTAAATCTCCATGTTGCAGATGTTTGAAAATGGTGATCAGTACTCTGTTTCTGACTGGGTAAGTGTAATTGACCCTGACTTGAAAATGAGCTCTTAGCATCACTTCCAACACTAATTCTGATGTGGAAAAAACGTGACCTCTCTCCAATCGCATCAGACTCCATTACTGAAAAAGGCAGAAAATTGAAAATACTAAATTGATTCCTGAACTTCAAATACACAGTACACAGGACAGACAAAGCCTAATGACAAGGAAGAAGCAAATAAGATATCCAAACTAAATCAGAAAAAAGCTACAGAGTACGATTAGTACACTACTTACAACTTAAGAGCAAGAAAGTTGCTATAAATGAAAGGTACGAGATTTGGCGGAGTTAGTTCTCAAATGTGTCCAACTGCCATCCAGTTCTGCCAGGCTTGCAGGTAAGAAATAGTAGCATAGACAACTCACTCTGGACACACCAAAATCCAACCTGAAAAAATTCTTTTTCCAACAAAAGGGAGGAACTAAAAACCTGTTGTTATAATGTAGCACCTTTAAAATGTTATAATGTAACACACTCAAAATTTCAGATGAGGACAACACAGTAGTAAGAAACCATATCTGACCCTCCTAAACACAAGATAATAGACTTTAAATATCAAGAGAACACCCTACAGCTGTATACCTATTCAAAAACAGTACCCGCTGCCTAGAATAAAGAAATTATTTATTTTCTTACTTATTATTTTGAACATTATAAAAGCAGAGTTTAGGCCGACATATTAATGAGACAAGAGAGAACATCTGAACCCATGTATGAGAGCAGCCAAAGCACTACTAAGAGGGATATCAAATACAGAGTCTACCTGGGTCAAGAGGAAGAGAAGAAAGGAAAATACAAAGAGATTAAAGTTCACTATGTTTGCTTAACGGAACTGGAACCAAGCATATACTTGCACACTTCCCCGCAGAGGTCAAGCTCAGGTAATCCTTGCAGAAACAGGTAAGTACTTGAAGCTGACACCAAGAGGGAACATTCTCAAGTGTGACTCACAAAGATGGATGACGTCAAATGCAGGTCTAAAACATCCTTCCATAAAACCACTCCAGATCTGAAGCACCCATTCACACAGAGGTTTCTTTTTCAGTCATATCTCAGATGCAGCTATGGAAAAATATTTTATGATCTACCAATGAAAATAAGACATCAACAAGCAGGAGACACAGAAGAAAAGGCTATACTGCACTCAGAGCTTTCAGACATAAAGTACCTCTCTGCCTGCTCTGACATCCCAAGCAAGTAAACAGGAAAGAATACACTGCTCATGCCTGAATATTTTCCAACATCATCTAAGCATTTCCAATGCATGTATGTTCCAAAACTTTCATGTAACATTTTATGTCTTTGCACTACAAGCTCCTCTCTAGAAGAATAATGTCGAACACATCAGTGAATACAGTTATTCTGCTTTCAGCATATCTTTCTAATGCTGTCAGACTGCAGGCACCATCCCACACGTGGCAGTAAACCTAGAAGAGCAAAGACCCCAGTGATTTGTGAAGAAGCCAAAGACAACTGCACTTAAGAAAAAATAATAACAGAAAAAAACCCCATCTTCAGCCACCTTGCTAAGAAAGAAATTCTACCAATTTAAAGCAAAAGTTTAAAGGATGATTATGATTCAAGATAAGGAAAATCATGCAAAGCCTATTCCATATATTAAGCTATTCAAACTTACAATAAGATAGAGGATTAAAAAAGTTATATTAATAGTTGAGGTCCTTGATTTGCTTTTTCTTTCAGTGTTCCTGAATTTTATGCCTTTTATGCCTTATTTATAAACATTTCATTTCAAGTCATTCTTTGCCAAGTGTCATATTTTGGCATAAATGTTTTGACTCTGAGGCTTCAGACATACCTAAAATCAGATCCTGAAATCCAGACTTCTAATGGACATTGACCCCTAAGTATTTATGACAGCTTCAGACTTAATTTCTCAAAAGTGAGAAAAATATAACGGTGACTGAAATGTTAAAAAAGGAATAAAAATTGAAGGCCTCTAAAGGCATTTAAGCAATGAAATTAATGAACTCTAAAGTTCACGGTTGAGCAGAATATGGAAGTTCCAAATAGAGGTCTAGTGGGTGTAAAAGAAAGATACAAATAATCAGTGGATTTTTTTTTTTAAGTAAACAAGGTACTACATTCAAAAGCAGAACCTTGCAGGCTGACTTGATACCTGTAGCATACTGCGCTACAGAAGAAAAAATACCCCAAAATTTCAGTCATCTTAAGGGCAGCATGAACAAAACAAATCCAACAAAGCTATTTATAAATTACTAGATGTATATTATAATACTGATAGAGATTTACTGGGAAAGCAGAATGATGTGCTTGTCCATTACAAAGAAGATGGAAGTATTCTCCAGTCAGTAACAGAGATGGCGATTATATAGGCAGAGACAAAGTACTCCTACACAGAGAGAACAAATGCTTCCAACTCAAGAGACCTGTGTATCTTACACTCCATGCTCCAAAGAGGTTTACATAATACCAAAAGCTACAAGAATATAATTACCATCCCCACTAACACTGGGTGGAGAAGTACCATGCACAATAACAATAAGCCCTTTAACTTTTATCATGAATCTTAAAACACAAGAAAGACAAAACAGATTTGATGCAAGAAAGCAATTAATAGTAATAAAATACTGTAGGAAAAAAATCTGTTTCGAGCTCTTTTCAATGAGTTGCAGTTTGATCAGCTAAGTATAAGGTAAAAACATTATGACACGGATACGATATAAAGTTTTCAAAGGCAATTAACCTTTAGTTAGAGTTCCATTTTAACTAGGAGAAACTGTGCATTATTAAATACAGCTGCAACAGTTTAATAGATATTTCTTCAAAAGCAGTCACCAAAAGAGAACAATTTAACAAATATGAATGTTACCCATGGGAATCTGCAAACATAAATACTAGTTAGTAACTTCCAATGTTTTCATTTGTATTTAAAGAGCAAATCTAAAATGCCCACTTCTAGAAATCTTGGTAGGTGAGTGACAAACATGAAGCCTTTAAGAAAACTGAGATGTTTACAATAAACTTGACTTTATCTGTCGGAAATAAGTAAATCTGATTTAACAGCTGCTCACGGGAGGAGTTTATAATTAGTGTGACACCACCATGAAAGGAAAAAAGGTATGAATTTCAATTCTTCTAGTAAAGAGGAAGTTCAATATGATATTGGTGGAAATCTATTTGAAATGTATGAACCATCCCATCAGCTTAGCCCCTGTGAGAGCCTAAGCATTTCCACCAGAGCTGCAATCAACTGCAGCAGAACTAAATAAAACATTGGGGCATGGATGACAGGGAGAACTGTTTCCAGTGCTCTGATGTGACACGAGGAAGCTGGGAGTTGTGTGCTGGTTTAGGGACTTTTACAAAGTAGCTGTTACCTGGACTTGAGTTAAACTCTGCTCCTACCTGCCCCCTTCTCCAAAATTCCTTTGTGTTCATTTGGAAAAAAAGACTTAAGAACCCTGCATGGATAGTCTGCCTCTAAAACTTAAGATAGTAGGATCCCAATTGCAGAAAGCTGAAGCAGAACCAGTAGCATGCTACCTGAATAAAGATACACTTGAGTAAGTTATAAAGGCATTATCTTCTCTGCTCTCTTGAAGATCATCAATTACAGGCAGGAGACCTTTCATTTTTCTGAAATGTGTTTCTCTATCATAGAAATAATTACATACAAGAATTACTGCTATTTGTTTTGGACTTAAGAAAATCTGTGCCTCTACAAGAATTAGACACACACAAGAATTACTGCCATTCTAGAGATTAAAATAGACATTTAAGGTGAGAAATTAACTAGAGTTCATGCTTCTTAGACCACTAAACTGTATGTAAATTCAGAGGAATTTGAAATTTAGATTCTAAATTCTGTAATATAATCCAAACACAGTAAAATCAGTAATTTTTAAAAAATTAAACAAAAGTCTTACCTTTGGTGCACGCACATAATCTGTCTGTGCCCGAACAGTATATCACAGAGACAAACATATCTGGTTCCTCAGTGCCCTCTTTTTTAGGTGGCTCCACTTTGGCCAGAATTTCAAAGTTCGAAAGGTCTAATATTTTTACATATCCTCCCTGAGTAGTTATTACCAGGTGCCCAAGAGTAGAGATCTCAGATCTTCTCTCTCTCCCACTGCCGTTTTTAGAAGTTAATTGTATTTCCTCTACAGGCTCCTCACAGTCGTCCTCTCGATTATCCAATATATCTGGTGGGAGCAAAATCATTGAGGTAATTGTGTCTTGGGGGTCTTTGATATGCTGGATTTTTACTGGTTCCTCCTCTAGAGTAACTATTCTAGTGGCATAATTCATCTTATAAAGCACTAGGTATCCACCACTAACACTTCTCTGTTCAGGTTGAATTATTAAAGGAGTTGGTACATCTGCTGGTGACTCGTGCTGGATTACATCAATACTAGTGCCATTCACTACAGCAAGACTTGATTCTAGTTCCCCCTTCCTTCTATTACATAGTGCCGAGTTTAATTTATTTAAATTATTCAAGGCCTCTACTTGATTTATTGCACTCAGAGATTCGACAGGACAAGTCCGCAGTCCTACTAACAGATGAACTCCATCTGCACAAGGTGTGATTGAATCTACACACAGGTTCTCCTCCTCTGCAAACTTTGGCAGACGCAGGCACTGAACCAAAGTCCCAGGCTTGGGAACCATGGAGCTCCACTTGTCCGAGTCCGGAGATGTCAGGTTGGCTGCAGCATCTGCAAACTGCTGAATGTAAGTCACAGGGGGGTCCTGTAACAGCAACTGTTCCTGACTGTCCAGCTCCATTTCAATGATCTGTGGAACTGTGAAACCATCATCATGTATACTTTTACTCATAATATTGTTCATCTGTGAAAAGAGTTTTCCTGCTTTTTCATCAGATTCCTTAATGCTGTATAGCAGCAATACAGGCAAAGTCCTCCTTACCAGAGGGGAATTCAGTTCTGAATTAGTGCAGGATTCATTGTCAGTTGATCCCTGTTCCGAGACACTCTCACCTCGAGTCCTACTTAAGCCATCCAGTGATCTCTGAGAGTTACTGCTAACAGGAGAGGTAGCAGGTGATTTGTATGTTAATAGACCTCCAGCTAATAAACAAGGAAAGGGAATGTTGTGTTGTTCTAGATGCTTTTCCTTCATCTTTTCACTCTTACAGTTGGCCAAACAGGGATTTGCCCCAAGTTCTTCTAGATCTTTGACTGTGTCTTCCAGAACATTTGCAACAATTTCCCACTGAAGTTTTTCAGGTTGCTGAAGAACACTGAGAGCTGTTATATCAAGGCTGACTTCCATAGTTTCTTTCTGTGATGTATGGCCTTTAAAACAAAAATGTTTAACATAACACAAATGCTCAAAAGACAAAACAGGAATCACACTGCATATATTACAGTTTGTTGGAAAAAAAGTGTATTTCTCTACATCTCATGATATTTTCCCCCCCACTTGATCCTTACTCAAAGATGTAAACTGGATTATATAAACATGTAATATCCCCTTATATTATATATTATAGAAAATAAACATGTAATCTTCCCTCCATCAAAATTTCTGACTCAGCCTCTAAGAAAATAACACAAGAACACCATGCACAGCACTGTTCTGCTTCCATATGAAATCTTTATTCAGGAAGAGAAATACTTTATCAAAGTGCATACCCTTAGGGAAACAATCAAGACACAGGAACTCTTTCTGGCAATGCCCTGAATTTAAAGGGTTTTGTACAGCTGTAATTTGTTCCTGTTCTAATAAAGTTCTTTTATCTTGGTTTGTGTGCTTTATTGACAGCAAGATAAGCAATGCTTGTTGTCAAAAAAGACATTTATTAACCAACAAAGTGCAGTTTTTCCTTTCTCCTGTATGCAATCTCTCCACCACACAGACAGTGCCTTAAACACTAGCACTGCTTTCAAGGTAAATCCTTTTCCTTTTTTTCTAATACATACCATATGAATATAGTATCATCCGTTTTGACAGGGGTTTTTTAAAGCCTGAAAAAATTTCCCCTTTCACTTCTAAACTATTACATATAGAACCGATCAGATATAACCTACCTGTCACAGATTCCGATCTGGAATGCTCTTCACTGTCTGAATCCTCCAGTAGGTCATCACTGAAAAAAAATAATGGATGAATGATGCACCATGTACACTCTGTGTGCTTATTTTTAATTAAATTGGTAAAAATTAGTAAAAACCACGATGTGTACTAAAACAAGCCATTCCTTTTAGCCAGCATTGTTCATACATTGATGAGTTCACCACAGACACCAACAGCATAAAGACTTTTTTCCTCCATTATCAAACCATTAGACCAGATTTCTTTTTGTCTCATTCTACTATTGTACTCCTACAATTCAGGCATAAATGGAATTAAAACGAAAGCCAGTTCTCAGGAATCATTTCAAGAAAAAAAAATCATACAATCAGGACATCTAAAAATTACTATCACCATCTTCAAATTCCTCAAAATAATCCCTGCAAAGTAGAGCTGACAGACTGGTCTTCAATTCTACCAGTGTGATTTTGAAACTAGTAGAAACAAGGTATGAACAGTGTGTTGGTTTTAAAGATACTGCCAGATTCATCATTTTGTCATAAAAACAGATTCTGTTCAAGATACCTTTTCAGGAGAAATAGGCCCCTGAGTAGTTCTAAGAATACGTGAATAATTAATGCATCTGACTTTTCCAATAAAAGAAATTATTTCCTATTACAGGCTCCTTACACACAGGAAGAACAGTAATTCCTTCGCAGCTTCAGGTGTAACTACTCATAATACCAAGTCAGACCTTCAAACTTCACCAAACTGGATGCTTCTTCCTCATATCCCAGAAACAGATCTTTTTTGGGTCAAACCTGATCAACCTTCATTTCACAACATGACACAGACAATTCAATACTTTGATTCTCATCCAGCTTCCCCTTAAGTGGAGAAGTGATAGTAAATTTCATGTCGGTTAAGTGAAATGAAAGATGCTTAGTTCTGAGGAGCATGATTGCACTATCCTTTACCCAGCTCTTAAAATCAGTTTAATTCTTTGACTCTTCAGGAGTTCACAGCCCTATAGCTACAGTAAGAGTCCAGGCAGCTGTTAGGCCCCACATGCTGATGTTGCCCATGGCTTCAGAAGAGCAAGCTTCATATTCGCTCTGCACTACTGTAGATATCCCACCTAGCTTAAAACCAAAGATTTACCTCCCTGTGCATGCAGCAGTATTCTTACTTTCTTCTTAATGCTGAAGTTTAAGAAGAAACATTCAGAAAACTAGCAAGACTCCCCAAACACCTTTTGTTCTAAATTTTTCAACAGTTATTCATTCTTTTGAGCTTTGGCAATACCAGACAAGAATTCCAAGTAAGAGACTGCATGAAGCATGAGTGAAATACTACTTTTTCTCATGTCACACTTTCTAAGCACTGGCATACCCTGTAGCTTATCCAAACTCTTGCAACAGGACTAATTGTTTAGTCTGTACACGTGTACTAAAGGTATGGAAGGAAATACAAATTCCTAGCACATCCACATAGTTTATTTTCAGAATGACATAACCAGAAATTATGGAGAAGCAATCAGAGAAAACCGTGTTCCAGAAGCCCATGAGGAGCCTTTACTTTCAAAACCTGAAATGTATAAGCCATAACTGAAATGGAAAGCTAATCCAAAACTTATATTCCTTTCTCTTTTTTCTCTGCCTCTGAAACATCAGCATAGGGCAGCAACAAGATCTGCAATCTCTCTGCCAGTGGAGTATAAAAACTGGAACAGCAGGAAACTGGCTTAAAAAAACAGACATTTAGATTAGTCTTTTTCAAATGTTGAATTGCGAACAAATACAGAGTGACTAAAAGTATTATTTCTATGAAAAGAAAATTACCAATCTTTTGTTTTACAAAGCATGACTTTGCTAAATGGCATTTACCACGTACACAGCAGCATTTCATATTTCTAATTCTGTAGACTGGCATACCTGTCTCCTTCTAATTTTGGTATGTCTGAGCAGCTAGATGAATCTTCTAACCATGCTAGCGTTGGTCTCCTTGAGTCAACCCCTGAGCTCTGTTCTCCTGATAACATAAGTTGCTGCACAATAGCAGGATCATACGCATTGATTTCAAATTTTAAGTGGACCTGAGAAATAACAACAAAAAACAGAAAATGTATTTGATTTTGAATCAAGATTTGCCTAATCTGTGAAGAGTAGATGAAAAACGATTGTTTATATTGCATACCTTCATAAGTTTGGAAACATCCCATATGCAGATCTTTCCTCGTTTTGTTGCAGCAGCTAGAAAATGAGGGCAACTTCCAGATCCAAAGCAGGTTATTCTGTCAGTGCCATCTGTGCAGGGAAATTGTGCTGGACTCGTTGCCAGTGTGACTGAAAGAGGTACATTCTGAGTGTGTTCACCCTTGACAAATGGGCAGTTTGGGGAATGTCTCTCATGTTCAGACCTTTTCAGATTAAAAACAAACACAGAAAACATCGATTTCTTACTATGAAAAATACACACAGCATATACAAGCTAAGCCCTAGAAGTGAAGCTGAAACAGAACTGTTTGAACTGTATTGCAGTCAACCATACAAGAGTTCTGAAGTTACTAACAGAGCTTTCCCTGATTCTCAACATCAGACTGTATTAAAGACTTTGATCACTCAATGGTCATTCATATTCAACTGGATTAATCTACACAGTGCTCTTAATACAATTAGTCCATTAAAAAAATAATTGTTCTATAGGTAGTAGCTAATCATGTCCCCATGAAGAAAAACACAGATTAAATTAACGTACATTAAAACTCCAATGTTATGATTAACTTCAGAAGCAATGTCCTGTTTTTAGTTCTCCATCCACAATTAAAAATTCAAAACTGAAAACAGTCCTAAATGTCACACCGACCAAGAATCATGGAAAAAACCTAGTCTTGATATACAACTAAGGCAGAGACATGACAAGAGCAATTACACAGCAACAAAATGTCTCAAAAATCGTAAGTGAAAGGAGTAGACAAAAACTATGAAGATAGTATTACATGGAAGTTTCCAGCAAGTCAGGAATCCAATGTGTTCAAGAAAAGATTATAAATTACCAACTAATCAAGAAAAAAATTATATTAAGAACTCCTTAATCAGTGTAAGGTCCCCCATTTCTGTCACTATGCACAATTTTAGATGATTCAGGAAACTAGTAACGGATGCTGCAACTTCACATAAAAGGCAAGTATGTACTACATAGCCATGGCAGTTTTTGAATTTGAAAAGAGATGTGTTCTAGTCACAATCAAATAGAAGGCTCAGTTTAGATCCCTGCACAGAAGTATTGGCTGACAACTCTCAAAGAGCAATTTGAAATGAAATAGCAAATCAGAATTAAGAAATAAATCCAACTACAAATTTTTTTGTTTAGTATTACACAGAAATTTGATACAGTATATCAAATCTTTTTGTGATTTGTTCCACGGAATCATTTTGGAAACCCATTCTTGTCAATGACTTCTCCTAAACTCATCAGAAATACCATCAAGATATGTGGATTTTTGTCCTTTGAAGATTTCTAACCTCTTCAGCACAAAATTAAGTCTACTTCAAACATCATTAAACTTACCAAGGTTCATCTGTAGGCTCCCAGCACACCAAGCACACACTACAGGTAAAGCACATGGCTCTGTCATCTCCTGATGAAGCAGGCTATGAAAACAGGAAGAAACACTTGAAATTTATATAGCTATGTACTATAAAACACTTTTACCTAGGTGATCAAGTCCTTTCCTTCTAGTGACATACTAAAGCATCACATCAAACATATAAAAGGCCACAAATTATATAATACAAAGTGGCAGAACTTCACAATAAAAAAGGATACACATTACTATAGAAGAGATCCAGAACTAACATTCATGCAAGTCATTGGATGCAAACCACGGACACAGAACAGAAATGACTTTTTTTTTTCTTTGGCAAAAGTTCACAAGGTTCAAAAAATTTAGAACTGCAGCAGAATACATGCTTGGATAAACACAGGTTAAAAAATATTCCTACCAATCTCTTAGGACATAAAGTATTCTCTATCACTCCTGTGCAAAGAACAGTTGTTACTAGCTGAAGTAACTGAGGAAAAACAATCAGAATTTCCATTCTCTTAAAATTCTGCATTTTCATGACTTAATTTCAAGACATGCTTGGGAATATGCAGATGCAATTCCCACATATGAATTCCCTGCATTTCTGCTTCTGTACAAGTTTAAAAAATCATCCAAAAACTTCATCCATTTGCACCTATCAGGCTTTGCAGCTGATATAATGAGGCAGACAATATTGCTGTCAAATGATAGGCACTGCCCAGCCATCACTGTCTAAATCCATATTATAAATATTTTTTTTACAGCAGAAATAATTTCAAAAATGAAGAATGGAAATAAGCAAAAGCAGTGGAATAAAACGTTGAGGTGGTCTTTATTCACTAAGCCTAACAATTTAATGTGATCTAGGACCTCTGTTTGATACAATACCGTTGAAGTTCTACTAGGAAAGTATGGTTAGAGAACTCCAGTGCCAAGCTTATTCCTTTTTGCATTACTTGTAATATAAAAAGGATCATTTACTCAACAATCTAACAAGGAGAAAGACATTCTACATAATAACCAATTTCATCTTTATTATTGTTGTTTAACTCAGATCAATCTGATATTTAGAAAACTTTTATATGGTGAAGTTCAGAACAGTATTTTCTGTGATCTGTCCAAAAAAAAAAAAAGAAGCAAACTCAAGGCACTGAAACCCCCTGAAACTTAAAAAAAAAAAAAAAAAAGAAGAGCTGAATGCCAAAGTTTTTATGGTTTATGCATAATTGAAGGAATTCATTAAAAAAAGAGAAAAAACCCCACCAGAAAACATCACCACCTTTTTTCCTGTGCCCTCCCCCCAAGGGAACATGTACTAAGAACAACTCAATCTTTTACCTGGTGATAGAATCCAGCTTGAGCCATAGGATCTGGCTGTGCCCACCGATAACCCACATGAGGCCATGAAGTGAATGTCTCCCGTCTGTTAGCTTCACTATACATCAAAGACCTAGAAATGTGAAAAACTCCACATTACCCAAATGCCACTTAAAATTCAAAACCTAAATTGCTTATGAGATACTTTCAGTGCTTTAGTAACCATTAAAATTGCACAAATAGTTAGCTATGACTTACATATAAAATTATAATTAACTATTACATGAAAGTTACAAACTTCCCTCACTTGGGTGCCCAAAGTACCCAAAAATGAAAAGCCGTACAACAACCTACAGGCCTTAAAAGCAGGATTAATAAAATAAGCTTCCAGGTAGCCTATTTGATCTATCTGCAGAAAAGCATCAGATACCCAAAGCTATTCTGCATCTAAGGCAGGTGGAGAATCTAGACCAAAAGAACTGCAAGAGAGTTGGATTTTTTTTTAACATGACAACTACTGCAAAAAATTGGGGTTCTTAGTTAAACAGATACGAATATGCAGATTTAAAAATACTCTAAAGCAATATTCTAGGCTTAATTGAATACATGGTACAAACACCCCCCCCAGTCATCACTCACTACATACTACAATACTTATAAATTTTAAACTACTGAGTCCCAAAATATGAACCCCTCTGCAACTCAACAGTTACAGAGCAAAGAAGTTCCTCTCTTTTCCACCTTCACTCAGTGCATGTTGCACATCTGCAACAGTACATGAGAAATGAGTACCAGTTTTTCTTTTCCCTTGACAGGATTTTGTTCTCCCAAGAACTCGTGCTGTTAGATGGAAAAGTGACTTATTTCCTGTTTCTGCTCTTCAGTTCCAGGAGATTTTATAAAGGAATGGAAATATTAAACATTTCCTGCCAAGGAAGTAATCTATTCTAGCAACACCCACATAAGAGCTATCTTAACTTGACATTATACAAGCTCAAAGAGACAGATCTTGGGAGAGCTCTAATCAAAATACAATATGGTGAGGTACAGGTAGAACCTGAAGGCTTGGGCAGGGGAAGTTAAGAGATGAAATCAAATTGATTAAATTATTTGAGAAATGACAGTACACTTGCAAAATTATATTTGTACAGACACTCTCAAGAAAGAATTAATTTACAGACTTAGAAGATTTACCAGTATCTAACTAGTTTCAGCTTACAAAGGTTAAAATAATGTATTACTTGCTTGTGTATACATCACCACTTGGATCAGAAAGAGATGAAGCAACCATCTGAGCTAAAATGTTCTCTGACCCCAAACACATACCAGGTGACTAGAGAGTTCAAAACTAGCATGTATATCCTCTGCAAAGGTAACTTCCTAAACTTTTAAACCATAAAACATAGGAATGCCTCTTTCTTGTATGAAGAAAAAGGAATTGACTTCAGGATACAGTGTAGTATGTATTTAATGCTGCAGTTATTACCTTTCTAAAGCATAGGCTGGGATTAAGAGCAAAGTGAATTCAATTTGCCTGGCAATAAAGTTGAAACCCAGACAGTCTTGTGGCATCCATAAAGGCTTTGCTAAGTTCAGTAATATGTATGGCACAGCATGCATTAAACAGTTAGTCAGCTGTATGTGTAAGACCAACAAAGCACAAATAGGACTAACTCTTCGGCAAGTAAGTTAAAGCCATCTAAGAGCTTATTCTGATACAACTAAGGGGTCAAATAATCACTTATTTTGTCTTAATATACCTGTCCACAGATCGCCCAGGTCCCACACCAAGCTCTGGCCGTGCGCTGGGTAAGAGGTAAGATAACCTATCCATCACAGAGGACGCTACAGGTAAGGCAGCAATATTTTGATTTATCTTCTTGAGTTCATTTACAATGGCACTGGCGACAGACTTCAAAACATGATGAGGAAGGTGGAACGTAACTGTTGCCCACTAAATAAGAAAAAAAGTGTTTATGTTTTAAAATTTTAACAGCTGAACAACAAACAGATCACAGAAGTGTCAAAACCAAACACATCATATCAAGAAATACAACAACAACAGACACACAAAAGCAACACGTACATAACACAAGGAAAGTCAGCAACTTCAAATTTTAAGCTCAGTTGGGTTTATTAGCTGACTTTATCAGCAAGAAACTAACCTTGTTTATTCTCTTATGAACTGAAACTTCACATAGAAAACTAAGGAGCAGATAATATATTCCACTGTCTTCAAACAAAATCCACCACACTGAGTCACAGATTTTGTATGTTTCAATGGTAGACACACAAATTAGACTTGGGAATCCATGTTAGACAGTACAGAGACAAATTCTTACCTTTGCAACTTTATGATTTGCTGCTGTTTCATGTGAGGTATTTTTTAAGCCATCCTTCAGTTGTGTGATGAACAAATCATATCCCTCTGTGCTAGAAACATCTACTTTTTCTATGCAAGCAGATAACAGCTGCTGAGCCTAAAATGCAGATGTGCAAGCAAAGTTAGCATCCACAGTGAATAACTACAACAGGAATTATGCCTGTTTCATCCCTCCAGGGAATGTCCTATGCCATATCCTACTTTATCATATATATATTCCCATAAAAGATCCAGAGCTGAGTAAGATGTTTCAAATTCATAGGCCAACCAATAGATAAACTTCAGCAATGGTAACAGTACTTACTACAAATTCCCTCAAGGGCAGTATTACCAAATGTTAAACAAGTCAGTCATGTAAGTTAAAACTGAAGATCTATTAAAGCAAGCAATGAGGACACATCTATTGCCCAATGCTTTCTCTTCAAAAGGATTCACTCAGCTTTAAGGACAAAAAGTGAGAGCAAGAACAAAACTCTTGACATTTTCTGAGTAGCTTTGTATCTTCGAAAAGGTAGATAATGATGAGTACAACAACACTACAGCAAAACTAGAAATAAATTATTTATAATGCTAATACAATGAAGCTGAAAAATGAGGCAAAAAAAATCCTAGGCTAGTTTAGAAATTAGTTCTTAAAACTCAGAAATAATGCAGCTAGAAAAGAATGCTGTAAGCATCCATTTATAGACTTTTTCTTCCAAGTCTCATCTGTTTCAAGGTTATCCTACTGTCTGCTAACTTCATGTTGACAGGTAATGCTTAATGTACAAGGCACAGGGTATTCTAAATCTGCTGTTAGGTGGGTTAACATCTGAAAAATATTATAGGAATTCTTTCAAGTTACAAACACAGGGAAATATTTCCCAAGGACAGTGGTCAGACAGTCCTTTAAACAACCACAAACTGCTCAAAACAGAATGGACCAAATGGTCCCTTGGTTATGTCCTTGGGAAATTCAGGGGAAGAAAGGCTAAAATAAAGCAAACCAGTCCCCTAGCTAAGGCTGTATCAGAAGAACAGTGGACAAACTTTGCAAGCTCCTAAATTTTAGTGTTCTACATGGAACTCAAAACAGCCTAGAGGTTGCTTCACAGCTTGTTAATACTGACAATTAGAAATGCATAAAGGTGCACTGTACTACCAGCAGATCAAGACTAAAATTAAGTGCAAAAATTTGCAAAAAAAGTTCTAGAGACAAACAAAACCTAAACACCCTTCCTTGGATAAAAGTTCTTGACCTTTCTGTGTGAAAGAGGTGGACAGATGTTTGTATGAAATTTGCTTAATATTTACTAAATTTTTCCAAGGTCTGGGTTACCGCCTCTTTAAAATTAAAAGTAAGAACTTAAGACGGATAATGTTGTCTCCTACCTCACCGATCTGGTGATGAGCCTCCCAAAGGTATTCCTACTGAACTCCAAATTCTTTTTCTACGGGAAGGATCTTTACAAAGAAGTGCTGTAAATAAGTGCTGTAAGTGCTGTAAACTCTTCAGAACCAAAGAATCTTTGTGCCAAAAAACTGACACAAACTTATAGGTTGTATTGAACCATGTGAGACTGCAAGCCTGACACAGCAGACCTCATGAAAGGAAATCCTGACTTCTGACACTTTCTTAACGCTCAGCCACACATACCAAGATTCTTTAGCAACCCACAAAGGGTGTAGAAGTGATGCCAGTGGGCAGCAAGCCTGAGGAACCTGGGAAGCTCTCTTCGGAGACCTCTGTGAAACATTTTATTGCTGTTACTCCTACTCAAGTTGCGTAGTTAAAAACCTCACATATAACACACATTCTTGATTCACAGTAAGCACCTGTTATTCAATACTTCAGCAGCACATAAATAATTTACATCAATGCTGAGGATAAACAAATGCAACAAAATCCTAGGCATTACACTCTAAGCAGAAATATCTACATTAGCTTCTCTTAAAGTGATACTAAATGCTCAAACCACGAAGCACTGTGTTACAGCTGATCCAAACATAAAAGGGAAGCCAGGTTTGCACAGAAAAAAGTCTTTTGTTAGGCCAGCTGACCTTGCTAGAAAACTTAGATTCCAGCACTAATTCTTCACATGAAGAAACACTGTATTACCTGATTTTGTCTTTCTTTCCCTGAAACAACAACAACAAAATAATCAGGGATACCTAACAGCCCAGACTGACTCCTAGAAGTGCATATAGATTCCATACACAATACTGACAAAGGTGGGGAAGTGAGTCCTTATCTGTGGTCACTAAAAAGTTCTTTCATCTGAAATAATTTGGTGTTGAGGCATGCTCTCATATTTGTTTGAGATACAGGTAACTGTGAAAAGCTAAGGCCCTATGACAGCTAATAACTAAGAAACTTTTCCATTACATGGTGTTCATATCACCCTAGAAACCCAGAGTCAAATGTCTGGTTTCAGTATTTCTGACACAGTTATTTACATACCTCTATTTGTTCCCCCTCCTCCACATCTTACCTCTGTAACCGGCAACTCAAGCTGAACCACGTCATCTTGTTTTGAAACAGGCGTTTGCAGAGCTGTGTCTAACAGTAAGATGCCATTGAGATCTTTCCTACATCCTACTGCGTAATCATCCACAAAGATCACTTTATCCACAGCAGAAATATACTGACATTTCACCCGTCCACCTGGTTTAGCTATAAAAGGAAAGACAAAATGCAAGATCTAATTATAAAAATGCTTTTATAGCAAAGACTTCTAATTTCTTTTTTGGAAGTAATGTAACACTTTGGCAAAATCTTTACTTCTTGAGATGATCAAAACCTAGCATTTTAGCTACCACAATTTTCACCAAACTTTTATATTTCCTACATAAAAAACAAACTACAAAAATCTGTGCATCCCATCAATAACTACAACCTTTTTTTTCCTCGAGTAGAAGCCATTAATTGGTCCTCCGCCTACCAGGAGACCTAAACTAGCATTTTCAAGCTTAATGCAGATGCCTGGTGTACTTGACACTAGCTGACAGTCAATAACAAGAACTAAATTGTACAAGTCAGCATGAACACTGAGACAAAATTGCTAAATTACCATTAAGGCTTATAAACACCACCTCATCAAGCAAAACAATACTTACACTTCTCAAAACTAAGTACAGCATGTAACATGTACCAATGCGGTATGTGTTCCTTGAGACACTACAGCAGCTCATTTCTGCTCAGTGCTGCACATGTGATGTCAGTAACAGGTTTGAAAAGTTTGGTGAAGGTAGAAGAAGACTGTCAGCAGATAAATAAGGAAAGGCTGTGGTAATGGATATTATTCCCTAAAATGTTTAATGTTACTCAACACTATTACATGTCTAAAGCTGGCTGGACTGCAGAACTAAATGTAATCCATGTAAAATGCTACCTGCATAGAAGGCAAACTGCTTTCTATCACAGAGAGCATAAGCTGCCACTCCAGAAGCAGACTGTGTGTGTTATAAATATAGGGACACGTTCTCCAACAGCAGCTGAAAATGCTGGATCGTCAACATAGATGTCTTCCTGTTATACAGGAATAGGAGTTTCGTTAAATTTTGCATTAGTCATGTCCTGTCCATGTTCTCCTCTTTCCTCAGACACTGGATACTGTTTTTATTATAAATAATTTTAAAAATCACCATTTTGGTAGCTAGCATACAGTAAAACATCCAGGTAAGGACAGCTACATAATTCTGTCATCTTCACACTTTGATAGAGTTAAATGGAAATTAAAACTTCCGGAAACACAGGGCACATGAATCTGACCACATTACATTTGTGGTATCCCCTCTTTGAAAATGCAGGTCAAGAACAGTTGTCAGCTGCCCTTCTCACCAAAATTCTGGAATGACTCATATACTCGCAAAACAAAGGACATATGCCCTTGCCTGCATTAAGTATACTGCAATTGCAATCATTGATACAGCAGTCAGAAACACTTTGAGAGTCTGGAATCACTTGATAGTTCTGAAGTCTTTGGTCCTTGCTCACCAAAAAAGCTTTCTCTGAATGGCAAATGAACTAATTTCAAACTGCGTTTTTGCCAATACACTGGAGTTCCTCACACAAGACTTTCTACAGCCAACGCAGCTGCAGGCAAGGAAGTAAATCATTCTACGGGAAAGGAACAGTTTTGACAAAAATTCAAATACTTGTTTTAACATCTTTAAAAGTATAAGCGTAAACAATGTACTGGAAACTACTATGCAAATAAACTGAACCATACCTGATGCACTAGACTAGAAATCTCAGTATGATGGTGTTTGCAGACTGTCCAGAGTGATCCAAGTGTTGGATCACTAGAGGAGACTTTCTTTAGCCCATCACTTCTCTCCTTCTCCCTCCCAGGGAAAATGGGAAAAGCAGCTCACCCTTTCTGGCAGTGCCAACACCATGAACACTTTCTTTTGCACTTTCCTTATTTCCTGTCAAGCAGAGGAGTACGCTCATGCCCTTTGACTAGGAGTTCAGCAGTCTGTAGGAGCCCCAGTCATTGTAGCTTTCCAGGCTAGACCATTCTTATTTTATCACTTCTGTAGTGATATTAATGAAATCTCATGTCTAAAGCAGCAAACAGCTAATATCCTCTGAGTAAATGGTTCAAATCTTCAGCAGCTGATGAAGATTACTAACGAGGCAGATAACATAGTATTTCTGCTCCATTACAAAACAAAATAAGAAGTTATAACTACAGAACAAGAAATATATTGCCTATCAGCTGTGATTTTCCCTGTGCTGGCTAATATTCTGGTTGGTTACACTGACAGAAAGACTGGCCAAATAATCTCTACTAAGTTATTTACAGTTGCTGTTTTTATTTTATTTGAAGCACATAAAAATAAAACAAACTCCCTTAGCCTAAGTTGATGGAGCTTCAAGGAAATGATTTGATCAATATTTAATATTGTTCCAAAGCCCAGAGAAACACATTCTGTAACTGACTAGTTTACACTGAATAGCCTCTGAGTTGCTGAGAAGCTTTTTTGCAAACGGGAGTTTAATTTTAAAAGTACACAAAACACAGTTCAAGATGATTCTAATACTAGTCACATACTAAGAGTCTACATATGGCTGACCATATGACTATTACAATAGATTAGAACCGGGAAACCAAAAAATTTAGAAATCACCACTACAGAAGTCGTAACCTAGAAACTACGCCTAGAAAAGTGAAATCATCCTCAAAGCATTGTTAGAAGTGTCCTTTCTAACTCAGGATCAATATTTTACAATCTGCCAAAGGACTCTGCCAATAGCCTTTGAAAAACATACTGGTGCCACTCTAACATTATGTCCTGCCTGTCCAGCCTAAGTTTACTAGCAATAAAGAGTGATCTGCATCTTCACAAACCACAGCTCAAAAGTTTCATGTAAAATCACTAAATTACTTAAGGCAGATCATCGATACCCAACTGTTACTCTCATTTTAGCCCCAATTTCTTCAGCTGTAATTTATTTTGGGTAGTAGGAGAAAAAACAGTCATTCTGATGATTCTGCTTTTCAGTCTTGGCACAAGTGAATCACAGCTTCTCCCAGTATCTACAGCCTATCTGCCTAGGATTAAAACCAAAACAACTCACAAAGAAGTCATTAAACCTTTCGTCAGTTCCTACGAGGAAACCTGGCAGGCTGCTACCATGCTAGAAGTGCAAACCCAATAGCACATTACATTACAGTACGACATCTGTCACAACATTAGAACTAGCAACTTAAAAACTTAAAATAAAAGCAAACAAATCAGATTACAGAAATCAAAAACCTCAGAAAAGGAACATTTCACCTCCATCTTCTTTGTTTCAAAGAACAGAGAACAGAGACCAGCAATTTCCTGTAATCGAAATCTGACCTATGAGAGTATTACAGAAAACCAACTTGTTTGGGGAATTCGTAACAGTCTAAGAAGCTTCTTAATGCCCCCTTGCCTGTGGGCATTAAGATGAACCAAACCAATTAGAGAATTAGCCTTGCATTTCAAGAAGTAGAACAATGAAAAAGTTTGTCTCCATCTCTCTGCTAAAGATAGATTCAGCCTCAAAGCTACAGAGCTTAAGAGAACTGGCTGTCACCTGAATATGCTTCGCCACCATCATGAAGAGATATAGATTAATGCTGGCAGTAACACCTTTATCTTTTGTGATACTGAAAAAAAGTTAAGGCACCTAGAAAACTGCTAGCCAGTAATGGTACTAAACCATATTAAAGTCAGTAGTTTTCTTGACAAGAAGCTCCCAATACACAGCAAAAAAGCTCCTCCAATAGGTTCTAAACTACAGTAAACTAACACTTACCTGCAGCTATAAAGTGAGAGTGGTAAATACGTGCATCAAAACACTAATTCCATAATGCAAAGATCCAAGTCCAATCAACTATCTAAAGGAACATTCATAACTTTGATCTATGGATGTCTAGATCTAGATCTTCAAATTAAGAATTAAAGTAACATTTTTGGAGAAACAGAAATTTCATCAGCCCAAGAGAACACATACATTATGTGCACCAGCATCAGTTTCTGCGTTTTCAATTTAAACTAAAATATCCCAACAATATCTCAGTACTCATTTCAAAATACTGCAAGCATCAGAAAAATAAATGAATGAAGTTTCAGGAGATCAAAAGCTCCATCTATTCAGTTTATTTTGTACCACAACATTTGAGCATCAAGCTACTTAAAGAGAATCCATATCTCAAGAAAAGGCCATGTTAGTGAACAGCAAAACTCTCCTTTCCATTTGAGACAAAAACACTTCCTGCTAGAACCTCACTCAGCTACTTCTCACACACTTTTCACATGTACCTGGGATTAAAATAACCTTAGGTATCAGTTGTCCTCATCTGCTACAAGGCAGGTGCCTTTCCTATTGCTACCACTTCATGTAATCATAAAACCAACTGAAAGTTAGCAAGTGTAACACCTAATTATATGCTAGCTAAGCAACACATCTGCCAAGGCAAGTATCGGAACACTTGCAGTTTGAGGAAGTTCTGCAATACAAATTAAAAAAAAGAAAACCCTGTCCTAAAGTTCAACTTGCTGTCTTAACTTGCTGTATTTGCAGGAATCTATTTTGAACTAATACTACAGAAAATCAGAACTATGAACGACCTGCAAAGGGTTCACACAAAAGAGGATAAAGATCAAATCACTGCAAGTCTAGTCTAAAAATAAAGTTGTCTCCAAATTATTTCACATCAGTGGCTCCCAAATGAAACAAAGACATGGTGGTTATGAGCACTTGGGAACACCATAACAAGAAGCTGTCTAAGGCATGGCCAAATCAGGCCGTGACTGCTCCTAATTACTGAATTTATCAGTTAGAGATTCTCCCTGGTTCCTCCTCTTCTCTTCCTCATGTACATCCCCCTTGGATACTTCAGGAATGTAGTTTTATCTTCCAGGTCCAGGCCCAGCCCCTTATTTCCACTAAACATCACCTCACCAAAGCATTCTGCTGCCATCACAAAGGCACTCCATGAGCTCCTTGTTTCCCCAAAACAAAAATATGCTCAAACTTGAGGAAAGGATAGAAAGGAAATTATTAGACGAACACAAGTTCAAGTTCCTATTTTAGACAATAATTTAGGTAAATAGCTTAAACCAGGTATATACAAGCAACATTTCTCTTTTAGATTTCACTATATACATACACCTTCATCTACTCCATCAGCTGGAAGAGCTGTCCAAAATGACTGAATAAAGAAAAAACACACTAGAGCTCAAGCAGGAAAGAAAATTAGAAGTGTTCTCCAAACAGCAAGAATACTGAAGAGAAAAAATGTTCTCCAAACAGCAAGAATACTGAAGGAGACAAATACCCAGCTTCACAAGTGCCTTCAAACTCACTTATTTGCCAAAACCGGATTTAGTTAATGAAAAACAAGACATGTGATCTAAAGTTTATCTTTTCCTTTAGCAACAGAGTTGCTTCAGTATCGGTTTCATTATACGATTGCTGGTTTTAATAATCCTTATTAATAGGAAGATGTGTTATCTGGGCCAAAGCACTGGAGACTGCCACACGAATATTAACTAGATGTGTCTGCTCAAGCAACTACTAACAGAAACTAACACTAACACTTAAAAGGTTTCAGAACATAAACAAAACCCCACTGAGATCACGACAGTTCATATCTCACTTGCTTTGCAGACACAGAGTCCTCTCCCACTCTACAGACTCAAAATGAGAGTGAATCAGCAGGCAGACGCTGGTGAGCTCTTTGTACCCATGCTCTTTGCGTGGTTTCAGATCTCCATGTATCTGACATCACTGCCACCTTGTATGTACAGAACACAACTGCTCACAGAGCTTTACGCCGTTATCCTAAGAACAAATTAGGAAAGATTTCACAAGGTATTCTAGAATCCTTCCTGCACGCCCTGGTAAACTGTGAAAATCTAACTCCCTACAATTCTTCTGCAAACACCGCACAAAGAGCACATTATTCTTCAAAATTTTTTAAAAGTGAAAAATGATAAAAAAATTTCAGAAAAGTTGTCTTTCAAAAAGCGCAGACAGACAGATTACACAGCTTCCACCCAGAATCAGACACAGGCAAGGAACACCTCACAGCTCAGTAGCAGGAAGTTCCCGTTCTTCAAGTGCTTGTCCCATCACAGCATTTCACAACAAAGAAACTTTGCCAGATGAAATTTTACTACCAGTTCCTCTTTTGGTCCCTGAAGTGGCATCTGAGTTCACCTATTATGTATCCTGCAGTCACCGCAACAGGAGAAAACATCTCCACATATGGCACTTTTTGAACTCCCAAGACTGTCTGGCAGGAAATGGTTTAGCTTCTCCCCCTTCCAAGCCCCAGTATTGTAAGGAGATTCCAAGACATCATACTGGGAGAAGCAGCAAGTTCTCAAAAGCAGATGGGTGGGTTGTAAGACAAGTGAAAAACTGGCTACATTGTCATGTGCAAAGTTAGTCGTTAACACCTAGCTGGCAGCCAGTTATGAGTGGAATTCAACAAAGCTCGATACATGGTTCACTACCTTCATCAATGGCTTGGATGGTGGGACAGGCTGCACCTTTATTTAGACTGTGGGTGACACCAGTGGGAGATGACTGAGGGCAACTGATGCATTAAATGGCAGGGCTGCCTTTTACAAGGATCTCAAAAAGACAGAGGAATGACTTAACACAAATCTCCTGATGTTCAGTGAAGACAAATGCAAAGTGCAACACCCAGAATGGAGTCTAACCCCATACATCTAGAGAAGATGGGGACCAATTGTCTGGGTGGAAACCCAACAGAAAGAACCTGGGGATGCTGATGGACAGGGGGAACAAGAGACAGCAATGCATTCTCTCAGCAACAAACTGTTACCATAGAGGGGACCACAGGAAAAGATCAGTCTCCTCTAACCAGCAATAAGCCCACATCCAGAATACCACTTCCATCTTTGCTCCTCCACCTGAGATATCAGCACATACATGACAGTCCCATGAAGCGGGGTACTAAGAAGTTAGAGGGCTGGAGCATATGACAAGTGGGGAAAAGACTGAGATAACTGGGCTCATTTAGTCTGCAGAAAAAAAGGTTTAGGAGAAAATCAAAGCAGTCTTCCATTACTGCAGCAGTGGTTCAAAAGCTATTTTAGACTGCTGAGTTACTACCTATCTTTCTCTTTTGGACATTACTTTAAAAAAAAAAGTACTGAACAGAGAAGCAGGCATAGTGGATCAGAGGAAAATGCTCATAACCACACATTTTGTCCAAGACAGTGGTCTAAACCAAGTGGTTAGTGAAGGGCTCAAGAAAGGTAACCTACACAATGGTTCTTTCCTTTAACACTCTCAGCCCCAGCCAATTTGTGCTTAGGGACCTTCTGAGCCAAAAGGGATTTTGGTTATTATGGTGAGCTTTGATAAGCTTTTCTTCGATCACTTTGTCACACATTGTTGTAATTCCACTAACAAATAGCATCCACAATGCCCTGTAGCCAGGACCTCCATATTTTACTATTTCGCATAATTACTTCTTTGGATGCCCTCAGCTCCTGTACTTGAATAATCAACTCCCAATTTTCATTATTCACATGCTCTTACTCTCTTACCTCCCCATTCCAAATCATCCCCATCAACTTTTTCAGACTGAGTACTGTTTCACTTACATAAAACATTCCACACCTTAAGTTTCTAGTTCTGTTACACGCTTTTTGAGACAGAAATACAGCATATATAGAGACAATGAAATGGACTTATATTATTAGCCGAGTTCTTGACAACTTCTCTAGCATTTGCTTATATGGTAACTACTGAGCATTAAGCTGGTTTTCATATTCCTAGCACAACTCCAAGATCTCATTCTGGCATTATGAGTTAGTTCAGATCCCAGTACACCAGGCTACAACTGTACTAAATTCTTATGACTATTTCAAGTTTATTAAATGCATTCTCACATTCTCCTAATAACTACTTCTACACAGGGAAGCTGAAGTAGAACAGACTATATTCATGCACATTTAATTTATATTCAAAAGAGAAACTATTCCTTAGGATGCCTTTTCAAATTCTTCAGAGAAACTGGCAAAATTAAAAGACCTTGTATATTTTAAACACTTATTTGCAGCATAAGAGTATTTCAACATGGTGATCATTTAAGTTAAACCTGAGTTCTGTCACTAAAGAGGGACATTCAGAAAAGCTACCTTAAGCCTGGCCTTGCCAGGTGCTTTCTGCAGGTACTGGGAAGCAGGTTCCTCCACAGATTCAGAATAAGGACTTTTCCTTTATCATTATGGCATGGGTAGGGAACCTGAGATTATTTATTGAAAAATGCTGGTCTTACAACTTCTGACTCACAAATGCTATAGGAAACTGAACAGGAAAAATCCACTTTTAAAAAAAGTTTATCAAGCAGTGCTACATGTCCTTTACATCACAACATAAATAGGATCCTGCAGAAGACAGGTCAGCTAAGTCTACCACAGCATTTCTCCACATTAACCACAGTGTCTTCTTACCGTCCAGTTGAACACTATTTCCAGTCTTCACTGCCATCTTCACAGCTTCCTTCTTCCCCAATCCTTTCCCCATTGTCATTCAGGCACCCCATCATAGTTCTCAGTCCCATCCTTCACCCTCCCAGCTCTTCCTTTCAATACAGAGTTTTTCACAAATCTTTGTAGCCTGTTGCCCAATAAACAGAGTTTACCAAAACTGTTTTTGCCAAATGCAATGATGAGATCCTGATTGCTTCATGCTCAGTCAGATCAGGGAAGTGCAGTGGATCAAACAGCTTTCCCTTCCCAAACTGTACATGGGACTGAAGAACTGCTGACAGGACTGTATGCTATGCAAGCCTTCATTAAGCAGCACTTGTGATTGGATATATTTTCACTAAAGCTACCAATTTTTGAGACACCTTAAGCAAATTCCCTCTTGAGTTACACACTAAAAAGTTACCAATACTCACTGAATGGCTCTAGAAAATACCTCAAGAAAATTTTAAACACAATAATGTTTACATTGATGTGACAGATTAAGTTATTATTTCCATAATTTTACACACTTTAACTTGTTATGCACAATGTATATTGTCTATCATCCTTATCTGTGGGGTGCTCTTTCCCCAACATGCACAGGAATCTTCAAAATAAATGTTCTGCAGACTTCCTGTCTACTTTTTCACTAGCAGTGTACACAGAGTCCTTACCAAACCTCAACACTCTTCCCAAAGACAAGGCAGCAAAGGACTTGCAAGTGTTAGTATTCATGTGTACTTCACAAATGAAAGAACTCAGGGCAATAGCTGCTCTTTCTTGAAACCTCTACTCGGTGACAAGCACTCATCTGGTGACTGCAAGCAGTCGGTGCAATTAAGAGAGCATTAACTATTTAAAGGACAGCTTTTTAACAGCAGAAAGCAATACTGTGGCATCACTTAAGAACCATCAGGAAAGCGAACTGACCCATGTGTAAATTTTTTATTCGCAAATTTTTAAAAAATTGTGAGAAGTTACTGATCCCACTGGAACAGACAACACGCCACAAGCTATCTTGCAACATGACCTGGGACAGTCTGATACACTCAAAGGTCGTCCATGAGTCCACATGATTGCAAGCCTTATCTCCATCTTCAAGACAGCCTAAGAAACAATTTTTGAAATATGTCACACTGTTCAGGGAAAATTAAAGAATTCTTGTAAAGCAAGGATGGACAACTTTGTATCCTTATTTAAAAGTAACTTGGAAAGAAAACCTGAAATAACAGGTCAACACCATACAAAAAAAATCAGAACTAATCGTTATTAAAAAAGAATTAAAGTGAATCTTCATCTAGGACAGATTTTTCTTATATTCTGTCTTAAAAATTTTAGATGTTCTACCTCACTTAAGTTATGGATACCAGTGCAACAACAACCATAAAAACATAGTTATAAACAATGTAACTAAAGACTCAGAAAGTGGTTCTACTGGGCCAGCTAACATTATGGTGGGCTGCCAGAAAGGACCAACTAACTATAGGACAAGAGAGTATGCTAGATCCAAACCACTCATCACCAGGATGTTCAGAACAGCAAAAAGACCAGGCTTTTAAAGATCACTAGGCTGGGCAATCAGCAAAAGCCTTCTCCATGTTGTCATTATTTCAAGTCCAGCAGAGATTCACCTGCTTTTTTCCATAATGTTTTGGACTTGAACTATTAGTTATCTGTCAGAATATGTTTCTGCCAAGTTTCTTCTACATCTTACACAACACAGTAAACAGCATAACTGGGAGCTGAGCTGAAGGGTTTATCATATAGGCATATTAAAAGCTGTCTTGACCGAAATTGGATAATAATCAGCACTGAGGTGAAAGTCAGCTTTTTCTCTGAGAAACCTTTACATCAATGAGAAATGCCTTAACTACCTGTGAGGCAATTAGGGCAGGAAGTCAAAATTCAAATCCCTGACACAAATCCCAGCACAGTGTTTCCTCTTCAGGTCACTACAAAGCATTTCAGGATTCATCTTCCTGCAGAAGACCTTTTTCAAGGTCCATATGCAGAGGTCTAGGAAATTTCTGATTATCTCACATTAATGCATTCTGCAACCTCTAATAATACTGCACTGCTGTTTTAATGACAGCCATGAATCCATCAGTCCAGATATGAATGATCTGCCAATAAAATGAAAAAATGTTTTGTGATCATGCCTGGCAACATAACATATGTCTGCATTGCTGCCTGTTAAAACTTCTGAATCCCTGCATGAAACACAGACATGCAAACATCCCTTTAAAGCCATGTGAAAAGAAAATCTCTAATTTTACTCTATTGTAGCTTCTGCAGAACATAATCCAGATGCACTTCAACAGAGCTTGGAAATACCAATTAACAGCATCTTGACAGTCTGGCAAGATGCTTGATAAGTAAGAAGGGATATCTGACATACTCTGATTAAGCTAGCAGACAAATGGAGCTCACAGCAGTCTTGAGTCTTTGCTAGTATAAAACACTGAGCTCAAATCTAAGAGTTCTCCTATTCTGTTTTCTCAAATGCTTAACGCTCCTCATGAATGATCTTAAAATCATATAAATCAATGAAATGATCTCTTTAAAAAGTATTTCATTCAGATCAGCAGTCACCCAAGTACGCTCAAATGCAAGGTGGGCTGTAGCAGATCACTAGATTTGACAATAATCCCTGCATGATGAGAAATTCTGTATTAAGAGCAAGGGGCTTCATTATTATCTTTGTTTCATGATGGAACAAAAGAATATAAGAAACAAAAAGATGGAAGAAACTCGCCCCAACTTTGAGGAATGAAGGAGAACTTGAGCAGTATTACAAGTGAGATTCAACCAGTTGAAACTGTTGATGGAGTCTTCAAATAAGTGTAGAATTCGATGACAGAGTATCCAAGAAACCCAACAGTTTCTTCCTAAAGATTATTATAAGACGTGTAAATTGCCTCTGTGACTTCCAAGTTGCAAAAAAGAATCTTTCCCTCTTGTTTTGCCTTCTGCATCACATGGAAAAGAATCAGAAAGAAACAGAGCTGGATACCCCTTGAGAGATTTCCAAGGCACTATAATTTGAAGTTAGACAGCTAAAGAAAAACAAGACTTCCCAAAAGGGAACTCTGACAGGAATGCAATGGTGTTGAACTTGCTGGTACAGGTGAGCCTCCTGGGCTGGGATCTATTTACTTCTAAATTCTTCTGATGGAGGAAGAGTCCTTGAAGGCCTCTGACGATAACAGAGAACCTGTTTCCCCTGCAGGAACTGGTATATATGTACCAAGAACAGATCCTTCCCTGTACAGATTCAGAAGTTTATATTTTAGTTCCTGTTAGGGCCTCTACAGTGATTTAGAAGGCCTTTGCTATAAAACACTGCATTTTAGCAAACGAGTCCCTGAAGTTACTGCTACACCAAATTAATCTAAAAATACCTATTGCAACATTCAAGATGGTCACTGTCCACCTGACATTACATTTTAGTTTCATATTCTAATCCTGCCCAAGCTTCTCTGGGAATTACAGCACTCCCCCAGTTCAGGCAGTTTTCTTATTTGTAAACAGAAGCAACTGATAAATTAAACACCTCTATGAACACTAAAAGAGTCACTCAAGACTATTCTGGAACTTTGTTTAGATTCTTCAGGGTTTGTCTGGGTGTTTTGGTTTGCTTCTTTTGAGGCCGAGAAAAAGGCTCATCTTCAGTGCTGTATTTGGAGATTGCTCATTTATGCTTTTTGGTTACCAGTGTTCAACTTGAAACTGAAACCACAGAAATATTTAAATATCTAAGAGGGAAAATAAAGTACTTGATAGACTTGCATGACAGAGTCAAAACTAGTCCTGACTAACCACTACTAGCAAATAAACAGAAATGCAGAACATCCAGAAATCACAAGAATTTTCCTTGCACTCCCAGTCTGGTTCTCTGAAATGCACAGTGTGCATGCAACAGTCTTGACAAAATAGGAAGGACAACCTTGCGACCAGGTAAGACAGAACTTAATGTTAGTGTCACCTGATTTTCCCCCTACTTTTATGCACTACCACGCTCTGGGCTGTTGCAAATGATCACCTGGTCCTCCTGAATAGGCCTACAGGGCTCATACTGGAAACAGATTAAAGATGATTACACACTTTCAAGAGTCAGAGCTGCTGAAGATTTGGCATGGTATAATAATAATAATCATAATCGACACTGAATTCCTACAGACTGGGCTCAGAAGAACAACCCTGGATCACCATAAACATTAGATCAATGATGTTCACACAAGGAACTGAAGCACACAAACCACATCCTAATGTCTGGACCCGATCTATATAACTGAACTGTCTTTTGGCTGTGAATCTTTTGCCTTGCTCTTTTACACACCAAAGAGCAATCTGCATTTCTATTCCAACGAAGGCAGCCTCCACTGCTCTACCACATTCAGCATTCCACAGGTTCAATCTTTTCACAGAGAATGAGCTCAAAGCTTAATATATATTTCCGCAGTGAACTGTGACTGCAAATACAAAACACACTGAGGCTTGGTGGTGTTTCTTTTTCTCTCCTATCCCGCCTTGATAGCAGATTCTTTTTCCTGGCTCTGCTTTCTAGAAAGAGGCCTGCTACATTTTGTTTTTCTTTGGGTAACAAGCAACAGCATTTCTGTCCAACATAAATCTTTTGGCAAGGCAGAAGACCTGCAGCCTCAATTACCAAGGAGGACAAGCAGTCTCCCAGGAGAAGCAGTTTTAATTCCTAGAGACTCTATTTTTAGTTATAGCACCAGAAGTCCCTGAAGCAACAATATCCTTTGACCTGTCATTTATGGCAGGGGAGGGAGCAGGGACAGTTAGTCTACAGGTCTGAGTGTCCAACTACTACTATCTTACATTAAAAGAGCTCATGCTGTACAATGCAGGCAGACATCAGAGAGCAGCTAAATTCCCTTCTCCTTCTCTTCCCAAAGAGGGGAGGAAGAGAGAGAGAACAAGAGTGAACAGGATTGCTAATAGCAGCAACAGACACCAACCTCTGAGATGAACCAGATTTCTGACAGGCATGCCAGTATGAATCTATAAGAAAATTCATCTAAAGTTTCTTCAAACTAAACTGAGGTTATATTTTTTTCCCCAGTAATGTAATCATCAGCTCTACTGCACAGATAAAATTTGGGTAGATTGCAAGCGATTGTGTTGTTTTATGTGAGGAGGAGTAGAACCCATCTTTTACAGCCATGCTGTCACAGAGAAGACTGACACTAAAAGAAGTATACATGACTGAATGTACGTAGCAGAAGCAAAGCAATATGTTATTTTCAAATAGTTACTATTTAGGGGAGAATTGACATTAGCATTTTGAATACTGAGTCAAATCCTTTGCAAGGATTCTATCACAGCAAAGTATAGAATCACTTTGATTTACAGTTCACTTCCTTTTCTGTATCTGAGAACTAAACATCTCCTACACACACAGCCAATTACATATTAGGTCCTCTACTTGTGCCCTCTTCATCTGCAACTTAAAAGCGATTATAAAATTCTTGCAAGAGCTTGAAGAAAAGAAAGTTATTAATAAAAAAAGCATTTTAGGAGACAGCATGGTAGAAGGGAATTAAGAAGCAGAGTGAGCTGAATCCTGAACAATGCAGGAAACATCACACAAGACCCTCATTCTCCATGCAAGCAATTGACAACAAAAGCAGCTGGTACCTTCTTAATAATTCCACAAACCTTTTTTTTTTCTTTTTCAGAAAATGCTTAACCTTTACCTACAATGTACCAACTTTGAGTTATGAAAGGAAATCAGCAATTTTTGTCCTGTTCTCTTCAGTCTGACATTGCAATACAGTTACTGGTTTTCAAGGTGAAAGTGTACATTCTGCCTAGGCTATGGCATTCCCATGCAGTTCTTGGCATTACTGTACCACGTTCAGGCAGCAAACAACCCTTCACCACCACCACTCAGCAAAGCAACATTTTAGCAGCAACAAACAACTGTAAGGAGAACCTGAACATGGAAGCACACAACTGGTAAGAAGACTATTTTTCTGTTCCAAGGGCTGGACTCATAAGGAGACAACCCTACCCACCACTCGCCACCAATATTCTGACAAGTGCCACAGTATAAAAGCCGTTAATGAACAAGGAACAAAAGCTATTAATGGCATGTGGATCTTTTTCTACAGAGCAGCCAGTTTATTAACAGTGCAAAAACACTAATGGTCAATAAATGAAGTTGCTTCATGGTTATGGAGATGCTACAGTCTAACCCTCCACAACACCAGTACACAATCATGCCTCCTGAACATAATAGCAGGGATACGGTTACTACCACCAGAGAGAGTCAAGATAGTCAGCAGCCTGAGGAACTATCCAAAGACATACAAAAACATATCACCAAGTAACTTCATGAAGGATTCTGATCTGAAATAGTTTAAAGCCATAGGACAAACGACACTTTTAAGCAGTATGCCTTCTTAAAAAAACGGAGTAAAGCTCAATAAATAAATTACTACAGTATCACATATCAATAAGAACTAGGGCTATGCCTGTCCTGCCTAGCACGCTGCTTCCAATCTTTGAAAGGTTCAACGTTACGTGACCCACAACAACACCTGCAAAACCAAAATTAAAAAATTCAACCCTATATATCGCAGCCTTCCATCCCCATTTAATCTTTTAATAACCATGCCAAAACGTTTTACTAAAGTAAAACGCCTCGGCGCTGTCTACATGAGTATCTCTGCCACAAAGAGTGGGAACACAGAACCACAGCCTCAGTTAGGTTGGAAAAGACCCCTGAGATTCACTGAGTCCAGCCTATGACCAAACACCACCATGTCAACTAGAACACAGCACTGAGTGCCACGTCCAGTCTCTCCGTAAGCATCTCCAGGGACGGCGACTCCACCACCTCCCAGGGCAGGGGAGGCCGTTCAGGCCAGAAAAACAAAAAGGGGTGACAAAGAGCCGGGGGGATCCCCCGGCACCAAGGGCCCGAGCCGAGCC